>BOPP01000020.1:9593768-9603768 GCA_017312745.1 Gryllus bimaculatus
CACCGCGTTCGCCACCCTCCTCCACCTCCTGTGCTTAACCTTCGGTCAGGAGCGCTCGTTTTGTTCTTTTGAGGAAGGAGAAGAAGAAGAAGCAGCTTCGGACGCGCCGCGCCGGGAACGGCGGAAACACGAACCTCACGCACCGCCGCGCTCGTACGCGGGCGGAACGGATGGTGGATTGATTTATTGTTATTTATCAATCCTCCAACACGTTAAAAACGGCTGTGATGTATTGGGAGAAGCATAATTTCTGCGTGTTCCTTCATACCCCACTCTTTTGTATTTACAGGGAGCAAGTATTAATACCAATAAGCATGTTTGGTAACATTTGAAAATTAAAATTTTTCGCTTCTGAGTAACAGCATACGAACGCCATATTTTATTTCCTAGCACCACTAATGAGCCCTATTCCCAATAACAACCCACTTCCTACTTAATTCCTTCTACAACTAGCAGTAAGTCCTTATCAACAATTGCGCGCAGTAAAACTACATTTACAGACCAGAAACAAAACAAAGGTTCATCTCAGCATTTTCGCAATAGGGAGACTGGTCGAAAAACTTATTGAGATGGGATAGAGGTATGTGGCACACGGTGAAGGCGATGAAAGCATGACGTGATTGACGATGAACGAAAATGTCGCAAGAGGTGGATGATGCGGAAGTGAGTTGAAGCGAAGAATTTTCTGGACAGTAATAGCGGATACGAAGACAGAAACAAGCAATAAAAGAGAATTTGGAGAGTGGAACAAGTAATGGTGCAGATTAAGACTTCAGTGGTTCAAAAAAGGAAATGTCTGGCCCGAGGTTTAAGATGACGTGTTATGATCGATCCAGATGATTATATGAATGCAGAGGTGGTGAAATGAAAATTGGTAACATAACCATGTGAACGATGACAAAGACGAATGATGTAGTAACAAGGTTTTTGAATAGACGATGGGACTCACGAAAAAATGATTATAGAGATCAAGGAGTGCTCTGTAGTCTTCCATTTGTAAGTGTATTGATCTGAGACAAAAATTGAGTCTCTGTTGAAATATTAAGATTTTACGACGCACGTAAATCAGTTTGCACACCAGTAGCAGCTAGTGAGTTAAAATTGTGATAAACTGTTTACTACAAAAAAGCCTTTCACCATGAACTTCTATAAAAATACTTGTCATGAATTTCATATAAATAATCCACTTTAATATCGTATTTAATGTAATAATTTCCTATTAATGCAATATAAAATATTACTTTTCTTCAAACTTATAAAAAAGCTAAATTATCATTTTCATGGAACATTACAAAATTAGATTAGTTCATTGGTCGTTGTGGTAAAAATGTAAAAAGATTCCTAGAGACACGAGTGTAAGAGAACTGCCGAAGTAAGAAAAGAGGAGTGATAGTCATACAAAAAACCAGTATTTATTCTTAGGCTCATTATTATTTGACCATTTACCAGGTCATTTGTTAGTGAAGTGGAACTTTACTTCCTTCGAATACCGAGCTGGCACACTTGAACCTACGTCATCGTTTGTAAATGCTATTTGCAATTTGCTCTGAGTCCATAGGTACGTTTCCGCAATGGTTCATTAAACTCAGTGTACCAGAAATATCCACAAAATATTTAAACTATTCATTTTACAAATACTTATTTTCCGATCATTACTTGAACTCCAAAGGAAATACTTTCCAAAATCGTAACACTATCGTAATTTGATGCAGTTTTGCTTCAACAAGCGAAGCTTAATTGTTTCAGAACACTTCTAAAAAGAAGCCTATTCATAATCGGACGGACTCAACATGACCCCAACGATCGGTAAAATAGGTTAAGCATTCTCTGAAAACATGGGGGGAAAACAACGAATTCACCCATAGCGTGCATTTTTTGCTTGGCACTGGGCGTGTTTGACATGGGCATTTAAATGTGGGCTGCGCAAGCTGATCGTGATTCATTTTCTCACGCAAGAACGTAACATCGCAAATGCTAGGGTGTTTCAAAAATGTTGATCTAGCAATGTACCAGAAAGCGGCGAAACATAACTTCATTATAGAACGGAACCAAAACGGAACATACATTTTCATTTTACTTATATTTTTTTCTGTAAAACTAATGTGTAAATTGTGATTGTAAATTGTAAAAAGAATGTGCTAATTTGAGAAAGTCATAAGTACCCTGCACGTAGCTCCACGTATCGTGTTTCCACCACGATCGCAACTTCCTAACCTCGATACAGCCAACTTGAAAATGCGAGGGGGTCTCAAAAACCATTTACATCTACGGATCCTCTCAAAGCGACGAAAAAACTTCATTAGAGAACGGAACAAAAACGAATCCTTGTTGTTGTTTTTTTTAATTGTATTTTTCCTACAATAACATTTTGCTACGTGGTAATTTGAAAAAAAAAATCGTTAGATAAGCCGCTACTATACGGCCCCTAGCTCCACAGATCATGGTTCTACCACGATCACAATCGAGCCGGAAGACAGCTAGCTGGAAAATACTAGTGTCTCAAACATCATTAATATCAACGGATGGCCACCAAAGCGACGAAAAATATTCTTCATTATAGAATGGAACCAAGATTGTCATTTTACTTACATTTTTTTCTATAAAAAAGAATGTATTCCTACGTGCTAGATCGAGAAAGGCGTCGTAGCAGTCTTACCCACCCTGTACCCAGCTTCACGTATCATGTTTCCATAATGTTTTGCTACGTGCTAATTTGAAAAACGCGTCAGATGAGCCGTTACTATACTGCACCTAGCTCCACAGATCATGGTTCCACCACGATCACAATCGAGCCGGGAGACAGCTAGCTTGAAAATACTAAGGTGTGAAACATCATTAATATCAACGGATGGCCACCAAAGCCACGAAACATATTGTTCATTATATCACGGAACCTAGATTTTCATTTTACTTACGTTTCTTTCTATAAAAAAGAATGTATTCCTACGTGCTAGATCAAGAAAGGCGTCGTAGAAGTCTTACCCACCCTGTACCCAGCTTCACGTATCATGTTCCCACTACGGTCACAACTACCGAACCCGGAGACAGGCGAGGCGCAGGCGGCGGCGGCGGGCGGGACACAGTCGGCGGCAACGTCACGCAGCGAGGCGCCGCAGCGGCGGCGGCGGCTACGGTGGGGCTAATCGATTTACGGCGTCCAGCTTAATTTATTCGTGTCCGCTTCAAACGACGTGGTAACGATACAAAAATCACAGACGACCCTCCCGCGCGCCGGCCGGACGTGCGTACACGTCGTGCGTGCGTGCGTGCGCGGATCCCCGCAGCGGCCGCCAGCTCAAGCCGGAGGCTGCGGAGGCAGCGTGGATTGGAGGTGGCGAGGATGTTGGAGCGGCGGCGGGGTGGGATGGAAGCGGTGGATTACGTGTGATCAGTGAGGGGTTTGGTAAAGGTTCGTGATATGAATAGATGAGTAATTTGTGGTATTTTGCTACAGTGCTTGCAATGTTGCTTGACGAGACTCAACCTGGAGGATATAGAGGTTGAGAGGATGTTGAAACTGCAGATTTTTTGGTTTGGTGAGGATGTTGAAACGGTGGATTAGGTGTTATCAGTCACGGGTTTGGTAATGGTTCGTGACATTAATCGATGAGTAATTTGTGGTATTTTGCTACAGTGCTTGTAATGTTGGTTGACGAGACTCAACCTGGAGGATATAGAGGTTGAGAAGATGTTGGAACTGCAGATTGTTTGGTTTAGTGATGATGTCGAAACGGTGGATTAGGTGTTATCAGTCACGGGTTTGGTAATGGTTCGTGGCATGAATCGATTAGTAATTTGTGGCATTTTGGTGGAGGGTTTGAAATGTTGGGTTTCGAGACTCAACTTAGAGGATGTAGAGGTGTGGAAGTTAGGATGCTGCAGGGATTCTTTAAAGGCGATGGGTTATTTGGGGTATTTGGTCAGTCAAATAATGTTTTAGTTCAAGGTGCGTGGGGAAAGCAATAAAGCAATGTAAGAAAAATATGGTCAGGGAGATTCCGTTTTTGTGATGGGTAGCTGAACAGTGAATTTGTGATAGAAGGCTTCAAGTCCTGTTCATTACTTGTCGTAACTCAACCCTGATAATTTAGTGGTAGTGAGGATACTAAGATGCAACGGGGATTATTAAAAACCGATGGGTTATAGGTGTATGGTCAATCAAAGATCGGTAGATTATATTAGTGAAGGGTAGAGGTGCCAGAATAGAACATGTGAGCAGTTTTTCATATTATGTTAGGAGATTTGCAATGTATCGCAACACAACCCGAAGGAGGTGTTGACTGCGACGCTGCTGTGTGGTATTTGTAGATCAGTGATGGAGACTGCGAGGATGTTAGGACGGGACTGTGAGGCTGGAGATAGTGATCGATTATGGCAGTCGGCCAGTCGTCGCTCGCGGTCGACCGGTCGCTCGCCACGCCATTCCAGGTAGCTCGCGGAATAATTTGAATTAATCCTTACTCTTTTGTACTGGGAGTTGGCATTATCATATCACGAAGGGAGCAAATGTTAAAGAGGCAAAGTGCGTTCCCTTTTCTTACGGCCTTAACAAGATCATTTTAGTTTTGTGAGTTTTGTTCAAGTTAGTAGTGTATTTTAAATATGTGACTAATATTCTCCGTAATGTGGTGTTTGAAAAATGTATACTGCTTCTTTAAAATCAACAAAATGATTTACCATATGATAATAAAAGTTTGTAAGTTTGAATGATCTAAAGTGTCACATATTTCGCAATAGATCCGTCTGCAACTTGCCTTATGCTTAAGTGACTCTCATATTACAGTCGTAATGCCTTCGGGGTTAAGGGATTTAATCCTGAGTTTTCTAAAGGGGCTTGTGATCACTACCCGAGTATTAAATGGATTTGTGGAAAGGTTGTAACGTAGTTCTTCTCATTGAGAATCAGCTCAGATCATTTTCAGAATAATGATAGTATTATGATAATTATAAAGGTGACGGATTAGGAAATCTGATCGGAGAGTTTGTACGAGATAATAGACGAGAAATTCTTGGCTATCCGGGAGACGACGTGTCGTTGGCTGAGAGGCCGACGTTTTGCCTGACGCCCGACCTTTCGCAGGCTTCTTCAGGGCAGTGACCGTCACCTAATAGACGAGAAGTTGGCGTTTGATTGCTCGAAATCCAATGCAATTAATTTTCTGACATTAGCGAAGTAAATAGGAAAATATTCAAATAATTTCATTTGACCTGACTGTCGTTTCTTTCGTTATTTGACACGAATAACCTAAGCAATAATAATAACAATAATAATAATACGTAAGTTGTCTATTTATATTAACATATTTTATTAATATTATAATATTTTAGTCATTTTAATATTTTCTTGTAAATATATAGTTCTCTTCAATTAATTCATTTAAGTAAATACGTTGAAGATAAGACTTAATTCCCAAAATCAAGATTTTACGTTGAATGTCATTCTAAACAACTTATTCATTTAAAATGAGGTGTACCTAAAGTATGTAGTTATTCCATTTGGGGGGGGGGGGTGTAGAAGTGTAAATACGAGGGTTTACTTCTAAACATGAATTTCAGCATGCTCACTTGTGGAGATGAGTGTCAAACTACGTAGAGCGAGACGGTGGGACCAGCTTAACATCGGCTCGCACGGTTGCGGCCAGGGCCTGCAAAAATTCGGACGGAGCCGCGAGCGAGAGGCCGGTGACGGGTGGAGTGGGCGAGTGAGGGCGGAGAGAAGGATCGGGTAGAGAGCGGGGTTGGGCAGTGCCGGGGGTGGGGGCTGGCACAGAGCGAGGATGGGTAAAGAGCGGCGCGGAGCGGGCGAGTGTGTGGGCGGGTGAGCGGAGGGCGAGTGTGGGGAGAATGCGGTGCCAGGCAGAGAGAAGGCCCGGGTAGTGGGGGGGTTGGTCCAGGCGGCGGGAGGGGGAGTGGCAGGGGCTGGGGCCGTGCGGTGACGGCTGAGGGGAGATGGGAAAGAGCGGCGCCGGTAGGCCAGAGAGGGGTTGGCGAGCGCGGAGGCGGGCGAGCGCTAGCCCATGGAGGGAAGGGGGGGGGGCGAGCACGGCGCGTTGTCCTGCATGGCGGCCAGCGCGGCGGCAAATCGGATAACGCGGCCCGAGCCCTAATCAAAGAGTTGACGGCGCTAATTACAGTAGCGTCGCGCTGCCGTCGCCGCCCCGGGCCCGGCCCACAAGCCCGCCCGCTCCCGCACGGTGGCTGGGCAGCGCGCCGCCGCTGGCGCCTGCCCTCCCGCGTCCGCCCCGGCTTTTCTCGTTGCCTCTCTCGCCGCCCGGTGTTCTCCCTCGCCTCTTCAGTCCCTCTTTACGCTCCTTCTGTTTTCAATCTTATTGTCCCCTTTATCTCGTTGGTTCCACTATACGCGTTCTTCTCATTATTCATTTCTCATGTCGTTCGCTCGTTAAATACGCTGTTCTATTTTATTATCATTATATTCTTACCTGGACTCTGCCTGCTCTGCCGCTTCCTTATTCCCTTTTGTTTATCCTCTCTGGCCTAATCGTTTGCCCAGTCATCTGCTTTTCCTGCATTTTATATTTCTGGCATTGTTCAATTTTACTCATTTTTTACTATTTTATTACATTATATTTTATTTTATTCTGAAACTAGTTTTAATTCGCACCAGGAAGAGAAGGCAGACCATTACTCTGGTGCACGTATGCTACATTACTACAAATGCCGCCACTTACATTGCTCACCCGATCCCTTCTGACTAGATCCAGGCATGCGGGTGTACCATTCCCACATCTGTCGCCGCTCCCTCTCCCAACCCCCGCTATGCAAATCCCGTTGTTGATGCAGAGGCGATTGCCGCAGTGTCGACCGCGAATTTGAGCTAGCTTATACCCTGTAATATGTTGTCCTTGCATAAACATAGAACTGGGTAACGGGCGGACGTTTGTGATGTGGTTCGGGGTGGCGTCGGGAGTTAATAAACAGGGCCGGAATATTGAGGACGTGCTTGCGCAAATGTGAACATGTTTCGCGATAAGAAATAGTACTCTCGGGATTTCGGATAGAATTTCGCACCTACGGGAATGAACACGTCATACGCAGTCGTGTGAACGATAATTTCATCGATGTAAGCACCTTTTCTATTGTGGGTGTGCTAGGTGTTGCGGCCAAAAGTGATATCCAATTTCACAGCGATCCCTGCGGAATTTGATATAGCATACTGGGAAAGTTGTATGAAATGTGTTAAGCTACGAGTAACAAACTTAATGATTTTAAATACTTAGTGTGGTCAATTTGAACATAACTGAGTATTATTTATTTTAATAGAAAACTGTCTAAATTATTAATGATATAAAGCAAATACTAACATCCCTGGAATTATTTTCAATTACTAGTTTACTTAAGTTAATGCATATTTTTTTCTCAGTATTTTCTTGCTATAAAGGCTTAGTTAATCTCGATTTATTGTAGAGCCCAGATTTTACGGGCTCTATTAGCACATATGTAACAGATCAGTTTTAAAAGTGTTAGTTCTATTTAAATCAAACATTCAGATGTCATCATAGGGTGTGTGCCATCAAGTCATCAGACCATCCCCTGTATAGCAGGATGTAGTTTTTGAACTGTTACGATGCGTACTTTTAAAGAAAATAACAAATCAAAAATATACGAAATAGATTTTTTTAAATGAGCGTTCCATCTAATTTTAAAAGCAATTTAATTATTTTGCATTGAGCTTGTCCCCTTTTAAAAGGTATTATTTTATATGAAGGAATATTTTTAAATTATAGCGCATAAATATTGCATAAATCTGGATTAAAATCATAGCAAAGCCCGAAATTTTGTAGATAATTCCGTTATACTTAATTGAACGGCTTAAAATGAAATAGAATTAGTAAAATAAATCAGGTATTAGTTAATATGATTTCATTGATTCTAGATATTACGTTGAACTACTTTTTGTTTGCTTATTCGGGAAACTTTACTGGAAAATAATAAAAAGGACCTGACTTTTGAACCTAGAATCTTCGACCTATATGATTACAGAATCTCAGTTCTAATGCTTCTGTTACTCGCGTCGAAACCTTTCATTCCTTTCCAATCAGGAACCGTCCATGAGGCCTCACCGCTGCCTCGAGGCGTGAACCTTCAATCAGTTGGTCGCCACTGCCACCACCACCACCGCCGCCCCTACCACGCCACTATCAGCCACCTCCGATCTTTCATCTCAACCATGTCGACCGCCATCGCCATCGCCACTGGCGGTCACCTCTTTTGACAGCGCCAAACCACTACTGCCACCGCGCTACCAACCCGCACTCACCTGTTATCACCCTCCGCCTCCCTGTGCCATCCTCCCTTCCCAGAGATCGCTTTAGTTGCTGCGAGCATCACCACTGCTGGCACCGATGTTACCACTGCCGCAGCTCTGACCACCATCGCCAACTCAGCTTCCTCACCTATTGCCGCCAGTTGTCCCGACTACATACAAACGTCCCCACAATTGTCCCTACTACATACATCTGTCACATACGTTCATTCGCCAGTGATGTTTCGGTCACCCCATTACAACACTGTGGGTGATCTGGGCTGTCTGGGTGACGCCGCATCGAAGGCTGTGTTTCGGCCATCCTGTCGTGGTATACCAGCCTTGAGGAAGACCACGATAGGATGGTCGAAACGTCGGCAACACAGCCTTCGACGCGGCGTCACCCGGACAGCCCAGATCACCCACATGACTCTGGCCGCGGAAGCCTACGACTCCATTACAACACTTCCAACACCATTGCCACTGACGCCTTCCCCGCCATCACCGTATACACCTCTCAAGGTAAGCGCTACTACTGTCGTCACAGCCACTGTCGCGAGTTTCACAACCTCCCTCCTCCGACACCACTCCCACCGTGTCCGTTCCCACCCGCCCTCACCGCCGCCTCCTCCAACGCCTCGGTTCACCTCATTGGAGCGGCGCCGGCCTTACGCGGCGCGGCGCGGCGCGGCCCGCCGTGTCCCTCGCATTATCCAATTTCCTGGTTTCGCGTCGGGCCTGTTTCCAGCATCCGGCTCCCCTCCGCCGAAGCCTCTGCGATCCACTAACAGAAAAGCACGTAAGGGATTGTAATTTAGTGTTATTAACCGCGCGCGGACCCTTCATTTGAGCGCGTCGCTGTGTGTTTTCGGGCCCCCTTTTCGCCCCCCTTCCCTCCCACTTTGCCGCCGCCGTCTACGGCAACGCGCTCTTTTTTTTTTTCTTCCTCGCCGCTGGAGACACTCCGGACGAAGCTTGGAATTGTCGGGGCCCACTGGTCGAAAATTACATTTTAAGTGAAAATTGGCGCTGTATTCTAAAGTTGGATGTCCCGATATTAAAAGCGTGCTCGTTGTAATCGGAAATTGAAATCATTAGGATACAATTCACGATCATATGTAACGAGGAATTGTATATGTATTAGGAAGCCTATCTGTATTTGATGAAGACGGTAGCTTTGATTAATATTCATTTATTATCAAGTTTTTTCATTGAATAATTTATTAATTTGCCAACTACATACCTACGTAGTAATAATTATTTTTAATTTATTAGGGGAATATGAAAAATTATCGCCATTCGCCATTGCCGTATTACGTTTCCTCAAAATCTCGTATGCACGAAAACAGATCAAAGAATAAGCAAGTTGAGCGTTATAGTGATACTTATTCGCCTAATCTAATCACTGAATCCAATTTCAACATGTGTAAACATATATTTGTCAGTCACTTTAAAACAAAAATGTTTTTAAAACCATTAAAACATTTTCATCCTCACATTACATTTTATATTTTTTAAGAAATACTGACTTGTATTAAGTGTTCAAAATAAAAAAGCGTCAGATATATTAAATGTCGTAGTGATTGATCATTATCTACAATTAACGCTTTATGGCTGCTTTTGAGCAACCCCTTGTTCCTAATGTGAATAGTCGACTAAATTTCCGAAGTCGGCATTAAAGCCTCTTCCCTCCTCCACCCTCATTTCCCGGAGCCGCCCCGCAGCCGGGCGCGCACC
>BOPP01000020.1:9608768-9618315 GCA_017312745.1 Gryllus bimaculatus
GATGCGTATCTCGTGGCGGCGCGGGACGGGGGGCGGTGACGCCGCCGGCGGCCTCCGCCGGACCCACCGCCGCCGGGGGCGGGCGAGAGGAATTATCATCGTTAGTTCAGGTACCGGCCGCGGGCGCGCCGGCGGCGCTCCCTCTCGCGTGCCGGGACACCGCCCCGTTTCTCCTTCTCTCTCTCTCTTTCTCTCCCTCTTTCCCGCTCGCGCTCGTCTGCGTCTGGGAACTGGGCGGAACCACCCCCTCGGAACGCATAATTTGCGGGGGGCATCGGAGTTTCGTAGAGGGGGCACTACCAGAGGACTCGTCTGGAATTTTGATCTTTATGGGGGAGTTCCAGTTCAGGGCGTTCCCTGCGGTGATCTTGGGCGGAGCAGCCCGAGGAGGGGCCCGCAGCGAGGGAGAGACGCAGCCCTGCCCGAGATGCCGCGGCCGCCGCCTCCACCGCCGTTGCCACTGCCTCTTCTACGGGCGCCGCCTCCACAGATTACCCTCGGAGCCCCCTGTGACACCACCCCGAACACCAACGCCGTCACCACCGCCACACCACCCGCCGCCGACACTGCCGCCATCACCGACGCCGACACCGACGCCGACACCGCCGCGACACCCGCCGCCGACACCGCCGCTGACAACCGCCGCCACACCGCTGCGACACCGCCGCCGACACCGCCGCCCGACACCGCCGCCGACAGCCGTCCGCCGACACCGAACCGCGCGCGACGCGACGCGACACCGACACCGCCGCCGCCGCCCGCCGCCGACACTTCCGCCGCTGACAACGCCGCCAGCACCGCTACCGCCTCCACAGCCACCGCTGTCCGCGGACACCACCGCCGGTGATAGGCACCTACACCACCAGGGAGAACTGCCACGCCCCACTCCCATCCCTACCAGCAGCGCCACCACCACAGCATACCTCCAACACTATCACCAGCACTTTCCACCTCCACCAGCACGTCCACCACAACAGTACTAACATTAGCACCAGCACCACCACTGCCACTTTCTGCAACACCACCACCACCACCCACCACCACCACCACCAACGCCGCAGCTACCGCTGCTAACCTCACTGCCATTGCTGCGGCCCCCCACCGCCTGCGGGGGCGTTGGCGGCGGCGGCGGCGGAGCCAGCGCCCTGGCTGCGCTGGTAGACTCACTGCTCTGGTATTCTACATAAAATAACCCCACCTCCCACCCCTTACGCGGCTCCAGGGATTAAGTGAACTCGTTTGGGGAGGCGCGGGGTAAGAAGTTGAGGCCGTGCGGGGCTTTTTACCCAGAGCCAAGACGGATGGCGCTCCCCACCCACCCCCACCCCACCCCACCCCACCCCACCCGCCCGCCGCCGCCCGCCCGCCGCCCGCCCGCCCGCCCGCCGCCCGCCCGCCCGCCCGCCCGGCCCTCGCGCCTGAGTAATTGTCCGAACTTCGGCCGAGTTTCTTTAAGTTTTCGGATAGACCATCGCTCAACGTTGCGCCTGGTTTTTGTTCGGCGTCAGTAAATAAGATTGACGCCGGACTTGACACGTTATAGCACTTCGTCAGTTCGCGGCACTGTGCCACAAATCTGTTGCAGCAGTTGGTGTGTTGCTATTTAAAGGTCGGTGGTAATGACGTGCCTGCGCTTTTATTTCCTTCCAGATCGACGATTCTATTTACGGCGCTCCCTACATTTTAACGTTTTACTGCCGGCTCCGTTAGTACGAACGTATTTGCGTGTGAAATGCATTCCTCACGTTACTCCACTTAAAGAATGTCTGCCAGTTGAGATTTACGAGGCTGCTGCTGACAAAGGTTCTCGGACGAACAGCTTGGTTGTGAAACCTCGGGACCGTGTTTCATGTAATGACGTGGAGTGCGGGGAGAAAGAGACATTATTCGAACCAGATTTTATGTGTGTTGATCCCTTACAAATCCATTAAAGCACTGGTATGTGCAATATTGGAATAATATCGTTTAAAATTAACGTATTAATAAAAGTTTAATTGCGTCCCAATTACAATGATTTTGATTTCGAATACTGGTAATAACTACTCGAATTACACATCACAGGGAGTACCCAAATTATCGAACCCTCTTTAATGATTTCCTTAAAGAAATTTGAGTTCATAACTCCTTTTTTTATATGTGTGGAATAATATTAGTCTCCCTGTTATGGTGGTGAGTAATGGGAATTTTCAACGCAGAAACCCTTTTTAGATAGTTTTATAGAGTATTACGGCCTGCCTACTATACTCGCCGTATCGAGTATTATATTTCGTAGGAATGATGTAGTGCGGGTGGAACAAATGATACTAGACTACGGAGACATGTCTCCGGAATATAGCATCAGTGCCTCCGTCTGTTTTACTTGAAACAAGTGTCGAATTGGTCCCTCTCAGATTGCAATGACCTCGATGCGACGTACAAATACCTCCCACTATCGCAGAACCGAGTCCGTCATATAGTTTCTAATATTTTCGTGTACGAAGCGGCGGTGCGCGCTGTGATTTATTCCGGAGCGTGTAAGCGACTTGTCCCGAAAGCGAGAGGGCGACGGGGAGAGTATAAACAACTGTCGCTGGCGGGTGCGCCGACCGCAGAGCCTCCACGTGATGTAGGGCGCACGACCGCGAAGGCCGCTGCGGTGCGCTGGTAGCGACGTCGGAGCCAGTTATTCAGCCATCGAGACCGAATAAGATTTATTTAAGAGGTTATAAAACAATCCTGCTTCACGGGTTACGAAACGGGATTGCTATGTTAGCATTACGCCTCAAAGAACAACAGTGTTTTAGAGGTACTATTATTATAACAATTAATAGGGAAATTGTTGTATTGATACTAAAAGGTATTCTGATTATTAAATGTTGTAATTGATGATAGAATTGTAAATATTTCGTTGAGTTACGTAAATATTTTTCTCTGAATTATTCAAGGAGACTCGTAAGAATACCATTGTAAACGAATGTGAATGTGAAGTTTACATTTGCAATTATTATCATTAAATTTTGACAAGTAAAATAGCAAATGTATTATAATGTATTAAATGTACTTAGATATTATCGCAAAACCAACGAACAGAATGTTTCTATTGTTTCAAAATATGTAATTCCACTCATAGAAGATGACAAATAACAAATGATCAATGTTAGGATTAATGGAATTAATTAGTCTTTCTAGGTTCCTTTTCACCATTCAGAGACCGATTTAGAACAAAATATTTATTTGCTTATTACTCTTACGTTAGTTCCAATCTGCAACGCACGTAGCGAAAACTGGATTCTTGAACCTGAGGTCATATTTCAGCACAAAAGTTAAACTTTTGACATTTTAGTAAATGTTGGACATTTCAAATTTTTTTAATATTTATAAATAAGATAAAACTTTCTTACTTTGGAACAATAACCAGTTCCTTACAAGCATTAAGTAGGGAAACGGAGAAGAAAAAACTTGAACGCTTTTTGTGGTGAGGGAGTAGGAAAGCCATCTATCAATACATGAATACAAGAAATTATTTTCCTCAATATCTCAAATGCGTAAAAAGTATAGCCAGTAGAAATACAACTAATAAAATTGTACGTACAACTAATAAAATCTGAAGCAAGTTATTAATTATTTTTTGTAAATTATATTGGGCAGGGCTGACGGAAAACGATGTTTTGAGATGAGGAATGACAAAAAACGTAAATGAAACATATGCAGAATATATTTACATGAAGACCAATGGAAGGTACAGCGCGTTTGAAGTTTCCACGTATCTCAAGGTTAAAATTCACTCAATGAAGGTAACTGCATTGGAAGTCTTGACGTTAGCCAGCCATGGATGACTTCGGAGATCCCGGATGCGGCATTTTGTAGATCCGTTGTCCTTCCTCCAATGATTCACACAGGAGGCGGTGCATTCAAGGAAGGCTCATCTTCCTATTAGTGTAGCGAATATCCTGAAAAACTCGGTAGAAAGGAATGTTGACTCATTGCGTCCGTACAAAATGCTTTGTATCGCAGCAGTGAAATAAAACTCATATCCAAAACTAATTTTTCATACTACTTTTCTACTAAAACCAAATATCGGTTTAAGTGTCGATTTTGAGTTAATTGTTTTATTGACTGTAGTACTAATTATATTTAATTTATATTTTATGTGCTTCCACTGTAAAGTTTACAGTCCACTGTAAAGTTTAAAGTACAGTATTTTTTATGCTTTATGGTTTCATGTGTGTGTTTCATACGCTGTGTGTGCTTAAGAGTGTTGTCCTTCATTACACTTTCGGTAATACATAAGTAGAGATAGTATTCATATTGCCAACCTATAAAATTTCTTTTATATGTCGTCATATCTCATGTAAGCAAGAATAGGAGATAGAGGAATATATTCTTATACGAATAGAAGAAAGTAATAATAAAGGAAGTAGGTAGAAAGAACATGTGAAAGGAAGAGAACAAGAAACTATCGAGAAGAAAGAACATGTCCAGTGCCTCGCTTCCATTACAATTTTGATAAAAGCATATGCATGTTATACTTCTCAAAACATTATTAGTTTATATTTTTTTAATTTGAATTGATACATTTTTTACTGCAGAAAAGCTTTTCGAAATAATTAAATTGCACTTACAAAATGTGTCATTTGATGTAGGAGTCAGCAGTGTTTATATTTAAAACATTTGTGTTAAAGCTAATTGGATTAAAAAAATTAAATTCGCACTAACACAAATTCAATATTATTGGTTACCGTTCCACATTTAAAAATGTAACCACAAATTTAAAAATTAGATCAAAAATAGAAAAAAATGTGTTTTATTGTTTGATAGGAGTGAATCAATAGTAAACAATAAAAACTCACTTTTTTTGGTTTCTGTTCAAAATAGAAATTTGGAAGCAAAAGCCCCAGCGGCGAATGTTTCATCAATTGCCGTACAGCGAATTTGCGTTATTGAACATGGATTATTAGGTATAGCGCGTCCGTGAACGGATTTCCGTATAAGTAATAAAATATTTCTGACATTAATTGGATCACAGTTTTTCGCTTTCATAAACAAACAACGTTTTGTGTCTACATTCACTGAGCTCTGAGATCATCCTCTGGCCTCTTGATCCTGCTTTTCCAAGATGCCGAGAGTTAACCTTAATATGAATACGTGTTTTTCATGGGAATGACGTAAATGACCTTTGTGTTTTGATGTCATAGATAAGGCAATGTAGTGACGTGATAAGCCATATATTTATTTCCAAGCCATCAATATCTAGTACATAAGATATTCAATTTATTAAGCTTACACAATTCAATGTAATAAGCTCTTAACTTTAAAGGAGAAATTATTTTTCCTTATATGGACTGAATCCAGAGATATTAAAAGTCATTAGCAGTGTGAACTTGAAAATGCTCTCCCTTTGATGAAAGTATTTACTCTTGGTCTGCCAACTTCCTTATCACACTCATTAATGTTGATGTTTTACGTCCGCGGATAGTGATAAACTCTCACGCGAAGGATTATCAGCTTACAAATTCAGACTACATTTACACATTAACACCAGCATAGTCTCAGCATACATCTCAACAAATTGCGTAGATAGCAAATTGATACATAATTAATGAGTTCTAACAGTTTAATTAGACATCTTTGTAAAGCGATTGAGTATTACTCATCATTGCAAGAAGTCTTTTTGTCGAACCGAATGAATAAGTTTAGATTTTGGTTTTTAAAAGTTGTTCATAATTTCTTGCAACTTGTTTCGACGTGCAAAAGTGTTATGATGCACTTTTTGCGAAGTAACTCGTCATATAAAATTTATTTGCATCCGGTACCCTCCCAAAAATTAAATTTAATTATATTTTGTTAAAAAATGAGAGCCTTCGTGACATAAAAATCAGCAAATAAATAATTAATGTATTCAACTTCCTGACTTGATGCACAATAGCAGCCAATTTTTGTAAGATAAGTATGAACTCGCTCGTGTTCTAAATCAGTTACATCATAGTGTTCTTTTCAAAAAAATTTGTTGAAAACAATATAAAAACCGGAACCGAAAAATTGTTTCGATTAACCGAAACCATAACGGAAGTGTAATAAATGAAACCCTAAATACATTTGAAAGATTTTGATGGCTTTTATTCCAACATACCTAAAATGTAATGTGACATTTTTCTGCAATTCCAAGGCTGTCGGTTCGCCTGCAGATTGCCGAGAATTTACCATTTGTGAAATATTATCATATTTATTTTTTGCGTTTTTATATGTTTTTTATTCTCCACTTGGCAGATAAAAGTGCCCACTTCTCTCGCATCTGGTATCTCCCTCTCTCTAGTTTCTCTCTGCTGGCTGATGAGTGGCAGTTATCACCCAGGCGGAAACAGAAGCTGCAGGGCGTGGCTGATGCCACTCCCACATGTGTACACCTGGACACGTGTGCCACGGGTGTGAATAATTTCTCCTGTTGATGTGAAATTACATACAACAAACGATCGGTACTGGTGCCCCCATACAACGTTCAATGTGAAGTTTGTATTACCTACATTACTTGTGACGTAATAACGTATCCACACGTCGAGTGATTTACTGTCAGATATTTAAAGAGCGTTTTATTGATCATTTGTGGCTACGTTTTAGAGAATCAAAATCCGCCCATATATATATATATATATATATATATATATATATATATATATATATATATATATATGGTGTGTTAAAAAGTATTTTAATTAATTTAACACACCATATATATATATATATGGTGTGTTAAATAATGCGTTAAAAATCGTGAAAGAATCCTCCGTTGTCGTCCGCAGTGGGTTAGCGGTGGTAATGCGGTACGGATCGCGTCGCTGCGGTACCGCTGCTCTACACGGGCGTCGCATCGGTGTGTGGACACGCGTCGCGTCGCGTCGCGGCGCCACGCCCTCTGCGCGGCCGAGCCCGGATCGCGCCCCGGCGAACGCCGGCTTCCGGCGCGGCGTGCGTGATGCAGGGCACGAGACCCGCACGAAGCAGCGCCGACGCGCGTGCTTGTTTTCCGTTTTTGTTTCTTTATCTGGGTGCACAATTATGTCGTTCTTTCATTTAGGAAGGTGATATAGTTCACGTTTTATTTTAATCCCAAAGAAAATACTAGAAATTATTACTGTATTTGGTCTATGAATCGAGACAATATACGGTAGATATACACTATGTGATCAAAAGTATCCGGACACGTGGCTGAATATGACTCACCAGTTCGTGGCGGTCTCAGGCGGTAATGCTGGAACGCAATAGGGTCTTGGCCCGTCCTTAGGTGACAGCTTCCACTCTCGCAGGCATACTTTTATTCTGGTGCAGGACGGTTTCTTGGGCCGGCCGTTCTTCACTAAGTGCTGCACTGAGGAGAGGTATCGATGTAGGTCGGTGAGGTCTGGCACGAAGTCAGCGTTCCAAAACATTCCAAAGGTGTTCAATAGGATTCAAGTCATGACTATATGCAGGCTAGTCCATTACAGGGTTGTTATTGTCATGTAACCACTCCGTGCAGTGGTAACAGGTGCTCGATCGTGTTGAAAGATGCATTCGCCATCCCCGAATTGCTCTTCAACAGTCGGAAGCAAAAAGGTGTTTAAAACATCAACGTAGGCCTCTGCCGTGATGCACAAAACAAGGGGTGCAAGCCCCCTCCATGAAAAACATGACCACACCATAACACCTTTTTGAAAGCGTCCGGATACTCTTTTGATCTCATAGTGAACGATAGCTTGTTTGGTTTACTTCCCTAGTCCCATTCCTGTGTTTTATTGTTTTTGAGGGGAGGGGGTACTGAGCCTCTTAGGTGCGGCACTATAGTGCACACATTTTTAATGATGTGCTCATGCATATGTCAATATAAAGCAAGTCGCATTAAAGGCAATTTCGAGACACTGAATTTTCAATAAAAATTCATTGCACTGGATCACTAAGTTCTATTAATGTCTGGTAGGGCGCAGATTTCAAAATATTGATCAGAGAACATTACATCAAAAGAAGAATTGTTTGAATATATTTACTTAATGCCATTTATAATCATTTCGTTAAAATTTTTTGACCAGAAAAATACAGAAAGAAACATGTAAGGATTGTTGGTAATACATTTCTAATGGTAATAAATGAATATGCTATGAAATGTTTTGTGAATTTTTGTAAGTAATGTATGAATGTATGCTCGTTTGAAAAAACAATCACGTCAAACTCGTTTACAAAAATATTTATCTCATACCCGCATTTACGTCATTTCCACTTCGTAACCTTGCACATGGCAATCAGCAGAAGTTTTAATTTTTTTAAATATTAACTATATTAATTATTAATAATAAATATTTCTTATCGAACAAATGAAAATATCTTATTTCAAATTACTCTTTTGTCGCAAAGTTCTACAACTCAGGTCCCTATATTAATAATGAACGTCCTTCTCGTGCCCCCCATTTTCCAGTGTTTGTGTAATTTTAATATATATCCTTCTCAAACCAATAAAATGAGGTTGCCCACTGACATGGTAATATTTGAAAACTAAAAATGGAATAAATACTTTGCCTCTGCAAATGCAATGCTTATTTCAATTTATTACACGGAATATACTTTAATTGAAAATTATCATATGTAGTTATGAAACAAATCAGTCAGTTCTGTTTTTTATTTCACTTTTCACACGCGTCTCGTAAATACGATCGTGTATACCCAATAAAAAATAGTTTACTTTGTATTATCCAAAATTATTCACCTGTTACATTTTTTAATTACAAAAGGAAAAGTTCTGAAGGTACAGAGTTTCCAGTTTTCGTACCGTTTCCCCCCAGCAGACTTGCGGGGGTTCATGGTCCTTCAGAGACTCTTCGCGCCTATCCATTCTCATGACGGTCGGCGGATATTGCGGAGGGGAGCGGATACTGCGACATTTCTACTTCCCAATGGGCATATAATTACTTCATCTCTTAACCGTAGCTAAAAGCACCGAGTCTTCTTAGTGGTTTGTTCCTCCCGCGAACTCCACCTTCGCGGCCGCCGTGCCGGTATGTCATTCCAACGGCTGCGGCGGTAAGTGAGTGCGACGTGAGAGTATAAATGCTAATGAGGCAGCGAGTGCGTCATTCCTAAACGAACGCGCATTCCCGGACAGTTCAGGCCTCCATCGGTATGCGACACGCCGCGAAGCGGGGCGGGGCGGGGCAGAGCGGAGCGGAGCAGGGCTGGGCGGGATGGGATGAGATGGAACGGGACGGGACGGGACGGGACGGGACAGGACGGGCATGGCCGGGCGGGCGGGACGAGCGGGGAGGGCAGAACGGACGGGAAGGACTGGCGGACGGGCCTGAGCGGCAAGGGCGGGCGGGCGCGGATTGGTCGGGAACGGTGCGGGCGGAGGGAAACGAAACGGTGGACGGGACGGGCAAGGTGAGACGGGGTCGGGCAAGACGGAGCGGGGGTGAGCGAGACGGGGCGGTTCGAGACGAGGTGGGGCGAGAAATGGCGGAGCGAGACGGAGTGGGGTGAGATGATAATGTTGTAAAGCAGAGTGCGTTAACCACGGGGGCAGATCATTAACGGTTGTGGAAATGTG
>BOPP01000020.1:9618340-9677295 GCA_017312745.1 Gryllus bimaculatus
TTTCCAATCAGGAACCGTCCATGCAGGCCTCACCGCTGCCTCCAGGCTGTGAAACTTCAATCAGTTGCGTCGCCACTGCCACCACCACCACCGCCGGCCCTACCACGCCACTATCAAGCACCTCCGATCTTCATCTCAACCAAATGTGCGGACGCCAATCGCCATCGCCACTGCGGTCACCTCTTTTGACCAGCGCCAAACCACTACTTAGCCACCGGCTACAAACCCGCACTCACCTGTATCACCTCACGCTCCCCTGTTTGCCATCCTCCCATTCCCAGAGATCGCTTTAGTTGCTTGCGAGGCAATCACCACTGCTGCACCGATGTTACCACTGCCGCACCTACTGACCACCCATCGCCCAACTCAGCTTCCTCACCTATGCCCCAGTGTCCCGCACTACATTACAAAACGTCCCCACAATTGTCCCTAGAGCTACATACATCTGTCACATACGGTCATTCGCCATGATGTTTCGGTCACCCATTTACAACACTGTGGGTGATCTGGGCTGGTCTGGCGGTGACGCCGGCATCGAAGCTGTGTTTCGGCCAATCCTGCGCTGGCGTATATACCAGCCTGAGGAAGCACCACGATAGGATGTCGAAAACGTCGGCAACAAACAAAGCCTTCGACCGCGGCGTCACCCGGACAGCCAGAATCACCCACATGACTCTCGCCGCGTAAGCCTTACGACTCCATTACAACACTTCCAACACCATTGCAACTGACGCCTTCCCCGCCATCACCGTATACACCTCTCAAGGTAAGCGCTACTACTGTCGTTCACAGCCCACTGTCGCGAGTTTCACAACCTCCCTACCTCCGAACACCCACTCCCACCGTGCTCCGTTCCCACCCGCCCTCACCGCCGCCTCCTTCCAAACGCCTCGGCTTCACCTCATTGAGCGGCGGCCGGCCTTACGCGGCGCCGGCGCGGCGCCGCCCGCCGTGTCCCTCGCATTATCCCAATTTCCATGGTTTCGCGTCGGCCTGTTTCCAGCATCCGGCTCCCCTCCGCCGAAGCCTCTGCGATCCACTAAAACAGAAAGCACCGTAAGGGATTGTAATTTAGTGCTTATTAACCGCGCGCGGGACCCTTCATTTGAAGCGCGCGCTGGTGTTTTCGGGCCCCCTTTTCGCCCCCCTTGCCCTCCCACTATGCCGCCGCCGTCACGCCAACGCGCCTCTTTTTTTTTTTCTTCCTCGCCGCTTGGAGACACTCCGGACGAGAGCTTGGAATTGTCGGGGGCCCACTTGGTCCGGAAATATTACATTTTAAGTGAAAAATGGCGCTGTATTTCTTAAAAAAGTTTTTGGGGGGGATTTTTCATTTGTCCGATATTAAAAAGCGGTTGCTCGAATTGTTAATCGGAAATTGAAAATTCATTAGGATACAATTCACGCGATCATATGTAACGAGGAATTGTATATGTATTAGGAAGCCTATACTGTATTTGATTGAAGACGGTAGCTTTGATTAATATTCATTATTATTTCAAGTTTCATTGAATAATGTAATTAATTGCCAAAAACTACATAACCTACGTAGTAAACATTATTTTGTAATGTATTAGGAATATTGAAAAATTATCGCCATCCCCATTGCCGTATTACGTTTCCTCAAAAAATCTCGTAGTGCACGAAAACAGATGCAACAGGAATAAGCAAGTTGAGCCGTTTTTATAGTGATACTATCGCCTAATCGTAATCAGCTGAACGCAATGTCAACCATTGTAAAACATATATTTGTCAGTCACTTTAAAACAAAAATGTTTGTAAAACAATTAAAACAGTTTCATCCTCACATTACATCTTTATATTTTTTAAGAAATACGACTTGTATTAAGTGTTGCAAAATAAAAAAGCGTCAGATATATGAAATTCCGTAGTGATTGCATCATATCTACAATTTAAACGCTTTATGGCTGCTTTTGAGCAACCCCTTGTTCCTAATGCTGAATATTCGACTAAAAATTTCCGAATCGCATTAAAGCCTCGTCACCTTTCCTCCACCCTCATTTCCCGGCAGCCGCCCCGCACGCACCAGGGCGCGCACACCAGCCTGTGCATGCGAGGCTCCCTTCCTTAATTTCCCGGGCCCCGCGCGCGCGACGCGAAGTTCGTGGACCGCAGCCCGCAACACGAACTGGGGGCGCGGGCAGCGCCTCGGTTGCATGCCTGGGGCCCGTCCGGGGAGGCGGAGACGTCGGGAGGTCGTGGGCGGGGAGGACGGCAGCGGGCGTCGGCTGTTGGGCGTGGCGCCACCGTCTGTGACGGCGTTTGCGGCAAGTGGAATTTCGTCCCCTTCGCCCAAGTAGCCCAATTAAGATTATAATCCAACTTGGGACCTCGGGCGCCGTCGTATCTGTAAGGCGGATCTGCCTTAATCTGAGTAATGCGATGAATTAGGAGTCCAAAACCGTGAGAATCATGGGCGCGACGAGGGCGGGGCGGGCGGGGAGGGAGGGGCCGAGCCGCGGGGAGCCAGCTGATATCCGATCGCTACTCTGAGGCGCGATCCCCTGAGATGAGTGGGCGGTGTCTAGGCACGCCCGCACCTGACGAAGGGAATTGAAGATTGCCCTGTTTCGTTCGTTGGCTATTGCACCTAATCGAGGCGGTGCGAGCATGCCCGTGTTGCATTTGGGCGAAACGAGGGACGGTGGTGCACTTAAAAACGGCGAAGGAGAAATGGATACATCGACTAGTGCTCCTTTATAAAAGTCTTTGTTCGAGGAACCTAAAAGGAAAAAAAATAATTCACTTTTCTCAGATCTCCTCTACATACTCGAGATGGACCGCTTCGGTACCGTTTTCATTAGAATGCATACTTGCAAAGTTTATTTCACATGTTGTTGTTGGTTTGCACAGATTTCAGATCTCGCATACTTTGCTGTCAGTTGTAAATTGCTTAAATGTAGTATCGAAATAACCAGTTTGGCTTATTTGTAACTTCCGGAAATCTGGTTTATAAACAAAAAATCAAAACAAAATCCAAACATATTTTATTTCTCTCTACAAACAGTCACAGTCATTCTAACATTGTGTCTTTTCATTTTCGC
This sequence comes from Gryllus bimaculatus, assembly GCA_017312745.1. NCBI lineage: Eukaryota > Metazoa > Arthropoda > Insecta > Orthoptera > Gryllidae > Gryllus > Gryllus bimaculatus. The sequence goes on from BOPP01000020.1 coordinate 9,621,406, forward strand.
TTCTGCTACGACAAAAGTTATCATTGTCATAATCATGTTGTGATTCGCTAATTATAAATTATAAATATTTAATTGTAAATGATAAGCGGATTTTAAAAAAATATAAAATACACATATAAATAATATTGGCAATACAAAGGATTCAAGATAACGGTATGCGTATCCTTGTTTCAAATACTACTAAATTGCTCACGTAACTATCACATTGTTTAATCTAATTGTTACCATTGTTTATGCCGCGTGTTACTACGGACAAAGTATTTCCCCTGCACTCTGTATCATGTGGCAATTCCTTCACTACAATAAAACTACCACTCCAGTGTTGCTTTGAATCTATTCGACATAATTGCATGAATTGGATAAGTGGCGCATGAATTTCATATTGCCCTGTTTAGGAGCGCTAGATGCAGAACCTATAAAACAGCAATCTCTGAACTGGAACAGATTAGTGAATACTCGCTGTGATGCAAGTATTTAATGGAGACTCGCAATTATGCTCGTACATATAACACTGCCAGATTCATAGTGGAGGCATAACCTCTAGTAGGGTTCAATAAAAATGTCGCAGACATTAAATTGATGTCAGTTCTGCTTATTATGAATGTTAAAAGCAATCTTATCCCAGTATCGTTTGCGATAGGTTATTTTCGCCATATGAGTACGTATTAAAACGGATATATGAATCACAGTTATTCATTTTGGCAAATTAACAGGTTAAGCTGGTTTCTGCCGATTCATTCATTTTGTGATTTGATAGTTTCATTATTACCATGAACTCTCCTCATTTCACTCTACACTTGATATTCAGTAACACTACGTTAAAAGTTACTCTGCATCTACACAATTCAAAACATTACTGTTGCTAATTCATATAACTCAGTAAATCTAACATACGCATTTAGCTAAGTCGTCGATGGCGGTCGTTGGACTGTTTTAGTGCGAGCCGCGAGTGCTCCAAGCTACGTAATTAGTAGCTTTCGCCACTAGTTTGCATTGTGCTGTCATTAGGCTGCATACACATTCCAATACGGTTGAAAAAGCAACCGAAAAGAAATATATTAAAGCTGAGTAGGAGATTCGTGAGAACTCTATTCAACGAAGGGTTCTAGTGGCAGAGATTAATTACCAAGTATTATTTGCCACACTTTGGTTCCTTAGTGCTTTCTCTCTCTCTCTCTCTCTCCTCTCTCTCTCTCTCCTCTCTCTCTCTCCTTCTCTCTCTCTCTCTCTCGTTCTCCCTCTCTCGTTCTCTCTCTCTCTCGTTCTCTCTCTCTCCTTCGTTCTCTCTCTCTCTCGTTCTCTCTCTTCTCTCTTCTCTCTCTTCTTCTCCGTTCTCTCTCTCTCTCTCGTTTCTCTGCTCTCTCTACGTTCTCTCTCTCTTCTCGTTCTCTCTCTCTCTCGTCTCTCTCTCTCTCTTCTCTCTCTCTCGTTCTCTCTCTCTCTTCTCTCTCTCTTCGTTTCTCTCTCTCGTTCCTCGTCTCGTTTGCTCTCTCTCTTCTCTCTCTCTCGTTCTCTCTCTCTCGTTCGCTCTCTGCCTCTCTCTGCCTCCTCTTTCATTCTCTCTTTCATTGTCTCTTTCATTGCTCTCTTTCATTGTCTCCTTTCATCTCTCTTTCATTCTCCTCTTCATTCTCTCTTTCTCTCCTTTCTCTCTCTTTTCTCTCATTTTTCTCTCTCTCGTTTCTCTTTCTCTACCTCTGCCTCTCTCTTTCATTCTCTTCTTTTCATATCTCTCTTTTTCTCTGCTCCCCCCCCTCTCTCTCTCCCCCCTCTCTCTCTCTCACCTCTCTCTCCCCTCTCTCTTCTCCCTCTCTTTCTCCCCCCCTCTCTCTCCCCACCTCTCCCGCCTCTCTCTCCCCTCTCCTCTTCTCTCTCTCTTTCTCTCTCTCTTTCTCTCTCTCTTTCTCCTCTCTTTCTCTCTCTCTCATACTCAGGGCTCTTGTAACGTTGTTTAAGCCCTTAGCGAATATACCTCAAGGCCGCCCGCCCCCGCTCCATCCGCCCGCCGCTGCTCGCCGCCCGAAGGCGCGCCTCGTGGACTGTTTTTTAGTGCGCGTCGCCGGTCGACCGAGCAGGCGACGGATAATTGTGTCATATTTTCAAGCGGACTTAAGCGACCTCGTCGCGTTTTCCGGGTGGGGGGAGGCGGCTTTGTGTGACACACGCGACCCGGCGGGGCGACGTAGACGCGGTGGCGTTGGAGGGGGCGTGCGCCGCCGATTGCGTTGCTGAAGGATAAATCAAACCCACCGGCGGTGGGGTGGGAGTGAGTGCGGCGGGCGAGTTTGGGTGACGAACGGGAGCGCGACTCCACCCACGCGACGTCCGCCGCTGACGTACAGGCCTCCGAGTGTTGGGCGGCGGCTGCAGAAAGCCGGAGGGGGACGGGGTAAGGGCTGGGAACCGATCGCTGCTACAGACGCGGTGACGTGGAGGCGGCTGCTGGAGTGAAGACGGATGTTGGGGAACAGAAGAATTCTTAAACTGAGCTGGAGGGAGCTGTATTTCGATACGGTGTAGGAGTTCAAGAGAGGTGGAAACGGATTTGTGTTGAGCAAGGAGCTCGGAATAGCGGATGGGAGGAAAGGGAGGTGTTATCCCTCTAATCAGTAATCATAGTCTTTGTTGCTTTTTCTGCTACATTTCGTCTTTTCTTCCATGAGATGTGCAGTGTTCGTTAATGACCTGTATGCCAAAATACATTCACTGCAATGATTTACTCCTCAAATCGACATCATCAATGTGATCAATTCTTCTAATTTTTACCTTTGTCTTCTCGAAATTTACTCGAAGCATCCTAACGGAATGTGTAAAACCCCTTCAGAAAACTGATCATTGTCAATCATGGAAAATATGAAGCAATGACATGCTGCTACAATCGAAGTATTTACACTTGGGATTCTAGCTCACAACGTTAACTTAATTAATAATTCGATTCGGAATAACCGTATAAACGCATTGTACTGAATTCCTTGGAAATGAAAGAAAACTTCCACAAAACATGTTCATGGTGGCTAACGAACTGGTTACTCGACTCTGTGTCAATGAAACCTATCAATGTCCCTAAGTGCTACGACCCCCCTAATAAAACGTATTGTTGTTGCTACTCCTTTAATGCAGATAGTTCCGGCGAACTTAAAGTGCTGGAAAAGGATGATTGCTGAAGTTTTGTGAAGTTTTGCCAAGTGTTTTATGGACGATGGAATAATTTACGAGAGTGGACTTTCTAATATTCATTGCGTAGGGGAATGGCGGCAGGCAGGCGCCCACGAAGATGAAGAGAAAGATAATCAAAAACGCCAAAGAACGATAGCGGAGATCTACATAAAGCAGCAGTGCTTCCTACTTGATAAGTGATTTAGTAACCTTCGACGAAGAAGTTGCTGACAGACGTTGATTTATAATTGTAATAGATATATTGTATACAGAGGAGCCTGAGCTGAACTTAATGAAATATGAGAAAATGCGGGACAAGTCGAAAGAATTAACACGACCAAAAAAAGAAAGAAAGACTGCCTGAATGCCGAAGGGATAGCTAGATAATTTGGAAAGACTAAAAACTTATAGTGGTTGTCTCATGGCTAACAGCAACCGGTGTAATAGTCTCTGACCAAGAATTATAGAATAGAAGTTTCGAATGAATCGAAATACTCGGATAATTTACTATGGAGAGATTTCAGTTCACTTACATTTCCTTTCGCCAGAGAATGCAGATGCGATCATTAGAGAAAAAATCAGTCAGAGGTTAAAAGCACAAGTAGAGTCCGCGTAAAATACGTGAAGTTGTATAAATTTAGACGCAAAAATACTTTGCACGAAAACGTGTGGAAAAAGGTTTGTGGTAGAATAGCAGTTGTTGATTGAAGGGTAGTGAATGTCGACAGCAGAACATTGCTATGGAATTTCAAGCCAAGTGGAAAACACTCAGTTTCAACGGAACTTACTGCTTCAGTATCTAGAAAACATTTTCTTCGCGGTTGGAATGCTGAGAACGGAAGTGGCAAAAAGAGTGGTTAGATAGTCGGCGAAGAAAGCGGATCGAAGAGAATTGAATAGCTGACTGAGAAAGACATTGCTATGCGGAATTTCAAACAGTTGGAAACGCTCGAGTTAAAACGCAGCGTGCAGCACCAATATTTAAAACCAATTTGGGGGTGCGACGGAGGATGGAGGCGAACTAGTTATAATAGGCGAAGAAAGCGAAGAAGAGGGAGGAGAATCGCGAGGCACTCAGCGCGCGGGTTGCGACCGCCGGGGACCAACCCGCTCTCACCGGCTGGCCGCGCGTGTGCGCGTCGTTGCTCGCGGATAAAAACTCCGGAAGGAACGGGCCGGGCCGAGAATACGCACGTCGTGGGACGAGGGGAAGCAGGCGTTTCGTATGTCAGGCGCGGCGATGCTTATCTCGTGCGCGCGGGACGGGCGGGACGCCGCCGGCGAGCCTCCGCCCGGACCATCCGCCGCCGGGGCGGCCGAGAGAATTATCAATCGTTAGGTTCAGGTACCGGCCGCCTGGGCGCGCCGCGGCGGCTCCCTCTCGCGTGCCGGACACCGCCCCGTTTCTCCTTCTCTCTCTCTCTTTCTCTCCCTCTTTCCCGCTCGCGCTCGTACTGCGTCTGCGAACTGGGCGAACCACCCCTCGGAACGCATAATTTGGGGGCATCGGAGTTTCGTAGAGGGGCACTACCAGAGGACTCGTCTGGAATTTTGATTTTTATGGGAGTTCCAGTTCCGGGCGTTCCTGCGGTGATCTTGGGCGGAGCAGCCCGAGGAGGGCCCGCAGCGAGGGAGAGACGCAGCCCTGCCCGAAGTGCCGCGGCCGCCGCTCCACCGCCGTTGCCACTGCCTCTTCTACGGGCGCCGCCTCCACAGATACCCTCGGAGCCCCCTGTGACACCACCCCGAACACCAACGCCGTCACCACCGCCCACACCACCGCCGCCGACACTGCCGCCATCACCGACGCCCGACACCGCGCCGACACCGCCGCGACACCCGCCGCCGACACCGCCGCTGACAACCGCCGCCACACCGCTGCGACACCGCCGCCGACACCGCCGCCCGACACCGCCGCCGACACCGCTCCGCCGACACCGACACCGCGCCGGACGCGACGCCGACACCGACACCGCCGCCGCCGCCGCCGCCGACACTTCCGCCGCTGACAAACGCCGCCAGCACCGCTTACCGCCTCCACAGCCACGCGCTGTCCGCGGACACCACCGCCGGTGAAGGCACCTACACCACCAGGAGAGAACTGCCACGCCCCACTCCCATCCCTACCAGCAGCGCCACCACCACCAGCATACCTCCAACACTATCACCAGCACTTTCCACCTCCACCAGCACGTCCACCACAACAGTACTAACATTAGCACCAGCACCACCACTGCCACTTTCTGCAACACACCACCACCACCCACCACCACCACCACCAACGCCGCAGCTACCGCTGCTAACCTCACTGCCATTGCTGCGGCCCCCCACCGCCTGCGGGCGTTGGCGGCGGCGGCGGCGGAGCTCAGCGCCCTGGCTGCGCTGTATAGACTCACTGCTCTGGTATTCTACATAAAATAACCCCACTCCCACCCCTTACGCGGCTCCAGGGATAATGTGAACTCGTTTGGGGAGGCGCGGGGTAAAAGTTGAGGCCGTGCGGGCTTTTTACCCAGAGCCAAGACGGATGGCGCTCCCCACCCACCCCACCCCACCCCACCCCACCCCACCCGCCCGCCGCCGCCCGCCCGCCCGCCCGCCGCCCGCCCGCCCGCCGCCCGCCCGCCCGGCCCTCGCGCCTAGAGTAATTGTCCGAACTTCGCCGAGTTTCTTTAAGTTTTTCGGATAGACCATCGCTCAACGTTGCGCCGGTTTTGTTCGGCGTCAGTAAATAAGATTGACGCCGACTTGACACGTTATAGCACTTCGTCAGTTCGCGCGCACTGTGCCACAAATCTGTTGCAGCAGTTGGTGTGTTGCTATTTAAGGTCGGTGGTAATGACGTGCCTGCGCTTTTATTTCCTTCCAGATCGACGATTCTATTTACGGCGCTCCCTACATTTTAACGTTTTTACTGCCGGCTTCCGTTAGTACGAACGTATTTGCGTGCTGAAATGCATTCCTCACGTTACTCCACTTAAAGAATGTCTGCCAGTTGAGATTACGAGGCTGCTGCTGACAAAGGTTCTCGGACGAACAGCTTGGTTGTGAAACCTCGGGACCGTGTTTCATTTAATGACGTGGAGTGCGGGAGAAAGAGACATTATTCGAACCCAAATTTTATGTGTGTTGATCCCTTACAAATCCATTAAAGACTGGTATGTGCAATATTGGAATAATATCGTTAAAATTAACGTATTAATAAAAGTTTAATTGCGTCCCAATTACAATGATTTTTGATTTCGAATACTGGTAATAACTACTCGAATTACACATCACAGGGAGCTACCCAAATTATCGAACCCTCTTTAATGATTTCCTTAAAGAAATTTGAGTTCATAACTCCTTTTTTATATGTGTGGAATAATATTAGTCTCCCTGTATGGTGGTGAGTAATGGAATTTTCAACGCAGAAACCCTTTTTAGATAGTTTTATAGAGTATTACGGCCTGCCTACTATACTCGCCGTATCGAGTATTATATTTCGTAGGAAATGAGTAGTGCGGGTGGAACAAATGATACTAGACTACGGAGACATGTCCCGAATATAGCATCAGTGCCTCCGTCTGTTTTACTTGAAACAAGTGTCGAATTGGTCCCTCTCAGATTGCAATGACCTCGATGCGACGTACAAATACCTCCCACTATCGCAGAACCGAGTCCGTCATATAGTTTCAATATTTTCCGTGTACGAAGCGGCCGGTGCGCCCTGTGATATTCCGGAGCGTGTAAGCGACTTGTCCCGAAGCGAGAGGGCGACGGGGAAGTATAAACAACTGTCGCTGGCGGGTGCGCCGACCCCAGAGCCTCCACGTGATGTAGAGGCGCACGACCGCGAAGGCCGCTGCGGTGCGCTGGTAGCGACGTCGGAGCCAGTTATTCAGCCATCGAGACCGAATAAGATTTATTTAAGAGTTTATAAAACAATCCTGCTTCACGGTTACGAAACGGGATTGCTATGTTAGCATTACGCCTCAAAGAACAACAGTGTTTTAGAGGTACTATTTTATAACAATTAATAGGGAAATTGTTTATTGATACTAAAAGGTATTCTGATTATTAAATGTTGTAATTGATTGATAGAATTGTAAATATTTCGTTGAGTTACGTAAATATTTTTCTCTGAATTATTCAAGGAGACTCGTAAGAATACCATTGTAAACGAATGTGAATGTGAAGTTTACATTTGCAATTTTATCATTTAAATTTTGACAAGTAAAATAGCAATGTATTATAATGTATTAAATGTACTTAGATATTATCGCAAAACCAACGAACAGAATGTTTCTATTGTTTCAAAATATGTAATTCCACTCATAGAAGATGACAAATAACAAATGATCAATGTTAGGATTAATGGAATTAATTAGTCTTTCTAGGTTCCTTTTCACCATTCAGAGACCGATTTAGAACAAAATATTATTTGCTATTACTCTTACGTTAGTTCCAATCTGCAACGCCACGTAGCGAAAACTGGATTCTTGAACCTGAGGTCATATTTCAGCACCAAAAGTTAAACTTTTGACATTTTAGTAAATGTTGGACATTTCAAATTTTTTAATATTTATAAATAAAAAAAAACTTTCTTACTTTGGAACAAAACCAGTTCCTTACAAGCATTAAGTAGGGAAACGGAGAAGAAAAAACTTGAACGCTTTTTGTGGTGAGGGAGTTAGGAAAGCCATCTATCAATACATGAATACAAGAAATTATTTTCCTCAATATCTCAATGCGTAAAAAGTATAGGCCAGTAGAAATACAACTAATAAATGGTACGTACAACATATAAAATCTGAAGCAAGTTATAATTTATTTTTTGTAAAATTATATTGGGCAGGGGCTGACGGAAAACGATGTTTTGAGAATGAGGAATGACAAAAAACGTAAATGAAACATATGCAGAATATATTTACATGAAGACCAATGGAAGGTACAGCGCGTTTGAAGTTCCACGTATCTCAAGGTTAAAATTTCACTCAATGAAGGTAACTGCATTGGAAGTCTTGACGTTAGCCAGCCATGGATGACTTCGGAGATCCCGGATGCGGCATTTTTGTAGATCCGTTGTCCTTCCTCCAATGATTCACACAGGAGGCGGTGCATTCAAAGGAAGGCTCATCTTCCTATTAGTGTAGCGAATATCCTGAAAAACTCGGTAGAAAGGAATGTTGACTCATTGCTGTCCGTACAAAATGCTTTGTATCGCAGCAGTGAAATAAAACTCATATCCAAAACTTAATTTTTCATACTACTTTTCTACTAAAACCAAATATTCGGTTTAAGTGTCGATTTTGAGTTAATTGTTTTATTTGACTGTAGTACTAAATTATATTTAATTTATATTTTATGTGCTTCCACTGTAAAGTTTTACAGTCCACTGTAAAGTTTAAAGTACAGTATTTTTTTTGCTTTATGGTTTCATGTGTGTGTTGTTCATACGCTGTGTGTGTGCTTAAGAGTGTTTTCCTTCATTACACTTTCGGTAATACATAAGTAGAGATAGTATTCATATTGCCAACCTATAAAATTTCTTTATATGTCGTCATACTCATGTAAGCAAGAATAGGAGAGATAGAGGAATATATTCTTATACGAATAGAGAAAGTAATAATAAGGAAGTAGGGGTAGAAAGAACATGTGAAAGGGAAGAGAACAAGAAACTATCGAGAAGAAAGAACATGTCCAGTGCCTCGCTTCCATTACAATTTTGATTAAAGCATATGCATGTTATACTTCTCAAAACATTATTAGTTTATATTTTTTTAATTTGAATTGATACATTTTTTACTGCAGAAAAGCTTTTCGAAATAATTTAAATTGCACTTACAAAATGTGTCATTTGATGTAGGAGTCAGCAGTGTTTATATTTAAAACATTTGTGTTAAAGCTAATTGGATTAAAAAAATTAAATTCGCCACTAACACAAATTCAATATATATGTGTTACCGTTCCACATTTAAAAATGTAACCAAAAACAAATTTAAAAATTAGATCAAAATAGAAAAAAATTGTTTTATTGTTTGATAGGAGTGAATCAATAGTAAAACAATAAAAACTCACTTTTTTTGGTTTCTGTTCAAATAGAAATTTGGAAGCAAAGGCCCCAGCGGCGAATGTTTCATTCAATTGCCGTACAGCGAATTTGCGTTATTGAACATGGATTATTAGGTATAGCGCGTCCGTGAACGGATTTCCGTATAAGTAATAAAATATTTCTGACATTAATTGGATCACAGTTTTTCGCTTTCATAAACAAACAACGTTTTGTGTCTACATTCACTGAGCTCTGAGATCATCCTCTGGCCTCTTGATCCTGCTTTTCCAAGATGCCGAGAGTTAACCTTAATATGAATACGTGTTTATTCATGGGAATGACGTAAATGACCTTTGTGTTTTTGATGTCATAGATAAGGCAATGTAGTGACGTGATAAGCCATATATTTATTTCCAAGCCATCAATATCTAGTACAAAGATATTCAATTTATTAAGCTTACACAATTCAATGTAATAAGCTCTTAACTTTAAAGGAGAAATTATTTTCCTTATATGGACTGAATCCAGAGATATTAAAAGTCATTAGCAGTGTGAACTTGAAATGCTCTCCCTTTGATGAAAGTATTTACTCTTGGTCTGCCAACTTCCTTATCACACTCATTAATGTTGATGTTTTACGTCCGCGGATAGTGATAAACTCTCACGCGAAGATTACAGCTTACAAAATTCAGACTACATTTACCACATAACACCAGCATAGTCTCAGCATACATCTCAACAAATGCGTAGATAGCAAATTGATACATAATTAATGAGTTTCTAACAGTTTAATTAGACATCTTTGTAAAGCGATTGAGTATTACTCATCATTGCAGAGAAGTCTTTTTGTCGAACCGAATGAATAAGTTTAGATTTTGGTTTTTTAAAGTTGTTCATAATTTCTTGCAACTTGGGTTCGACGTGCAAAAGTGTTATGATGCACTTTTTGCGAAGTAACTCGTCATATAAAAATTTATTTGCATCCGGTACCCTCCAAAAATTAAATTTAATTATATTTTGTTAAAAAATGAGAGCCTTCGTGACATAAAAATCAGCAAATAAATAATTAATGTATTCAACTTCCTGACTTGATGCACAATAGCAGCCAATTTTTAAGATAAGTTATGAACTCGCTCGGTGTTCAAATCAGTTACATCATAGTGTTCTTTTCAAAAAAATTTGTTGAAAACAATATAAAAAACCGAACCGAAAAATTGTTTCGATTAACCGAAACCATATACGGAAGTGTAATAAATGAAACCCTAAATACATTTGAAAGATTTTGATGGCTTTTATTCCAACATACCTAAAATGTAATGTGACATTTGTTCTGCAATTCCAAGGCTGTCGGTTCGCCTGCAGATTGCGAGAATTTACCATTTGTGAAATATTATCATATTTATTTTTTGCGTTTTTATATGTTTTTTATTCTCCACTTGGCAGATAAAAGTGCCCACTTCTCTCGCATCTGGTATTCTCCTCTCTCTAGTTCTCTCTGCTGGCTGATGAGTGGCAGTTATCACCCAGGCGGAAAACAGAAGCTGCAGGCGTGGCTGATGCCACTCCCACATGTGTACACCTGGACACGTGTGCCACGGGTGTGAATAATTTCTCCTGTTGATGTGAAATTACATACAACAAACGATCGGTACTGGTGCCCCCATACAACGTTCATGTGAAGTTGTATTACCTACATTACTTGTGACGTAATAAACGTATCCACACGTTCGAGTGATTTTACTGTCAGATATTTAAAGAGCGTTTTATTGATCATTTGTGGCTACGTTTTAGAGAATCAAAATCCGCCCATATATATATATATATATATATATATATATATATATATATATATATATATATATGGTGTGCTAAAAAAGTAAAATTTTAATAATTTAACACACCATATATATATTATATATGATGTGTTGTAACATAATGCTTAAAAAATCGTGAAAGAATCCTCCGTTGTCGGTCCGCCAGTGGGTTAGCGGTGGTAATGCGGTACGGATCGCGCGTCGCTGCGGTACCGACTGCTCTACACGGGCGTCGCATCGGTGTGTGGACACGCGTCGCGTCGCCGTCCGGCGCCACGCCCTCTGCGCGCCGAGCCCGGATCGCGCCCCGGCGAACGCCGCTTCCGGCGCGGCGTGCGTGATGCAGGGCACGAGACCCGCAGCGAAGCAGCCGCCGGACGCGCGTTGCTTGTTTTCCGTTTTTGTTTCTTTATCTGGAGTGCCAGCAATTATGCGTTCTTTCATTTAGGAAGGTTGATATAGTTCACGTTTTATTTTAATCCAAAGAAAATACTAGAAATTATTACTGTATTTGGTCATATGAATCGAGACAATATACGGTAGATATACAACTATGTTGATCAAAAGTATCCGGACACGTGGCTGAATAGACTCACCAGTTCGTGGCGTCTCAGGCGGTAATTGCTGGAACGCAATAGGTCTTGGCCCGTCCTTAGGTGACACTTCCACTCTCGCAGCATACTTTTATCTGGTGCAGGACGGTTTCTTGGCCGGCCGTTCTTCACTAAGTGCTGCACTGAGGAGAGGTATCGATGTAGGTCGGTGAGGGTCTGGCACGAAAGGTTCAAGCGTTCCAAAACATTCCAAAGGTGTTCAATAGGATTCAAGTCATGACTATATGCAGGCTAGTCCATTACAGCGGTTGTTATTGTCATGTAACCACTTCGTGCAGTAGTAAACAGGTGCTCGATTCGTGTTGAAAGATGCATTCGCCATCCCCGAATTGCTCTTCAACAGTTCGGAAGCAAAAAAGTGTTTAAAACATCAACGTAGGCCTCTGCCGTGATGCAACAAAACAAGGGGTGCAAGCCCCTCCATGAAAAACATGACCACACCATAAACACCTTTTTGAAAGCGTTCCGGATACTCTTTGATCTCATAGTGAACGATAGCTTGTTTGGGTTTACTTCCCTAGTCCCATTCCTGTGTTTTATGTTTTTGAGGGGAGGGGGTACTGAGCCTCTTAGGTGCGCACTATAGTGCACACATTTTAATGATGTGCTCATGTGATATGTCAATATAAAGCAAGTCGCATTAAAAGGCAATTTCGAGACACTGAATTTTCAATAAAAAAATTCATTGGCACTGGATCACTAAGTTCTATTAATGTCTGGTAGGGCGCAGATTTCTAAATATTGATCAAGAGAACATTACATCAAAAGAAGAATTGTGTGAATTATTTACTTAATGCCATTTATAATCATTTCGTTAAAATTTTTTGACCAGAAAATATACAGAAAAGAACAAATAAGGATTGTTGGTAATACATTTCTAAATGGTAATAAATGAATATGCTATGAAATGTTTTTGTGAATTTTTGTAAGTAATGTATGAATGTATGCTCGTTTGAAAAAACAATCACGCAAACTCGTTACAAATAATTATCTCATACCCGCCATTTACGTCATTTTCCACTTCGTAAACCGTTGCACATGGCAATCAGCAGAAGTTTTAATTTTTTTTAAATATTAACTATATTAATTATTAATAATAAATATTTCTTATCGAACAAATGAAAATATCTTATTTTCAAATTACTCTTTTTTGTCGCAAAGTTCTACAACTCAGGTCCCTATATTAATAATGAACGTCCTTCTCGTGCCCCCCATTTTCCAGTGTTTTGTGTAATTTTAAATATATATCCTTCTCAAACCAATAAAATGAGGTTGCCCACTGACATGGTAATATTTGAAAACTAAAAATGGAATAAATACTTTGCCTCTGCAAATGCAATGCTTATTTCAATTTATTACACGGAATATACTTTAATTGAAAATTATCATATGTAGTTATGAAACAAATCAGTCAGTTCTGTTTTTTTATTTCACTTTTCACCACGCGTCTCGTAAATACAGATCGTGTATACCCAATAAAAAATAGTTTACTTGTATTATCCAAAATTATTCACCTGTTACATTTTTTAATTAACAAAAGGAAAGTTCTGAAGGTACAGAGTTTCCATTTTCGTACCGTTTCCCCCCAGCAGACTTGCGGGGGTTCATGGTCCTTCAGAGACTCTTCGCGCCTATCCATTCTCATGACGGTCGGCGGATATTCGGAAGGGAGCGGATACTGCGACAATTTCTACTTCCCAATGGCATATAATTACTTCATCTCCTAACCGTAGCTAAAAGCACCGAGTCTTCTTAGTGGTTTGTTCCTCCCGCGAACTCTCACCTTCGCGGCCGCCGTGGCCGGTATGTCATTCCAACGGCTGCGCGGGTAAGTGAGTGCGACGTGAGAGTATAAATGCTAATGAGGCAGCGATGTGCGTCATTCCTTAACGAACGCGGCATTCTCCGGACAGTTCAGGCCTCCATCGGTATTGCGACACGCCGCGAAGCGGGGCGGGCGGGGCAGAGCGGAGCGGAGCAGGGCTGGGGGGATGGGATGAGATGGAACGGGACGGGACGGACGGGACGGGACAGGGACGGGCGATGGCCGGGCGGGCGGACGACGGGAGGGGCAGAACGGACGGGACAGGACGCGACGGACCTGACCGGCAAGGCGGCGGCGCGATGCGTCGGAACGGTGCGGGCGGAGGGAAACGAAACGGGTGGACGGGACGGGCAAGGTGAGACGGGGTCGGGCCAAGACGGAGCGGCGGGTGAGCAGACGGTGGCGGTTCGAGACGAGGTGGGGCCGAGAAATGCGGAGCGAAACGGAGTGGGGTGAGAGGGGCGAGGCTTAGCGGGGCGAAAACGGTGGTGGGGCGAGGACGGGTCGGGTGCAGACGGGTCGGCGAGAATGGTTCGGGGCAGATGGGGGCGGGACGAGGCGGGCGGGCCGGAAGACGGGGGCAGGCGAACAGGCAGCAAGAGCGGGCCGGAGGTGAGACGGGGCCAGGCGAGACGGGAGCGTGGGCGAGTCGGAGCGGGGCGAGACGGATACGGGACAGGGCCAGCGGGCGGCGCGAGACGGTGAGCGTGTGCCGCGACGAGCCAAGCGTCGGGCGGGGCAAGACCGGGCGGGGCGCCATTGAGCGGGGCGGGGAAGGGCGGGGCGTGGCGCTACGCTACGCTACGCAAGAGAGCCGGCCGCCCGTGCAGTTCCCAGAGGACGGTACTATAAACTTGTCACATAGATCTGCTTGCGAGGTCCGCGGCGTACGAGCGCGCATCCTGCGCTCTGCGTGACGGCCAGAGCTCCGCGTCCACACGGCTTCCCAATGGCTTCTCCGCGCCGTGTCGTTGCGAAGCCTCTTACGACACCGCGACGTGCGATGCAGCGTTCGTCTGTGAGCTGGAGAAATTGCGATGTAGCTAATTAGATTAACAAAAAGATATACATTGAAGCTGTTTATGGTGCGCCAAAGAAACATTATGCGTTCTGCGAAAGCTTTGGCGAAAATGGGAGTTCGTAAGATTACTACCTGTTTGGGGGGGGGGGTAATTTATTTCGTTTTTTTTTTTATTTATAAATCAGTCTTTGCAATCAATGGTTATGAAATTTTCCAGTCATTAGTAGTAAAATAATGAACATAAATGTAGAAAAATAAAAGTAAACTAAATGTTAAGTTTAAAGCCCTTTTTAGTAGTATTAAGAAAGTCAAATCATGTAGATAATTATGTAGAGCAGCTCTTCCTCGATTTCTTTGTGAGGTTTGTCATCTTTCCATACACATTATTCTGTAGTACTAATTTAAGGAAGTGCTTACAATTGTTTCCAGGTGTATTGATACACCTCTTTTCCCTGCATTTTTTTCCCTTGCAAACCTGTCAGTTCAAGATGTAAAAAATTATTCTTCAGTACGTAAAATTTATTACATTAATTTTATGTAGAACTCTACATAAAAATCTTTCATTAATGTCACAGTCGAACGGTCTGTCTTTTTCTTTTTACGTTTTACTCTTCTTTTTTCTGAGAAATTTCATTAATTTGGCCTTTCATTTTACCGATATGTTGCTGGTCGTAAAAATTTAATGTTTCCTTCTACTTCTCACTCAATTTTTACAAGCTTACGTGACTCAGAGCATCAACTGCATTGCCGTTGAGAGATACGTCCGAGGGTTCGAGTCTCGACGGCAGGAATTTCGACATTATAAATAGATTGCTTTATAATTAAACAATACATATAATTTCCATCCGGCAAAGGTTACAGTTAGCTAAAATAAAATAGCAAAATTAGGATTAATCCAAGCTGTTAATACCATGGTACCAGTTCAACTCCCTGAAAAACATGATCTGCTGAACAGGGAAGAAATAAATAAATTTAATTAAGATACTTTGATAACATATAACTAGACACTTGTAACTAAATAGCTGGGTCAAATCAAGCGCTATCTAGAGGAGACGTTTACCGGGCGGGTGCTCTGATCGGCAGTTTTTCATGGGTTCTCCGACCAACACCAGTTGAATGTCGGAGCATTACCCTCACGAACGAACCACGGACCGTGCGCGATCATTCCTTCCTTTTGGTTGTATCCTTTTTCCTTGCCTTACACTTACGTGCATTACACTTCCATAGGCCTAAAGTCCAGTCCGGAGCGTAGAGATCGTTCCGGCTGAGGAGGGGGTCCCCGATAGCTGGTAATACCGTGTTGGGGAAAAATCGCGCTCCCCGACTTCTTAGTCGGCGCCGGACCTCTCCATCCATTGCGGAAAGATCATCACAATCTCCCGTGATAAAACATGTACTACACTTACGGACTAGTAAACGTAACAGTTTACGCGCCCGGAAATACGAATCAATTAATACATTTCATTTTATTTTTACTTCACTTGAATTTATTTTCGTGGTTTTAGTGTCGGCGAGTGGTCCGCCGTGAGCGATAGCTGTGAGCGGTGCCGCCTGTCGGCTGTGGTTCGCGCCGGTGGTCTCCGTAGGCGGTGGCGGCGTCTGTTGTGCCGCTTGGGAGCTGCTCTTGTGGGCGATAAATTATCACCTTGTAAACCACTTGCTCACAGGCTTCCGTGGAGCACAGGTGCCGTTCTGGTTACAATGTTAGCGGCTCGGGAGATGATCTATCGCTATTAATGAGCAATGTTTACATGGACCAGAAGACTGTAAATTGATGACGTTTAAATTGCGTTTTGAAGTTAACAGCTACTGTTTAAATCTTATGTCTTATTTTTTGTAATTCACAGACTTGGATGGATTTTACTGGCAATTTTGTCGTAGCGTAATTCCAATTCTGTAATTTGTTACTTTTTAATCATGTTAATATAGTTCTCTTTCATATAATTGCCTCGTTTTGTTCCCTCGTGTTTTATTTTTCTTTACTTTTGTTTTTCTTTTTCTTGATTAAAACTACATCATTCTTTTTTTTCTCAATTTAATGCTCATGCAAAAACGTATGAAACATATTTTCCTATAGTCTTTCTACTTTGTTATACATATGTTTTGGATTTAATTTTTCGATCTCATTGTCTTGGTGTTAATTTAATCTCCTTTGCACAATGTTTCAAAAGAAGTTTGATCTTATATGACTACCTTTCCATTACAATCTGACTTTAAGATCTAACATCTAACTTTACATTTCGTTGCACCTACTTTTATCTTATCTCCCTCTAAAAACTTCACAACACCTTGCGAAACTCATTACTTGAACCAACGTAACTGAAATAAATTTCCTGCTCTTAAAATTTTTATTCACCTTATATTTCCCATGTAAAACTTTTCATACTCTCTTCTCTGCAGAATTTAAACCTAAGAAAACATTTTAAGACCCGTTTATCTAGCAAACGGTCTATCCAAACTTGTTTCAAACTTCCAAATTAGTTTCACTCAAGGTTATCTCATTCGGTTTATTATCGATTTCCAATTTACAACTCCCGTTCTGTGAAGCATATCCAAGATACTACTCCTCGTACTTTTTTTATAATAACTGATAGAGAATCATTGAGAAAACATAGTAGGAACTCTATTCAACTTAAACGTAGATAACTTATTCCTTTTTCTAGAGTTCTGAAAAGTCATTACTAAAATAAAATATTTATATTTCCTTCAAACAAAGGTAACCCTATAACGTCTTTAGAGGGAAAGATACCTTTGATATAATGAAAAAGGATATGTGTGTTAGCAATGCTCTCATTTCCCTATTAGCTGAAGTCCTTATCGATTGAAAACAAATCCAAATGTTATCACCATCTCGTTTAGAGAGGGCACGTGAAACGAGCAAAACTTTGCTTTTTCCGCCGAAGAGCGTCTAGTCAGTTCTGAAAATAATCACTACACGATCAGAAAAGAAATACGTAAGTAGTACACCTCCACAAGAGTTGTCTTCTTATTCAAAGTAATCTCGCTTATACCCAAGGAATAAAAAAATCATCCGCAACATCACGAATCAAAAATAGACTACCTTGTTATAAATAAATATTCAATTTGCCGACCACGATAAATCATTCAAAAATAAGAACAAACAAAAAAAGAACAATATACTGGAAAGACATCAAAAAAATATTGGGAATCTGTGGTTCCTTTGTTTCTATTTATTAACAAGAATGAATGCAATTTGTTAATACTACCTTTTTTGTGCGCTTGAGAATGTAACGTATTTGTTTATTTATTGTGTGTTTGTTATTGAACTGTCACATAACTTAAAATAATCCCTGTAAAACAAAACTGCGGGTCTGTAGGATTAAATAAATAAATGAATTAAAAAAATGTGTGACCACATTTTTTCAGCTTATGTGTCGAAGAGAGCTCGCACGGCCCCCAGCTGACGCCGAGCTTCCGAAATTAGCAAGAACGCCGCTATTTTCTCCAGGAATTGCGTGTTTGTATTCAAGTTCCGGTTTTTTTTTTCATTTCCATTTCGGCAACGAACGCGAAGCGAGAGTGTTAATTAAGAACGAAATTAAGGTCTTTCTTCGAGCCCTCCCCCTCCCGCTGGGTCGTTGGCGAGCGGGCGGGCGGGCGGGCTGGGGTGGCCTGGCTGACGAGGGAGACGACGAAACGGCGATGTCAACACGCGACAACCGCCGAGCGTGTGTGCGCCCGTGTCGGGCGTGTCGGAGGGGAGGGAGCCACGCGCTGTGGCGCGAGTTCGACCCCCGCGCTTGGTCGAACTGCTCTGCCGGTTGCTCATGCAAGCGAAGCGTGTTGGGCGACGAGCGGCGTGGTAGCTACTGTTGGTTCTCAGAACGTTTGTTGCTGATAATGTTACTGGAAGTGTGGATGGTAATCTGTCAGGTCTCGTTTTGAATTGTGCTTGGCTTTGGGTAAAATATATTAATATCGCGTAAGAAAAAGAAAGGGAACTGCGAAAGATTGAGACTTGTATTGGTGTGGAAGAAGATGCATAGTATTTTTTTCTCGAACACAATTAAAATGTCCTATTTATTTGTCTTCTAGGTTAAGATTCTCAGGTATGGCATGTCAGTATTAGTTGAATTTGCTTGTGCATACCGTGAGTGTATTCTATGATTTTTTCGGAATTACAGCCTATTAGAAGACTATAAAGCAGGGAATGAATTTAGAAGAAAAATAAAACGAAAATAATACCGAACAAACGTACATATTAAAAAAATTATAACTTCGGTGTCCCGTTTTCTCTCGCTCCTAACGTGTCATGCATTTTTTGGTTTGAAGCTAGCAGAGTATCCATACATTTGAGACTTGCCGCAGTTGCGAAATGCTAGAGACAACATGCACCACTGCAGTGGCATTGAGAGCGTGTATACTCACGGCAGGCACGAGGAGTCGATGCGACAGCCTGTAACGTGAGTTCGAAACCCGCCCCGGTCATACATGCAAGCGTGTCGTGCTATTGGAATGTAGCGCTGCGGGGCTCATGCGAAGTTCAGCACGACCTGCTGCAGGGAATTGAAGGTCGGGCGAGGTCGCAGGAAACTTGATCGACTTTTCTCGGTGGCCTCCAAGTAAATCATACTTTCATTTCAATCAAACGCTACTGGTTTTTGAGTAAGGAAGATTTTCTGTTGTGTAAAAACGCAGTTAGTAGTACATATTTAGCGCTGAAAAATTACAACACGTAGCGAAAATCGGGATATTTTTTTTATGTATAAATGATTAATATTATTAGTAATTGGTAGTTCCTTTCGGTAAAGATAAAAATATTTCTCTAAATTTTTTTTGTATTGTGTATTTTCACAATAAGCATTTTACATATTTTATACGCGATAAAAAATGTTTGCACATTTCATCATAATTTTCTTCAAGAAGACATTGATTAGAGTTAGGATTATGAAGCAAAAGAAATTTAGTCAGAGTTCAGATAATTTGTGCCATATTTATTTAAAATTAACGTATTAAAAACTTCACCGTTTGAAGTAGTTTGATAACGTGAAGTCCTAATGTACTTCACGAACTCTGTCAAACGTGTTTCATCGTTCGGAAACCCAATCTCCATCAGAACTACATCACGGAGTCACCCCAAATTCACAGAGCGAGTGTACAGAGAAACCCCATAGCAATTCCGGCGCCTACGTTGCAAATTCCGGGACGTTCGGCCAACGACTGTCGCGGTGCAATTGCTCGGAAAATACGAGCCGAGGATTTGCGGAACGGCGCGCGGCGCGAGTGGTCGTTGTTCTTGCGCGGATGCAAATGCCGCGCCACCCACACGTAAAGATGAGCCCGGCCCCGGCCTCGGCCTCTTTAAGCGCGTTCCGCTTCACGCTCCGTTCTTTCGAACTTTTACGCTCTCGGCTTCTGCGTCCTGGCTCGGTTCGCGTCGGATGCTGCTCTGCCGTATGCGACCCGATGGCGAACCGCGGCTCTTTACAAACCGCTCGTCGACAAGTGACGTGTTGCGTGGACCCGGGTTACAAAGGCGGAGGCTGCCTTTTTCGCCAAGTTCTCGGAAATTTGCATGCGGTATTTTCGAGGTATGCTCCCTTTGGATAGCTCAATGCTGTATGTATGTTTGAAATTGCGTCAGTAGCTGGCATACAATTTTAACGTTTTTCGTTGGCGTTACTCGTCGTACTGTTGGTCGTACGTCCAAATTGTGACGGCAGATATAAAAATGATGCCGTCAAAGCACTAACTCTTGGAGAAGTAGCAAGACTGTGTGAGCATCTGGAAACGGAGGTGAGAAACATGTTTTATTAGCCATGTAAATAATTTTCTGTCGCTTTCAATACCAAATAAATATTTTTCACTGCAGTGACTGTTGTAAATTCAACTATTTAGTTAGGAGACAAGTATCTAATCTAAACGGCTTCTTATATTCTTTCCTTTTAGATGGTTTTCGTAATTCGGTTTGATGAGCATGTCAGTCTTCTACATTTCGTAACATCGTTTTGATTTTACGCCTTACAAATGGAGGGCTTGATTCTGTGTACTTTGGTATAATTTTTCGTGTAAATATAGCAATGTTAAGAGTCTATTCAATGATTTATTTGGAATATATTCCAATATATCGTGTAAAATGTATGTCACATATTTCTATTGCGTATCTCAATTTCACATCGTATCTTTTCTCTTTGTTTCAGGTGAGTGTGAGCATTGCAGCGAAGTTCCCAAGAGATGTTGCACAGTTATTCACGGTGAGATAGAACAGCGTGTTTTGTATTGCACGAGCATGCAGCGCACATCCGTTTACATTCAGATTATTACACGGCAGCGCGATAACCAAAGCTCGTAAAATAATTTCACCTGCAGTGAGACAGAGATGCAGCGATAACGGAATTTAAAGCTATGATTTAATTTGTATTAACAAAAGCGGTAGCGGTGGGAGGCTTTTGGGTTGGTATGAATGATTCCCGTCCCAGGCGGTACTGCCGTGTTTGCTGTGTCCATTGTTCTCTCAGTCCAGCCGTCCGCTGTTGGGATAAGGTGTGAGAAAGTAGGGATCTCGCTCCCCCTCCCTCTCTCTCTCTTTCTCTTTCTTTCTTTCTCTCTCTCTCTCTCTCTCTCTCTCTCTCTCTCTCTCTCTCTCTCTTTTTCCCTCTCGGCCAGACAAAAGCCGTCCATCCCTACTCCCTGCTTTGTCGCAGCTCCACTTGGTACCGCATTGTCTCGTTCTGCCCCCGGGCTCACATGCTGTGTACTTACTTCTTTCCGTTCTGCGGAGTCTTTTCAAGTAGATAATGGTCTGCCGCCTTCATAAATGCTCAAGTCTTTGAAGGACTGCAAGGCTTTTGTTTGAGTGGAGCAGAGCGGGTATCGTTTGAATTAGACAGCTTTGTTAATTTCGAGCAGGCGTTTGTAATTATCCCGTCTGAATGTTGGTCATCTGGAGGTATGTGACGACAGATGCACAATTTCGGAATTAATACAAAGAACAGTAAAACCTCTTTAGTGTCTTTGCAATAATATTTATAAAGAGGGACAAAATCGAAGAATATTTTGCTTCGTGCTCCGTAGTGTTTGCTTTACCGAAACCGTTCACCACGGGTATTTAGTATTTTTCATTGCAACCATATATTTTATACTTTCCATTCGTCACTAGTATATACGTATATACATATACTCGATTAATAGTGCAGGAATGTCATTTTGAAGCAGAGGCAAAATTTAGGTTTCAGTTTCATTTACTTGCCGCAAATCTGAGACGATGACACAATCAGCTTTATTTCCTTCTCAGTGACATACAATTACTTCTTTTGGATTTTAAAAAATGTATTTATTTATTTTATTTTTGTGCGCTTAAATATCTATTTAGGCTAGGTTCGAACCCGTCAACGCGGATATAACCGTTCAAAACCTTAGCGATTTGAATGACATTGATACCGTAAACAAATATTCGGTTTATAGAATGTATAATGGCATTCACCCGACTCTCGCTGAGTCGATATGTTAAATTAATTACTGTCAGAAGTTGACGATATTCCCATATTAAGTTCAAAGAAGAAGAATTTGAATTCTTGAAATAATTTCACGTCGTGAATCAGGTTCCGCTTTTATTCTTGTTGCGACATACCTTCGTCACGCTCGTCCTACATACCTTCGTCTCGCTAATATGCAAGCCCAGGATCGAAATGTTCCAGTCGATATGTTAAGTGTATTTAACTAGTGCCAGAAGTTGACGATATTCCCATATTAAGTTCAAAGAAGAAGAATTTGAATTCTTGAAGTTATTTCACGTCGTGAATCAGGTTCCGCTTTTATTCTTGTTGCGACATACCTTCGTCACGCTCGTATTAAGATGCAAGCCCAGGATCGAAATGTTACCGGCGGCCCCGACCCCTTGCGCAGACCTTGCTTGGCGCGCACACGCCGCGTCACCGGGCAGAGGCAGAGAGCTCGACGGCGCGGCGGAGGCGGAGGCGTCACCGCGCACAGTGGGCCAAAATTACTACGAAAGCACAGATAAATTAACAGTGCTTTTTCTGCTACGAAATCACAGAGAGATTAACAGTGTTTTTTCTGCTTTCGCAACATTTCAGTGGACGAAAACTAATGTTAAGAAATAATTCAACCCACGTGAATAAAAATGTAAGTAGTTTGTATTTATACTACTTACAGTAATGCCACTTTTCTCGCAAGAATGTAAAAAAGACTGTACAAGAAAATGTTCCCATCGTTGTCCAATATTGTTTACTTGGAAGTTTCGGGATGTTACGGGAAAATCTTAAATATGTGATAAAACATACTCGTGATTTCTACAAAAGACTGATATGAGTTCATTGAGAAACTTTTTGTTTTGTTTCTTTTCTGTTTCCTTGTATATTTACTCCCTTTCTATGAAACATTTTCTCATGAAAGAAGAAGGGGTAGAAGGGTCATTGTATTGGAAAGGTATCCTAATATTTTCGACAATCAAACACAAATAATATCTAGTTTTATTTATTTATCATAAATTAATATAGAATAATGAGAATAATTTTTATTCTCAACGCTTCCTGAAACTTTTATTTTCACTTCATGAGATACACAATTGTTGGAATTTGCAAGTATTTTAATATTCAAGTAAGATACTTTCTTATTGCCTCTTTTGAAAATATGAGTTTCACGAAACGTGAATCGTAACATATTTTATCCGATAATTATTCACGTAATTTATTTACATAAATAAATACAACTCTATTGTACTGATTGACAAAAAATCAGAATACCTTTCCTACTTGTATTTTCATCATCTCTGTTTGGCTCAGAGCCAGTATTACCGCTGTTTCTGCAGGAGTTCTGACACGGAGATCTTAGGGTTTGAGTCCCGAGGGTAATAGATTTTCGAATCTATCTGAATAGCTAGGTCAAATTCAGCATCTGTCTGGAGGCGAATTCTAGCAGCTTGCTGCTCTGATCGGTAGTGTTTCGTGGTTTCTCCAATCAAAACCAGAGATTGCCGGAATGTATGTACGCTAACAAAAAAGGCACTGTCCGCGCGCAATCTTTTCTTCTACTTCCGTGTCCTAATTCTCTACCTTTACACTGTCATACGCACACGCACGTACATACACAAACACACACACACTTCCAACCTTTATACTTAAGTACATGTCCGGTTATCAGATGGAATCCCAGAGCTTGTCCCGGCTTGCCCTGATTGGGAGAGATATATGGAGAGGGATATCCTCCGACAGCCGACACAAGGGTCAGTGCAGTATCTCACCATCGAATGGGGAAGGATCCACCACCACGTCCCTGTATTAAACATTCACTACACACTCGATACTAATGACCAAAGCAGTTGGCGACCCCGGCAATTTCAATAAATCATATTTTCTTTCATTTTTCGTTTTTCTTTCTGATTTTTTTGTCCACTTGCAAGCCTGACCTTTCTCTCTCGTGCCCTCGCCGGCCCAGTGTGCGGCGCCCGGGGTGATGCGGCGCCTGCGCCCGGAAGCGGTGCGCCGGCGGCGGTGGCGGCGGCATCTCCGCGACAGACAATAGCGCGCGGGCGGCCTTGGTGGGCGCGCGCCATGCCGCGTCCGCAGCCCATGTTTATTGTAATCACCTGACGCCGCGCCGGGCGCAGCAGCGACGCGCGCCGAGAGAAGGGGTGGAAGGGGAAGGGGAGAGGAGGGGAGGTGGCGGCGAGGACGCGAGGGAGCGGGCGACAGCGACGCGCGCGAGGAGGCGCTGAGGGGAAGGGGAGGGGAGGGAAGGTGGGCGGAGCGCGCGGCGCAGCGCAGAGTCGGCCGTTCGAGATAGGGTCGGCTGGGAGGAGGGGAGGAATCGGGAGTGGGCGCATGAGTGGCGTTAAGAGTGGGCTTCGAGGCTGCAAGGGTTGTGTCGTGTGGAAGAGGGTTGTTGCTATGGCGTGAGTGGTGTTCTCGTTCAAACGTTCGTATTTTATTATTTGATCATGTTTGTTGTGTGTAGGTGGCATATTTTATTTGTTATTCCTTCATTTTCGCGTCCACGCTCTATTGTTTGTGCCATGCTATTTTGGGTTATACTGGCCTTTACCGAATTCTGTTCACGTCTCAGAAGTTTTTATATTGTCTACTCATTTGCCGTACTTTGAGATTATTTTCCCCGATCGGACATCTACATTTAAAATAATTTGATTTTTTTATATATTTTCTTCGTATTTCCTATTTGGTACGCCACAGTGTATCAGAATAAAATAAAAAACTTTAGGACCATGGTTGGGGGGAGGGGAAGGCCAAGATAGTATCGCTTTCTTCTCAATAGAACATGTTGGTGCTCCTTTCAACAAGTGGCGTTACATTTACGGTTTTTTTAAAAAATTTATTAACGATTTTGTTTAAAATAAATGATCGATAGACAACCAACGTACAATAACTATTGGACAGGTAATCTGAGTGGTTTAGGAACATGACCTACCAAACACCAGGTGCATAATCAGTTGCCTACCTATCAGGGGTAAAATATGAATATATAAGCTCATGAAATCGAAAAGTTTCATTTCATGTTCTTTGAACTAAACTGTTTTTTTTTACATACCACCGCTCTAGAAATTTGAAATATTAGAATGATACAGTTTCGTGATACATTAGTCTGGGGTGTTTTTTATTGTCATGTAGAAGTTTTTCCTTTGGCAATAACTATGGGCCTAACTGTCATCATCATTTTTAATGTATTCGAGTGTCTGTTTTCGCTCTCATTTCTAGACCATTATTGAACTCTCACACATCTCATGTTTTTGTTCTTGGTTTCGCAAAAAAACCTAACTAATGTGCAGACATATTGACAGATGAAGATAAAACTGTTGCTGAAGGTAGTAATGGTTACCCTAACAGAGCTTACATTCCGCAAAATGAAACCGACGAATTGCATGGGACACCATGGAAGTCAACCATAGTTTGATGCAACATGTACCTAAGGGCACAAGGGCAGTAAACGTGCTAGCCACCTGGCATACAGCTTCACCCGGCCGAGTAGCATTCTCGGTCAATACCTCCGAGTTTTCAACATATTTAACTGTCGCCTCGCATTGGCGCCTGGCGCAACTGCTTCCCTGCTCGGGAGCGTGCGCTTTTCCCACCAGCAGCTGCAGCGGCGGCTTGCGGCGGCCAGCGCCACGCGCGGTGTGCAGTCGGCGTTTCGAGGGACGGGATTAGCCGGCGCCCACTCGCCGCGGGTGTCCGACGCGCGCGCGGCCCCGGCCATTCCTGCAGCGACATCCGCCCCGCGCGCCGGCGGCAGCGGCACGGCGAGTGCAGCTTTAGAGCGCGCGTCGAGCGGCCCGGACGGGCGCCCTGCCTCCGTCCCGGCGCCCCGCCAGGAGCGCCCGCGCCTCGATTCGGACGCCCCCTATTCGCACGCCGCGACGAACCCGCCCCCGAGCCGCTCGACGCCCGCCCAAACCGACACCCCAGCCCAGATGCCGAGCTCGCTTTCAGCCCCGGTCCAGCCCCGACGCCCTCGGCGACGCCCTCCGGCGCCCCGTCCCGCGTCTGCCGCAACGTGCCTCCGCCCCGAGACGCCCCGCCTCACCTCGTCACCTTCTTTCGCGCCCCAATTTCGAGCCTCCGTCGCCCGCGCCAGACGCCCCGCTCCGATCGGACGCCGCCCCGAGCTCCCTGCTTCCAAGTCCGTATCCCAGCCCCCGACTCCGCCTGCGGAACGCCCCTTACCCCGACGCCCTCGCCCCGGAAACGCCCTCCGCGACGCCCGTTCGAAGTCCCGCCCGCTTCTTGACGTCCGCCCTGCGCTCCGCAGCCCCAGCCCGACGAGCCCCGCCCAGGCGTCCCTCCCCGAAGCCGACGCACAACCTCCGGCCTGCGTGCGGTCTGGTACCGCGCTTCACAAGCCCCGGAACAGCACCGGATTCTCACGCATTTCTGACACTTGGCAGTGATCGCGTCGCTCGCGTGGTGTTGTAAGCCTCCGACCCGCTCCGCGTGTGGCTGGTGGTACGTCTGCTCTGGTGGGCGGGCCGCCTTGCCCCGTCCTTCCTCGCCTTCTTGTAGGACGGGCTCCCGCGCTTACTTGGAACGTGTTATTTCCCATTCATTACCTTGACGCTTGGCGCCATATCCGACGCTGTGTCGCTTTCCAATCTCCTTGCTGTCCGTTTAAACAAAAAAAAAAGACCTACGTCGTCCATATTGCGCATCATCTCGCACGCATCTTGCCCATCTCCCGTATCTCTTCTTCATCTGCAACATCCCGCCGAGAGCGGTAATATCATTCTCTTATTTTCAATTCTTCGCTCAACCGGCATCACTGCACCTCATCCTTCCCCGCCCCTTCCTTTTCTACTTCGTCTCGGCGTCTCCTCACTACATCCCTACCTATTCTACACATTCCCGTCCCTACCAGGCCTTACTAGACTGCTTTTCTCCCAGTCTATTCTTATCCCACTTCTAGCTTCCCTGTCCTGTGTCTTCATCCTCCTCCCGTCCTCATCCTGACCTTTTCTCGTTCTTCGCGCTCCTCCGAGAGTACATCTCTCTCATCTAGTCCGCCCAGCCCCCCGCCGCTCCCCGCCCACGCTTCGAGGCGCGCCCTCGCTCGCCCTGGCGCGTCCGACCCCGCCCCGCGCGTCCCGCGCGCCGCCGCGCGCCCCAGAAACCGACTCGTCCCGCCCCCTCTCTCCCGCCCCCCCTGTCCCGCGCGCTTGCCCGTCTTGCCTCGCCTCGCCCTGCCCCGCCGCGCCCCGCCATGCGCGGCCGCCCCACGCCGCGCCCCGCCGCGTCTCGCGAACGGGTTCGCTGCGGCACGTGTGGCGCCGGCGCGAGGCGGCTCCGGGGAATGCCCTCGTTAAACACGCCCGGATCAAAGGTCACGCAAAGGCACTGCAGACGACGACGGCGACGTTGTGAGGATTGGATTTGATCGGCGCGGGGACGTATTCCCTGGATCACAAATCGAACGACTTCACACGAATTAAACGCTCTCGTATAACGTGAAGGCTTTTATTGGTCTAAGACCAAAATCATAGACCTTCGTGTGTATTGTGATCTATTCACTCGTTAATAAGCATTAGTCTGCGGTCGTTCCTCTTGTAGAGAGTTTCACTCCATTTGTAACGTCTTTACCTTACACGCAAAATCAGATCTTTACCGATAAAATTTAAAAAGAAGTAAAAAGGTTTTTGCGTCGCGTGAAGCACATAGCGATGCGCTATTAATCAACCTACGAATCTCTACGTATGCGCAAACTCCAGGAGACACCAGGAGGGGCGGCTCAGGGTATCAGCTGATGCCACTGCAGTGCCTCTGACCTGGAGGTCCTAGCTTTGAGTCCCGATGGTAGCAGGATTTTCGACTCTAGCTAGATAGCTTGGTCGAATTCATTCGCTGTCTGGAGGAGAATTCTAGCGGCCGGCCGTCCTGATCGGTAGGTTTCTGTGCTTTCTCCAATCAACACCAGACGAATTCCGGAGCGGTACCCTAACAAATGGGCCACGCAGCGCGCGCGATCTTTCCTTCCTCTCCCCATCCTCAATCCTTACGTACACACACTTCAACTTATACTTACTACACTACCACACAAGTCGGGAATCGGCCGAGAAGTTAGAACTTGTGCCGGCTGGGACGGTGCCCCGCAGCTGGAAGATACCTGGTTGGGGAAAACGCGCTTGCCAACGTTAGGTGGCGGCGGATCTCACCATTCAGCGAGAGAAGATTACCGCCACTTCAAGAGAACAGCATGCACTACACTTACAGGACAAATAACCTTGTCCATTGACACCCCCGGAATCACTAATGAATCAATCAATATATACACAGATGAGTGGTTTGGTGGACAGCAGTAGCCAAACAAATGCGAACCAAGGGGATGTAGCATTTTGGCAATTTAGAGCATACTCTGCCACTAGAGTTAGGAACTACTTCCATTTACAACAAAACATGCAAAAACTGCTTTTACTCTGGTCACATGTGTACCTAATAACGGTTTCAAAATATGCTGGGCCAAAATCTCTAGTTATAATGCATTGGCGCTGTAGCTTACGTATTAAACAAAATAAAGTGGACAGTCCCTCGCAGATCATCACAGCTTCGTATTAGCTGTGCTCGCATGTAATTCACGTGTGATGTTTCTTCAAATTGCTGTATAATGATGCTAGTTTAGGATTTATGAATGCTTGTGAAGCTAAATGCACGTTTCCTAATTTAGAAGCGATAGTTTACAATACCAATAACAAATTTTAAAAGCAACAGCTTATAGTATTCGACCTGACTAATATTAATTGATCTTCTTTGATCCATATGATCGGCTTTGATCCACTGCAACCATATTTGGTATTAAAGCGAAATATTACACACTGACAGTTATAAATATTCTACGAAATCTAGTTTTAACCGATTGGTGTAACATTAAACTTGCAGTTCAGCTGTAAAGTGAAGCCCTACGTCGTTACAGTTTTAACGTCAGTCATGTGACTTGAGTACATGAGGTTGAGAGACATAAATGTACTAAAACTTCATATTCCAACACTGAAGCCAGTATATTATACTTGAGCTACTTTCAAGCAGCATTCGATATGGGTTGCTGTCTTTGACACTGGTGCAGTATCTACAATTGGGATGAATTACATTGGATTGGAAATGACGCGTTCGTGGCAATTTTTATTATAACTTCGATTCCTATTTCTATTCGATATCTATGGAATTAAGTTCTGTTGCAGTTGCAATCCACGTTTGCAAAAAAATTAGTCGTGTTTTTTATCAGTTGGCAGTTTGCTTATTGGTGACGCGCAAGATAATCAGTAGAAAACCGTGGTACTGCATCTAGTGCTCATTAAGGTAGTGACCCAGCTCGTGGCCTGTTAGACCGCATTGTTTCCCTTCAGGAGTATTTGCATTCAAGTTACGTTTACGGTAAATGGTGAATCAGAAGATTTAGCCTTCGTGTTGTCATCGGCCTCTAATTAAAACCATGTTTTAAAGAAATTTATTTTTATCGACAACAATACAGTCGTTAGAAAGATTTTACAGATGACGAATTTTACATTGTGCTAGTAGAATATTTCCTTTAATATGTTAAACTTTATTTGCCTAAACGTTCTTTGCCTTAGATATTTTGTTTCTGTAATTTATTAAATACACTCCGTCCAACAGCAACATGAACAATTTGAAAAATTTAGTCAAGACAAGATCATCTTAATATACTCAATGTATTGGCTTCTTTCCTTCTACAACGCATCGGCGCAATATACTAATATCACAAAGTATGTGTTACGCATTGAAATATCATTGTGTGTGAGTAGTCTATGGAGTGAGAAAAACCATGTTTCCAAATTTGCAAGTCTCCGTGAGTAACACATAAATTATACCTCCACCTTTCATTCCTAAAGCCCAGGTTTCGACATTTTCTTAGAGCTAATGGATGTTGCTGTAGCAGCGGAGCGGAAAGCAAAGATTGGGGGATTTCGTAAATTGTGTGCGAAGTCTGAAATATTTACCATGTCATCGACCTTGCTAAATCGAGAGAAAGGGTATCTATTGAGTCAGCGCTCCAGACACCTGCTTTTGACGGCATGCATTCTTACAGAAACACCTTCACTTCCTTTCACAAATCCACTTCAAGTGCAGCTCCAACTTCGGTTTCACTTCACACAATGATTTTCATACTGGTCGAAGTTCCGTTATTATACTAGGATTTATTTAACCGTGCACTTGATTTAAATTAGTTTCATCCAATCGGGAGCTTTAACGTCGCCATAGTGACGTCGCTGTAGTGACATTTAAGCTCCCGGTTGAATGAAACGTGATTGATGAAGATGCGTGATTCAGCTTCGACTGTTAAAATCAAAACTGCCCTGATTTAAGCTCGTCGTTTGTTTTTCCTGAGTACTAGTAAACGTCACTGGTGGCATTGACATGCTGCCGATAGTTGCAGTTATTTTCTTTTCAGCATTAGATGTATTGTCTGATGAGTTGAAAATATCTTACAAGTCAACTATAGGAAAGGTTTTTTAAAATACATTGCTAGCACACAATTAATCTGTTCTTAAATCACGTTCTTACTTTAAGCTATTTCTATACTTTTCTTTAAACATTTCAGAGTTTGACCCCCTTATAGCACAAGTGGAGTACCTCCATTTTCAATTAAGTTGGTAATAGTGTTCAGCAAGTAACGTACGATATCCTTTGTGCTGTTAATAGAAAGCCACTTGCGGAACACGATTGTCAATTAAGTGAAAATGCAGTTGCTCCACTTTAGCTTTAAGAGGCTCAATTGTATCTTCTTTAATTGAATAACTGTATGTATGAGTATATATTATATAATGATCATAATATTGCTTTGCAATGTGGAAATAAATAAGTAATCTGAAAAGTTTCGGTATGTTGCGTACAATGTATAGTATGATATCCCGTGCGTTAATTCTGTTAAACATAATGTTTGTACTGACCTTAAATACTTCAAATATGGGGGAGGGGGTTCTTGATAAGCAGTAATTGCCACGTATCGATACTTGTCCGAATTTAGCATCCACATCATGCACCTAGTGTCACCACCTCCAGTACTATTATTTTCTCGTACGTCAAATGTACCAAACAGTAGATAGGACATACGAGTAATGGAAACCGCTTCAGCGTCATCCTCTCGGAGTCCCTCACGCGCGACCTGTGAGAGAGAAAAAGAGAAAGAGAGAGGGGGTGGGGGAGGGGTGTTGCGGCGCACGACGCGCGTCCGAGGCCTCGTCCTGCGACGTGTATCGCGGAGATAAAACACGCGCCCCGACCCCCGAGAACGTGCGGGCGCGCACGCTTCCTCGCAGGAGCGTGCAGCGTGACGCCCGCCACCCAACCCAACCACACTGGCCCACCCAGCATACACCACCCACAGAGGGTGTATTCGCGCCGCCCACCCACACGCACTCGCCCGACACACCACCGACCACGCTCCGCCGTCCCCCCCACCCGCCGCCCGATAATCCCACCACCCAGCCATCGACACTACTTCACCCACTCACACACTCTCACCACTTCGGGGCGTGGAGAAGGGGGCAGAGGAGGAGGAGAAAGCGGTGGCAGGGGCATCGGCGATGTGGGTGGCTGCGGCGTTAGGGGCAGCTGGACGGTGGCGGAGCCAGAGGAACAGGACGAGGAGAACGGGGCAGAGGAGGAGGAGAAAGCGGCAGCGGGGGCAGCAGCGAAGTGGGTGGCGGAGGAGGCGCTGGCGCCGGTAGCGCTCATAACTCACGCGCCTCCGTCGCGCGTCGCGGAGCGAAGCGGGGCTGAGCCGAGCCGCGCCGAGCGCAGCGCGCATTAGCATACGCGTGCGTGCGCCCCCGCGCCCGGGAAGCCGCTGCGGCCACCGTCGTCCCTCGTTGTTAGGTCGCGGTGCGTCGCGCGTGCGGGTCGCGGCGCACACGTCGTGCCGGCCAGCTGCACGCCTCCAACCTCCAACCGCCTTCGAGGAACGGGCACGCGCTCGGTTGATGATCGTAGATCGTTCGCAGCATGACCATTCAACTATACAAACAAAGTTAATCGTTAAACCGTTAGATATTATATAAAATAATATTATTAATAATAATAGTAATAATAATGATAGTAATAATGATAGTAATAATAAAAATAGTAATAATAATGATAGTAATAATAATAATAATAATAATAATAATAATAATAATAATAATAATAATAATAATAATAATAAATAATACGATTTGATGTGTAATCAGGTTGTTCGAAATGCAATAGCATATTCTGGACTTAGAAATTCTCGGAAATTTCGTTTCACTTCATTTGTATAATACAAATTTAGTCACCATTCCTGAGGATATTACGTTTATATAAATGTGAGAAATAAGTGAATATCCTACACCTTCATTAAAAATTAAGACGAATAAAATGCCTTTAATGTGTCTGGGATCATATCTTCGTCGAAGATGTCGAGACTAGTTTGCGATTTAGTTTGTTCTTCAGTACAAAGCATGCATTTAGGTCTTCTATTTTCTTCCTATTCGAACCGCATAATGCACTTGCAGAAATGTATACATTGCAGGATGATTGAATTTTTTTTCTGGCTGAATCGAAACGTTGTAAAGAAAACAGATAATAAAGTGGAAAACAACTTCCAAGTGTATTGCCTTTGCAAATGTGCGTTCACGACTACCGATCTGACAGCCTCAGCCATTACCACCGTACATGGCCAACTTACATCGGTCTTCTACTATTGCGGTTTGCGTGTACATTACTTAGACTTCTCAAGTCACAGCACGTCACTGCACTTCTTGTTTCTGAACCTTGAGTTTACTCGAACGACGCTTTAACCTGTCTCTCATGTCTTTGGTGCCTTTGGATAACTGCACTTTAACAGAGAGTGACATTTTTTTAAAATTTAGTCCACTTCTAATCGTAGAGATTACAAACGTCAAGATCATTCTGGGTGCCAGACAGCTAGCAGATTTGTATGTTACACTTGTCGTCACAAAGATTTTCCCGAAATTTGTTGTAGCGGTAACATTCATTCTTATGGGTTTGGTCGTGCAAGGTTGCGTCGACTACTAGGTTTTTGTTCTTGTATCTTCACAATTTATCACATGAATTTATCTTCCCCAACCCGCAGAGAAACGCCTGCCTATCTCATTGC
The DNA here is from genome assembly GCA_017312745.1 of Gryllus bimaculatus. Classification (NCBI taxonomy): domain Eukaryota; kingdom Metazoa; phylum Arthropoda; class Insecta; order Orthoptera; family Gryllidae; genus Gryllus; species Gryllus bimaculatus. The sequence goes on from BOPP01000020.1 coordinate 9,654,443, forward strand.
GTCTCTGTCACGCTTTGCTTCTACTTTCATGTCTGTATATCATTTCCGGTAATGTTTAGGCAAATAGACTATATTATTTTGCTAGAGTATCTTGCAAAAAATAATCATTCTAATGTTATTTTTTATTGAACGGCTACAAACCATGGGCATGTATATAGAAGATAGTAACAGTGCATTGTCTTTCTAAAATAGTCCACAAACTGAAACTGTAAAACGTATTAATATAAAAATCATCTTGATCTTTTGTGATGTGTTATTATGTATACCAGAACCGATCGATACAGCATTGTCAACAGCTTTATATCACATTATGATTCTTTATGATGAAAAACAACAGTGGAAATGAAAACATTCGAATTGTTTCTAAGTCGGATGTTTGAATGAAGCGCCAGTACATCAGAGTAGGACCAACGTTGAACGCAGAAGTTATTCTGAATTTTATCGTAAACTCCTTAAAACGTTTTCCGCATCGGCAGCACCTTAACAAGCTCACGTAACGTCGATCTACAGTATCACTATCGCAAACGTCGTGTTCAACTCGCCACCCACGCGCTTTAGTGCTGTTCTAGCCTGGCGCACGAGACGGTGTCCGCCCCAAGCGTTCTCAGACCGTCATCTGTCTTGTGTCTGCGGTTGCCAGGAGATAACCGCAGCTGTCTCAGCTTCAGATTATACGATCTGCCGCCGCTAGCAGTGCTACACGTCGCGAGCGCTCTTGCGTGGGTGGCATACTCGCTCGATTCACTTAGCGGCTGAAGGAACCCTCCACAGGAACGGGAGATAAGTGGCCAGGGATGAGGATTTCTGGATGCATCGAATGAATAATAAGCTATCTGAGACATTTCGTGCTTCTAGCTTATACGTATTGTTTTATATGATTGACTTTGTTATGAACGTCAATACTTCAAGTGCCATACAGAAAAAAAAATCAAATTTTCTCAAATTACCTTCCATTGTCATAGTACATATATTTTTTACCTTAATTTACATAATTCAGAGAATATTTAACAATTTATTTGTCAGGCGATTAACTTCAGTAACAAGTTATATGCTGAATTTAATTATATATAAATTGTCAGAATTTCACAAATTTCAAGTTTTTTTATAAAATCAGATTTGTTTTCTAAGTAATTTTCTTTTTCAATTTCAGGAATTTTGTTATGCGTTGACGAGTCCCTGTACGGACTAAATTTTATATATATATATATATATATATATATATATATATATATATATATATATATATATATAATTGCGTTGTTTATTATTTATAGTATTTTTAGTTGAAAAGTACATTTACAACTGCATTAACTATTATTTTTCTGCCATTACTATCAAGTTATAGGTATACATTTTTAAAAATGAGATCTACTATACCTACAAAATTAAAGACCATGAAAAATTCAAAAACGATATTTTAGAAACGTTTGCAGTCTTATGGAAATGGATGATTTTTGTTCGATGATCCATCTGAATTCGCAAACAAAATTTTTAACACTTTTTCCATTTGCATGAATATGGATGAAAACGGTTTGGGCCACATTTGACTCGATAAAAAAATTCCAGCTTTCAATCATTTGTCTGTTCGCTACTTTTCAAGCCCTATCACCTCGCACTCCCAGTTGCCTGGCGCCGCTGCGTCCTCCCTCATTGCCCGCCTCCTCCGCTTCATTTGCATCTGCCACGCCCTCGCTCCAACTCCGCGACCACGCCCACGCCCACGCCGCCTCGGGGAAAATGCGCCGGCGCAAACAAACCCAAACTAACCCCAAAGCGAAACAGTTTGGTAACTCGGGAGACGGCGACGAAATATTTGGCACCTAAATTTCCGCCCGTTGTCGGGTTTAGGGAGGAGGATTATCTGGCCTAGCGGGTGCGCCAACAGCCAAGCACGTTCTCCGTGCTGGCCGAGGTGTCTCGGCTTGGTTGGATGGGGCGGGGTTAGGAAATGTCTGTAGAAAATTGATGTAACGAAGCAGAACATTTTTATGTCATACCGTGAAAATATCGTGACGCAATTATTTATAGATTTCGTATTAACTTACTCGATTACATGCGCTCTCCGTAAGAGAAATTACCCGTTTTTGAAACGATTGTTATTTGTCTTGTACAGCTAAAATTATAATCAACAATAACATAAATAATAGCTTGTAATTTGTTTTAATTTTTCAAAGGATTTGTTAAGTACAATTCAGCGCGATCCAATTCAACGCGTTTTATATATGGCAACTTAAATGTCGAAATTTTTAACAACAATGATTCAAAGTGAATGTCCCTTTCTAACACTTGACATGATGTCTTTACTTCTGTAATACTTGAAAATAGTATTTAAAGAAATGTAGTGCAATCAAAGGATGAAGTCAGACTCGAAAGAAAGTGAAAAAGCACTTAAAGATGACAGATAAGATTTGTTTATTCAACTCAAATTCCTGCTCCTCTTAAATAAAATACGTAGCTCGTTGCAGAATGGTTCAACGTCGCTAACGTCATATCGTAATACAAAAAACAACAGCCTGTAACTTCCATTTAGTAAGTACTCGAAATAGCAATCGGGATCACACAGCAAACACAAAAACAATTTCTTTCTGTGACGTAAACACCAGTAAGAGTTTCTAAGCGCGATTTTAAAATTATTTTTTGTTTCGAGTAAATTTATTTTGACGTTTCACAGAAACATCGATTGAGATGCGGGTCCGAAGAAAGTTCCTTTGAGGCTACCCCTGTATGTTTGTTCTCATTGCACGCAATTGCACTCTCCCGCTCCCCAGCGCTCGCTCGCGGGGTGGCGCAGCTGCGTCGCGCGCCGACGGCTCGTTCCGCGGCTAAACGTCGCCCTCCGCCCGTCGCCTGCCTCTCCGCCGCCCCGCGCCCCGCCCCGCCGCGCCGCGCCGCGCCGCAAAAAGACGCACCGCTCCGTTTAGATGCAGCGCGCGCGGGTTGCCGTCCGACAGCCAGCGACAACGCCGCTTAATGTGGCGCTGGTTGTGGAGGGGGAGTAGACGTAGACGTGCAGGTGGAGTGGGTGTGGAGGTGGAGTGGGTGTGGAGGTGGAGTGGGTGTGGAGGTGGAGTGGGTGTGGAGGTGGAGGTGGAGTGGTTGTGGAGGCGAGGACGGCGGTGGCAATGGCTGCGACAGCGACTCCGAGGCGCATCGACGCTCAGTTCGTTTAACCCGCGCGCGCCCCGCCCCGCACTGCACCGCGTGGCATAGCATGGCATCGCCTCGCGGTGCACTGCTCCGCGGCAATTAACGAGAGGGCGCGAGTCCTCGAAAGGAAAAGCGCGCGCCCGGCCCGCTCGCGCCTCTCGGAAAGGGCTGCGCCTCCCGGGCAGAAAAAGAGCGGCGCCGGCGACTGGCGGGCGCTTGGAAGCGGAGGGGGCGTGGCGTATGACGGCGCGGTCGCGGGTGCCGCGGGAAGGATACCGGCGATGCCGCATTGAACCGCATACGGCGCCGGTGAGTGGTGACGGTGGGAGAGGGTGGTGATAAAAACGCAGCTGGTGCACGCTGGTGATGGAGATGGTGAAGGTTATGGAGGAGGATGATAGTATGGTAGTGGTGGTTTAATTTATCGTCGTGATGGCGTTTATACGAGAATAAATGGAAATACCATGTATAGTTTTACCAAATAACGTGGCTGATGTGATTGTAGTTGTCGTTATTACAAAGATTAGAATTGGAAATATTGATGTAGGTCTGTGAGTTATGGTACTCATAGTGGAGAAAATGGCGTATGTTGTCATAAGTTTTCGCTGAAATTGTTGTATTCCTTTGTTTTGAGCATTGGTGATGGAATAATTATTTATTTGAAACAATAATGGGGAAGTAAAGGAATGCTCGCTGCGGAATATAATACAAGTTAAGTATTAATATAAAATGTAGATTTTGAGAAGAGATGGAATGGTTGATATATGTGAGATAACAGTTGTGTAAAGAAAAATAGAGGATGGCTGTTTTGTAGCGTCTATGGAAGATAAACTGTGTATTCTTCTCAGAACACATCCACGCTTTAGCTTAGATATTAACCACTTGTATTCCAGCTGTTTCATATTTTCGGATCACTGTCTTGATGACGGTGTGTTAAGTGGCGATACTAAATTATATCCTATACTGAGTTCACACACAATTAATCATTACAAAAAAACTTGTTGAATGCACACCGTATAATTTCAGCAGTGAAAACAGGTGATGAACGGTGGGTTGGAAAATGGAAACGAGCCCAGGATTTATGGCCGATGCGTTTTTGTGGAGATAAACGGATTGGTTCTGAAAAAGGAACACTTTTACGAATGGGAAGGCGATACTCGGCGCCGAAAAACCGTAACGCGATACAGGACTACTTTTTAAAGTGGTCTGGAGATGTTTTTTAAAATAAAATCATTCATGTTCATACTGCATCTCTTAACCTTAATATTGATGTTATTCTTCACATTATTATTGCGCACCTACCAGCACGCGCTCAATTTCCACTCTAATAATACCTGAGAAGAAACATATAAAAATGAAGGATCATACTCAAAGTACACGACTTCACGTGATAATTTCATATCTCCACAAATCATTTTAACAAAAGAACAACAATATCATTCTAAATGTTTTATATTAAATTCTACGATTTTCGATTAAATTGCTTTCGACGAGTTGTTCTTTTCTCGTAGAGATAATCTACGGTGTAAAGATAAATGGTTTTCTGGGTTAGCTTCATGTGCTAAAAATCCCTAAACGTTGTGTTCAAGTATTCAACCAGCAAAATTTCTACAGAATCGCTGACAGAAAGGAAGCCATTGCTTTGATTCCCCAAGGACTTAGAGATATTAACTATTCCAAGCACCATTCTTTGAACCAAGAATTAAGCAATCCCAAAGATTGAATACCAGTAAAATCTCTCTCCAACCTCGCTACAATTAGCATAAGCAAACGTATGCGGCAATTGCAGTTGGCTGTCGATTTTAACTGTAGAGGAAGAAGTGTGAGGTTTGATGGTCCCAGTCTTGCCACTTAAAGCTACGGTAATTCCTAACCAATGGAGGGTTGGTGTGGCCAGGAGTGGGCAGCGGTGCCTGTATAGCGGCGGCGGCGAGCGGTGCACAATAGCCGCAAACTGGTTTGCGTTTCTCGGTCTGCGAGAGTAATGGGCCGGTATCGGTGGGCTGGTTTATCCCCGGCGGACAAGGCGCGTTGTCGCCCCATCGCCGGCGCCGTGCCCGTTTAATTATTGCCTATATCTACGAGCGTACCTGCCCTGCCCCGCGCGCGCCGCCGCCGACCTACAGAGAGGCTGCAGGTCGGTGGCGCCAGCGCAGCCGTCGCCCTCGCCGCCACCGCACGCCGCGCCACGCCGCGCCACGCCATGCCCCATGCCACGCCATGCCACGCCATGCCACGTCATGCCACGTCATGCCACGCCACGCCACGCCACGTCACGCCACGACACGGCACGCCACATCACGTCACGCCTCGCCACGCCATGACACGTCACGCCACGCCACGCCCACCGCCGCTACTGGCAGAACTGCAACCGCCTTGCTGCTACTGTCCTCTTGGCTCTTCATTCTACACCTTCCTCATTTTCTTCTCCGTCTCCTCTTTCTCGTTAAGTTTCTCCTCCCCCTCCCCTTTCTCTTCTTGCCATCTCTTCCACGTTCTCTTCCTCCTCTCCCTCGTACCTTCGCATTAAGTTCACATCTCAACTGTCTCCTCTCTTCTCTTACTCTATTACCCTCGTCATTATTTACACCTTTACCACCGTTACCACAGCGTCTGCTGCTGTGAAATAGTGGGTGCTTTCGCGTGTGATTTATCTACGATAGATCGTGTTCCAGCCGCAAGGATTGCGCTCACTGTGGCTTTCTATAAACTCGGAAGCGTACGAACAGATCAGGCGATTGAAACAATAGATGGTAGGTCCCGTTTAAAGTGGGTTGAGAATATTCAATACAGAACCTTATTTGCGCTTCCATTGTAAATAATTATATGGGCGTGCATTCTCGGACAATAATTTCTTACTTTTAATGAAACAATTCCTTACATAAAGCTTGAGTAACGAAGAGTAATCTATTATTAAAATATATTCGTATTATTACAATGAATCTTTTCCGTTTAGTAGAGAAACGCTACGAAACGGTCTATCCCATTAAAGACCATTGTTTCGTACAAACGATTTGATTCTTTTCTTATTCTAAATATTATTCCTCTTGCAAGCGGTTTCCTGGGCCCTCGCGGTTAGCAACTGGGCACATTTCGTACATTATCCTGTATTAAATAGCCACTACGTACTGCAGAATTTGCTCTTTTTGTCCGTAACGCAATGACAAGCGGAAGAGCGGAGAAGATTACTGTTGATTCAGTACCTACCAGGGTCAGGGAGTAATGTCCGACTACGTATAGCAATGATATGTAGAGCTGCGTAATTCGCGGGATCATTATTTTTTTTGTTCAAATTAACAAAATCTTTTAATGTATGCTCTGAAGTGTAGGATATTTTGTAGATTAAATATAATTAAAATGTGATTAGAAGCATTGCGTTTAACTTGTTTGCAAATAGTAAAATTTTTGGGGTGCCTACTTCCCTTATTTTCGTAATCTGTAGTAGGTGGTACCTGAACTATCGGTCATAATTCTTCGGAACTTTGAATGCTTTAGACAGTTTTCGCTAAATTTATCACGTGATTCATGCTCCATTCCATCACTCGTGCTAAGATTAGCAATCATCATTGGTTTTTATATTTTTTATAAAAAATACGCTCATATAACCAACTATTTGGATTTTTATATACGCTCTAGTAAGTATAATTTAGCAATATGATGATTTAGCGATAAAAGTTGCACACATACACCGAAAAAAAAGAACCGTTGGAGTATACCAGATCCATGATACTCTAACAAGTTTCCTTGTTACAGAATCATGGATCTGGTATATACTCCAACAGCTTTTTATTTCGGTGTACTACAAGGTTCAATCCAGTCACTCGATAAAAAAAGAAGATTAATTGAGGAAAAACACCATATTTTCTTTATTGTTTTTTGTTTTCCGACGTGTGAAATTCGAATTTTAACTTTGCTGCTCGTAAATATTATGTGAAAAATATAAAAGTATAAATATGTGAAAAATATAAAAAAGCATTTTTTGCCATTTTCTCCGAACGCACAACAGTTACGAGGTTGCAAAGTTAACATTCGAATTCAGTACGCCGAGAATCATAAATAATGTTAGAGAAAATAACTTCTGTATTTTTCCCTGCCAAAATACAATTGACTGGACCAATAGCTCTTGTACTGCCCCTTCACGAGCAAACACAATCACAATGAGCTATGTGGCGTGCAAACTATATACTTTCATTTAAACATAGGGTCTGTAGACGAAAATCATCTGTAACGGTGTCATCCAATCAGGATCTTGGGGGACACCTAATGACGTTTAAGCTCGCGGTTGGATGATACCATACCAGCTGATGATCTGACAAAGACCACTATGAATAAATCGACGTATATAGATTCAATAGCCAACAGTACTACGAGCAGTATAGCCCTGAAGAAGGCAACAGAAGGAATTGCCTAAACGTCAGTACAATTGACCGAGACGCGGCTCATCCCGGATAGCCAAGAATGCATTGACTCCGGCCGCGGAAGCCTACGAACCCATGTACTACGAGCTTTTTTTTTTTTTTTTTTTTTTTTTTTTTTCGGAAGTGCGAGTGCCCGCCTAAGGCAGGTTTCACTGTGCCGTGCCTCGTGCACCATCCCGCCTCGCGCGATCTGGTGCGCTGGCGGCCACTTTCCCTGCGGCCGCGGCGCCTCCGCGGCGCGCCAGCCGTTGACGCCATCGGCCGCCCCGTCTTTCGTGAACAAGTCCTTCCAGGGAACGACGGCGCGCAGTCGGGGCCGAGCGCGATGACGACTGCTCGCGGCGCTTTGTGCTCCTGGGACGTTGCAACGCCTTTCGGAACAAACGAGCAGCGCCGCTACTGAAAGGAGATGCGTTTGCGTCTAGGAGCGAAGTGTCTGTCCATTCGTCGGTCAAGTCTGTTACGTCAGACTCGTAAAGTGTAGCGTGCTTTGTAGTGTTGCATCAGGAAAAGATTGGACGCAATTTTGAAGATGTCCTAGGGAATTCATGTTATTTATCTCTGAAATTAAAAAAAAAGAGTTTCGAATTGGACAGACATCGATAGACCGACCAGGGAATAACCATTTTCGTGAAAACTCTCGGTTTAGACATAAGTGTTAGAATTAATTGACAGACGTATGAGCAGATTTTGAAAAGCGAAATTTTGAAAAAATGACAACTTTTTCGGTGTCAGGAACCCCTAACGCGTGTATTTCCAACAAAATGTCGACATCGATTTTTTCGTCTTTACATTACTAAAACAAAGTATTTATTGCCTTGCAATATTTTTTTAATGTGTTTTCGAGAAGTGTAATATTCACATTTTATCTTTTCATCTGCTGTTTGTTTCTTGTTGTGTTTTTTAACTGAATATCCTGAATATTACGTTATCAAAAGTTTAGGCACACTCTGTTACACTTACGGTTACCGAAAAACACTTCAACCTGAAAATGTAAGGAAATGAAAATTTCAGCACTGATACATGCATATTAATACTTACCTTAATGATTGATTCAGCAGAAAATGTCACTTTGTGGTAATGAAGAAATAACTAATTATAAAAATTGAATATTGCAAAGTAAACAAAACACTGTAACGGTATCGCGGGCTGAATTTACATTTACTCCTACCTCCATTAGATGTAGTTGAAGTTTCTTCCAAGTTAATATTATAAATACAGTAAATTAATCTAGATTTAGCAAAGTTAATTGTGTTTATAATGCAATCAGCTTGTAGCCATGTTTCTGTTCTATGTATATCTTTAGTGAGTTTTATTGCGAGATTTTTCTCAACTTTGTGCTTTAATTTCGTTAATAATGTCCAATCTAAAAAGTGCTGGAATTATCTCTACCAACAGTACATTGTTTAGTGACGAGATGAAGACTAATTGTAATCGTTTCGTTAATCGTAAAAGTGGAGCTAATAGGCTTAAATGGCCAAATCTTCGTCTGTGCCAATATGCACTCTCGCTAACTATTCTTAGTAGTGCAGAATTGCATTTAAGAGATTGCATTTATATTCATAGAAGTACAGCACAATCAAGATAGGCGTCAGCATCTAAACAAGCTCTAGTTACAATTTATAAAGTTGTCTTGTTTACTCAATGTCATTGCACTACTTTATAAATAGCAATACTTTGCTGATGTCACTCTCCCTTTATGTCATGTCATATCGTCATTGCTTACACAAACGCTACGATCAACTTGTAACACGAAGTAATTCAGTGGTAAATTGACATGTCACAAAATAGCAATCACATTCTCTGACAGGAAACAAATATTGATTCTAAATCAGATTGTGACATTCTTCTTAAAACGTAATTGCTTCAAACAACTGCTGAATTGCTCTAGAAAACGGAGACTTCTTCGTCGAGTTTGCCTACCATTTTTGGTATGAATGTGCGTTTTCGTTATCAGCAAACATTAAGAAAAGCAAACAGCGTCTGTTGCATTTTTTTTCTTCAGAATTTGGTCTTAAAGTAGTGCGTTATAACTATTTTATTTCTTTTGCCTGAAATGTAAATGCACCTAAAGATACTATAAAATGGAGAATTTAAAAAAATTATTCAAAAAATCCTTTAACATTATTTGGCTCTGCTTTTCTACATTATTGTTATTATTATTATTATTATTATTGTTATTATTATTTACATCTAGTTTTACCAAGCTTATTATTCCATTGAATTGGGTGAGCTATAATGTAGTAAGTAAATTGGAATTTTGTATTACCCAAAATCCGAGTAGTAAGACCAGATGACTAACCATAACATCGTAGTTGTCCCTTGAACTCCATTCAACCGCGCCGGCGCTCTCTTTGGCGCTCCAAACGCAAAAGTTTCCTTATTCCGTCTTCTCCGTATCCAATCTCAAAACGACCTACCCTTTCTGGCGCGCACAACAGCGCGTCCTCAATGAAGCGTATCGGGCTGCAGGAGACGCAGAGGAGAACAGGCGGAGGGTACGACAAAGACCTGGAGATGGAGGATTTGGGAAAGGATGAGGCGGTGAGGGAATGAAAATGGGGGCGAGCAGCAATGACATTGAAGAGAGAAGAAATGCTCTTGGAGTCTACATAAATTATTACTTGAGAGACAGGAGAGAGGAAGTGAGGACCACAGCGTTAAGAAAGTGGCGAAGTATTTTTTGACGAGGTTGTTTGTAGTTGTTGGATATTTTATTGTATTGTTCGTGTTAAAATGATCAATTATTGACTTTTAGTACAATAATGATGCCAGATAATCAGTAAAATACGTTGCATTTTTATTTTGTTTTGTTCCTTTTTTTGAACACCTTACACAATTTTTATTACTTTCTTAATCGCAATTTATCATACATTCAAAAATATAAACACGAACTGAAGACACAATCTTGCATTTTAGAGCCTAATATGCAGAAGATAGTTGATCATATTAAGAGAGAATGGGGAATAATTTGATTCCAGACCATAACGAAGAGTAACATATAACTTGTGCACGATCAGAAGTGACGAAATATTTATAAGCAGTAGCGAAAAATCGTATTTAATTCGCAAACTATCTCTAAGTGGAATGCGAATAATCGTACCTTACCTACTACCAGTTAGCAATTACAGATGAGTAACATTTAAACAATTACCACAAACACACAATTTTGTTGTAAAAATATACTTCAGCGGTGTTTCCCGTTTAACCCAGAGGGTGCTTCGAGAAGCGAGCCAAACGTCTGTTACACTAATATTTCTGTCAGTCACAAAGCGTAGCCGGGCAGTAGGGGTGGAGGCGTGAGAGGCTGCAGATATGAGGGACGGGGAGAGCGCAGGGATGTGATAGGGCGGAGAAAGCTGGAGGGATGAGGCGTGTACATGGGGGCGAGGTGGTAGAAATAGGAACCGAAGTGGGGGCAGAGGGCATATGGCGTGGGTGCGGGGAGGTAATGGCAAGGTTGGCAGGGGCCCAGGGCAGGGATGGAAGAAGCAGGGGCGATAAGAATGGAAGCGGAGGCGAAGGCAGTGACAGATCCGGCAGCGGGGGCGTCCGAGGGGAGCGATGCAAGTAGCAATGAACACCGGAGTGGGAGCGGGGGAGGGGCTGGCGTTGTTGGAGGGTAGCGAAGTAGCAACGGCAGCGAAGTGGGAGCGGGGAAGACGGAGCAATTGGCGGGGACAGCAGCGGGGAGGGGGCAAGTGTCATTTGAAGGTGGCAATGTGCAACGTAGTGGGAGAGGGGGAAGGGCCGGTGGGCGGTGGGGTCGCGTCTCCGTTAGGAGGTTATCGATCTGGCAAGGTAGTCGATTGAGTGGGGGCTATAGTTTTGAGGGAAAAGGGGAAGACGGGACGGGCCGAAGGTAGTCTTATAGTGGACGGGGCACGCAGCGGAAGGGGGGCAAGTGTCATTATGAGGTGGAAAGGGCAACGCGTCGGGGAGAGGGGGTGGGAGAGGTGGAGGGGCCAGCGTCGTTGGAGGGTAGCGATGCAGGTAGCAACGGCAGCGAAGTGGGAGCGGGGAGGACGGAGTAGTTGGCGGGGACAGCAGCGGGGAGGAGGCAAGCGTCTTTCGAAGGTGGCAATGGGCAGCAGTCAGGGAGAGGTGGAGGGGCCGGCGTCGTTGCAGGGTATCGAAGTAGCAACGGCAGCGGAGTGGGAGCGGGGCAGAGACTGGGAGCAAGGGCGGGGGCGCCGGCTGCGTGAGCGAGCCCCGCCGGCGCCGGCTCAGCGGGGGCGGGCGCGCGGGGCATTAGCTCCCCGCCGGTAAATGCTCCGCTGCGGATTATCGCCTGAGTGCACCCCTGCGCCGTCTCCGCTTCCACTCTTGCGCCCCGCCCCGCCCCGCCCCCTACGAAAGCCCATTAGACGCGCGACACACCGTGCATCGGATCGCTTTCCGAAACGGTGTGTCAGTCTGCGGTGGCGGTGACAAGAAACTGCTGTCTGCCACTGTAATTTTCTGAGTTGCTTTCCTAAACTATTTTTTAAAATGTATTTGTGGTGGGTGCCTAGAATGAAACACGTCACTTTCAGTGGAGTTACATTGCAATTCTCTCGTTTTCTTATGAGTTCTCGGAATAACTTTTTTTTTCATTCTTTATACATAACATACTACTTCTAAATAAAGGGCAATATATCCACTTACTGTTTTTTTATTCTTTTCTGATGGAATAGTAGACATAACGGTCACAAAACGTCATATTTTCACCTGTCTGAATAAGCCTGTCCAGCAATAATTGAAGAGAATTCTTTTTATCACTCTGGAGTAGAATAAATAATGTTCCAACACACACGTTGCAACAGTTGGTGGCCAGATTATTAAGTGGAGACTTTCCGCTGAAACCCGCGAGAACGTTATTTTGCATGTTTTGTCGAAAGTAGGTATTTTGGTGTAATATTCAATGTGAGCAACAAATGAGTGTTCAGAATCTAATTTTTCGTTACCTTCGAAACATTTCTCTCGACGACGTAAGCCTCAATCGGTATTCGAATTATTCGTTCGGGTAAATATTTTACTAATTTCAAATTTACTAATTAGCTAGTGAAGAATGCAGAGAAAATAAAATAAAATCCTGAAAACTTAGCTGTCAACCTACCACTGCCCAGAAGATCAACTACTGAACTCAAAATACATTATGCTTACGACAATTCGACACATCATGTTTACGAATAAACTAGATCGAATTTACTTGTTACATTTCACTTCTTACAAGATCTTTTTTGTTATTTACAACCGCATCAACATCTAGGTCATTAGCGACCCCTATTGCATTAAACGGTTCTTCGGTCCCGCAATCCTTCGGTCCGAGATCGCTATGGCACTACTGCCTTAAAGATACAAGATCTTCTGGGCTGGGTTTAATAGGTTACCATGTCCAATCTCAAACCTCATGTTATTGTGTGTCTCGTTCCGCACTATCGTTATGTGCATTAGGGATTCGTACGTAGGCGTGATGAGCGCGACATAGTCTGCACTATCGACATCTGCTGCGCGTTGCTTCACGGCGCAGTGAAAGAAGTCACGAGAAGCCGTGACGCGCCCTCAGCACGAAGCACCATCACGAGCGCGCACACGAGGAATAGGGACGAGGGAAGTGGCAGCCGAGGTGGGGTAGGTGATGAAAGTATTGAGAGGCATAACAGAGAATAAAATGCGGTAGGAGGCGGGCGACGCTATGGAGAAGGCGGGTTGTGGTTGAGGACAGAGAAGATGAGGGAGTGGTAGGAATTGGAGAAGATGACAGGGAGAGAAGTGGGTGGAGGGGAGTTGGGGACGATCAGGTGGGGTGGTGGAGTGGACGGGACAAATTAACGGGGAACGACTAGGGGAGGGGAGAGGGACCAGTACGAGTGGAGAGACGGAGGGAGCGGTTGTGAAAGATGGGGTAGCGGGGTGGTAAGGGCTGATACTTTGTGGTAGGAGGGGGGCAGATGGTGGAGACGGCTTGAGCGCAGGCGGTGGCGGCGTGGATTGTGTAGTGTAGAGGGGAAAGGGCGGAGGCGGCGACGGCACACGTTCCTCGAAGGAGCCGCGCCACACCGCGAGATACGGCGAACCGCGCTCAGCTGACCTCACGCAGCGTGATGGAGGAAGATTACTACTGAACGGAGGAGGTAACGGGAATGGGAAGCCTTTGACCTATTTGCTTCTCTGCTTGCTTGCTTGTTTTTTCTTCTTAACATGTCGCGAAGGAATTGTATACTGCCGGTCGTGAAAACTTTGCTTATGTTGTCGCAGGCCTTGGAGAAATAAGCTTTCTACGGTTGAATGGAGTGAGACGTATTCATCTAGGTCGGAATCATAATATTTTGACGAAATTTCTTTATAAAAATATTGTTTGTTTTTATGTAATTCCCCCATAATTGTTCATGATGAAATTGCGGTATTTCGCATATTGTAATGAAGTAGTGCGTGAACGATGAGCATTTAGACGTTAAGTAAATACGTATAGTTTTTCGAGAGTCATTCTCTTTTCATGCGCATGTGTACTACATTTTATAGAAAAATTAGTTCATTACTGGTTATATCCCAAATCCTAAAGATCAGCATTGTGTTTGTAGTTCGGCGGTTCTCTTTCAATTCAATATTCTCAACCCGAAAATACCTATAATTTATCATATTTTTATTATTAAATAAAATGATACATCATTATTGCATCTTGGTGATGTCATTTGACGAGTGTCTTTCTAACAAATATCACGATGTTTTCTGTGAAAGAACTCGATTAATTTTGTTTCTTCGCTGCCTGGTTTGTAAGCGTCACCAGTTAAAATAATTTCAAGATCTTTCTCAGAAGAAGCCTTCCAGAACACAGAAGGTTCTCGAAACCCGAACGAAGTTGCGCACTCACCTCCAGTGAAGGGTTCCTGGGCAGCTGCATCAGGTCAAGGACGAACGGCCGCTCGTATTATCTCGCAGCGACGTAGCCCCTCTCTCGGTACCCGCTGCACGGGTCACCACGCTCAATATGCGCACAGCCGAACGCAAATACATCTGCAATTAGCATAGGCCATAATCGAAACATTAGAGCAGATCCCTCGATTTGCTTCCCCGTCCGCAGCGAACTGCTAACGCGAAATTAATGCAGACGCGTGTTTACTACATGAGGAAGGAGGTTCGCTCTCTGCCTTTGCAGAGAGCGCCGTTATTAAAGAGGGTCGTTCCGGTTCGGGATGCACGCGGTCGGGTTCGTAATAAAGTTCGTGCGCCTGGTACCGCGGCAGGCCGCGCGAGCGCGCTCGCTGTCATCCCCAAAGGCTCGCGTAGAAACAAAGGAACGCGCTGCAGCGGCGGAGGACGGCAGCGCGCGTTGCCAGCGCGGGGAGGGCTGGGGCGCGGGACAATCTTCCTTTTATTTCGTTTCCTTCGCGAGGAGGCGGAGCGGCGGCTCAGAGGAGCGGCATCCCTGGGGTTGCAAACCGCTGCCCTCGCGACCCCGCCCTCCTCATCCCTCCGTCTCCTGCATTGCGCCGTTGCCGTGCCGCGTTTTTCTTCTGCGCCTTTGCTACCGTGTTTTATTTCGTTGCTACTGTATTCTGCGTTTCGTTTCGAACTTTCTCTTGTTGGTTGTGCTTTTATATTTATCGTCTGTTTCTACCATTAATGCTCTTCTCGTCTTTATCTCGTCCACCACATCCCTTCCATATATTTCGCTGGTTCTGAGGAGAGTTTTGTGCATTTCGTACCCAACTTTGTCTTGTTAACTGCTCGTCAACGTTTTACCTCTATTTCTACCATTCGAATACTCTTTTCTTCTTTATCTCGTTTTCTCTCTTGAGTTTCATGAATTGTTTTCCATTTTCGTAATGAGCTTCACCAGCATCTCCCTCTCATTAGTTTCGGTTCCCCATGTTCGATTAAAATTTTGTGCCTTCCCAAATTCTCTGTGAATTGATTCCACCTGAGACTCTAACACACATTGCCTGCATTCCTCACTTGTTCTCTAGCGCATCCACAGATCTTTCCTGCACTGGAACAGGACGTATTCTGCCTCTCGACACGGGTTTCCTGCGATCTGCTATTACCCGTAATCCTCTTTCCTTGCCCCTAATCCCCCCCCTCGCTTCTTCTTTCGCCCTAACATCCTTGTCTCTCCCTCCTGATATGTCATGTCCCCGCCCAGCTCTTTCCCTTCCCGAGGCCGCCCCGCTGTCTCCGAGCCTCAGCCACCCTTTGGCCTCGCGGCCCCGCGGGGCCGATCGCGAAGGTCGATACGTCTATATTTAAATTCGTGGCTTCGGGGGCGACGGGGTCGCGACGGCTGTGCTCGCCGGCGCATCGCCCAGTGGTCCAAAATGCTCCTAAGAAATATTAGAGAAAACTCGGAGGAAAAACTGTAAAATGGGTGAATCTTATCGCAGTCGAATGTGCATTTTTGAAATATAAGAAATGAATGCTTGTCATGGAGAAGTTCTGTAATCTAAGTCTTACAAAAGATGTCGGTGAAAGGGATAAAGTTGAACGATATTCATTTAATTCAAGATGGTACACTTCATGCCTAGCAAACACAAATGGATCCACGGGCTATTTTCATAACTCATAACGTAATAGCAGTGATGCGCTTCAGGTGAACATAATTTTTTTAAGTAATAAAAATAAAAATTAAAAAACGTTTATTGTTACTACTAGTGAATATAATTGGCTCAAAAAATGTTAATGAATTTTTTGTTCTCTTGACGTTTTTATAATCTGCAGTATATTTATGTTAGACATTGCACGTCTTAGCTGATTTTGTAAATTGTTATAAATTAATTAATCACATTAAGAATATTACATAATAATTTTAAATTCGAAAAATACGTTTCACAAACATATTATGTAGATGCAAAAACAGTTTCAACACGTTTTGAAAAATACCTAAGGTTGTATTATTTTTCGAAATGTTACATACTAAGTATTAGGACTGTGTTAATAGAACCACGTGTACATTTTAATTTATTTAATATATTTGTAAACATACAACAGTTTATTACATTAAAGAAAGGTAATATCTTGTGTTTTCATTAATGTTTCTCAGTTTCTATGGTCATGCATTTAATTTACCATACGTCACGCCAATCCTGTACGCTGTCGATCTGAGAATCATCTACTCGAGAATATCTCATCCGCTCCTTCGTTTCACATCAGCTAATACCGTCCTCCCGTAGTTCAAATCCCACCGGCAGAAGCGTTACTTCGTAAAAAAAGAAGGAATCCGCCATTTCGTGTCACTGCACGTCGCCCACGTTGTTCGTCGCGACGTCGGAACTTCCCTCCTGCCCACCCAGTCCCCTAGCTTCTCTGCCTGGCCCGCAGGGGCACACGGCGGCGCCCACGTCCACGCCCGCGAACTCGCCCACGCACGCGCCCACGCACGCGCTCTCGCCCACGCTCTCGCCCGCGCTCTCGCCCGCGATCTCGCCCGCGCTCTCGCCCGAGCTCTCGACCGCGCTCTCGCCCGTGCCCATGCCCGCGCCCACGCACACGTCCTCGCCCGCGCCCGCGCAATCACCTTGTCCATGCTCACGGCCACGCCCACGCCCGTGCCCTCGCCCTCGCCTCGCCCGTGCCCTCGCCCTCGCCTCGCCCGCGCCCACGCCCGCACCCACGACCGCGGAATCGCCCGCGCCCACACCCGCTCAAACGCCCACGCCCGCGCCCTCGCCCGCGCCTTTGCTCGCGCCCTCGCCCGCGCCCTCGCCCACGCCCGCGCCAGCGCCCTCGCCCGCGTCGCGACACCGTGTCGCACGCTACCCGCCGCGCGCAGCGTCAACACGCCCGACCTCGTGCCGTCGTCGCCACGCGGGTACATGCCGTGCCCAGCGCGCTGCGCCCGTGCCGCTCGGCTGGAAAGCGCCTTGCGGATCACGACGTTGTTATAGCGCGCGCCCCCCGCGTGTTCCACGCTCTATCGCAGAACCCGCACGCTCGCAAGTTCACTTCTAGTTCGTCTCCGAGCTCTTCGCGATAATAATTTAACTGGATTTAATCTCGAAATCAATGATTTAATTTAAACCATTGTGCTGATCTGTTATCGTTATGGTTATCCAAATGGCGGACACCACTGAGGCGCCAATTGCTCTGTGCTAAGATCGTGAGTTTAAATCCCTTGTAAGGCTTGGACGTTTTCTTCTTGTGGTTGTGATACGAATAGAAAATGAATGTAACCATGAATCTAATATGAGTGTCTCAGAATACATGGTACAAACAATGTTATAAATATACAGAGTGGTTCCGCATAAATGTTACAAACGTTTCAGTTACATAGAGGGGTCGAAGATCGCAACTTTTCTGTCAGTAAACATGTGGTGGGAAATTTCTTATAACGAAGTCTCAGATGTGACTTTCGCTCTTGACTGTCAAGCGAGTTATGTGCTGATCAAGAGATTTTTGATACCTGCGGAACACCGATGCAAGAGGAGTTGCCTATTAATCAGGGGCAAAGTTTGCATGTGTAACTTCGTTATATGTAATTCTACGAACCCCAAGAGTTTTGCAACATTTATTGTGGACCAATAGGAATGAAAAATGTTATATATATATATATATATATATATATATATATATATATATATATATATATATATATATATTATATATATATTATATATATATATATATATATATATATAACATTTTTGTCTTTGTGTTCGTTTGTTGTTTTCTTTGTAACGCATTTACATATAACTGAATGTAATTGATATCACTACCGCTTTCTCGTGATTTCATCACAGTGCAGTTTTCATTCCAACAGAGTGCGGTTTCTCGTCACAATTTCTGCTCCAGCGAAGTGGATCACTCGTTTTATTTCGACTGGACGTTTCCTCGACATTCGAATTTCCACTCGCAGCACACACCGCAGGCCACCCTAGCTCCTCTTTCCACCGCGCGTCCATCAAGACTCGCCCGCCGCGTGCATCCTTCACTCTGCAGCCACCGTCCACCTCCAGCGCCAGAGTAGCCACCTCCATGGCACCGCGTAACCACTGAGCACGCATTAGCTCAACCCCCCCGCCCATCGTGTCCCCGGCGACGCGTCGGTGGCGCAGGGGTGTGAAACCAGCGCTTCGAGGGCCGTGTGCGGCCTGCATAGTGTTTCTTTGTTGTGACCCACTGTGATCCATGTTGATGTACGAAAACGTTTGTTTGCAAAATTTATCAACTAAGAAGCAAATAATGGCAAATTCCTAGCTAAAATGGGTGTAGGTCTTACTTTTGCGTAGTGTAAACAAAGCCTTTCGGGGATTTTTAGCGAGGTGTTCAAAATAACACTAACTCGAAAATAAATATTCTGCTCTTTATTGTGGAGGAAGACGTATGAAAATTAGTGCAAAATGTACACTGTGAAAAAGCCGTTACAATTACATTTACACTATTTTACTGTGAAACCTCTACTACCAGAATACTGATTATTTGGTATCCGCTATTCGTTGAACCGTTTTATAAAAAACAACAAAAAGCAATCATCTTTGCAAATAAACTTGTAACTTGAACCAGGTTTAAATGAATTACTTATTTGTACTACTCTATATTAACGTTGGATTTATAAATTATATTTTATCATGTTTTCACAGTTCTTCTCAATTAACTTTTCACTTCCTACATGTCAATCAATAAATAGAAATTTTGATTACCGGGGATTTCCATTTCTCGTAAACGTCTTCTTTGCCGTTAGTCTGGCTCATGGAGGTTCTAGGTGGAGAGTGAACCGTAGGTGGAATATCTGTATCCTGTATTTAAATTTCAACAGTAAGTTAGTACATTAAATTGAACTTTAAAAAATGTACAAAGATTCCATTAACAGAATGACTATAAATTCCATATAGCGTGGCACGCATGCCTCCTTTTTGTTAGAAATGCGACCATGGACGGAAACGAGATTGGCACCCCTGCAGCGAAGCACCTCTTGCGCAAACTCCTCCCGCCCCCGCTGCCGCATTGTCCCCCCCCCCGCTCCCTCCGTGCCTCCCCGCTGGTTACCGAGTTGAAAAAGCGTTCCGTGATCGCCGAAAGGTCGCCCCCGCTGTCATTGCCGGTGACGGAGTGGCGCGCGCCGCCGCTGGAAGCCAACGCGCCCCCGGCAGCTCCAGGAATAGGCAGCGGTGGGGGTGGGGGGTCGGGATTGGGGTTTCAAGTACTTAATGGAAGGATAGTGCTTAAGCAGATAGGGACGGGTAACGAAGAAAATGTTGAAAAAGGAAAACGAAAAAAGTGTTGGTAAAGATGGATGATGAGAGGCAATAGTTAAGGCAATTTGGAAGTGAGAGAGAGAGCGAGAGAGAAAGAGAGAGCGAGAGAGAAAGAGAGAGCGAGAGGGAAAGAGAGCGAGAGGGAAAGAGAGCGAGAGGGAAAGAGAGCGAGAGGGAAAGAGAGCGAGAGGGAAAGAGAGCGAGAGGGAAAGAGAGCGAGAGGGAAAGAGAGAGAGAGAGACGGAGAGGGAGGGAAAGACGGATGGACGAACGGATGAGCGGTGGGCAAATAGGGAATGGTATAGAAGTGTGAATAAAGTTGGATGAGTTAATGTTAAATATGTGATAGAACAGAAGTGATAGAGTTAAGAGAATTGATTAATTAATATAATATCGAGTAAGGAAATGAGAAAAAATCAGAGGGCTGAAAACGAACGATGTGATAACGAAAAACGAGTGTCAGTAATGAGAAATATGAAGAAAAATGAAAGAATCCGGAGCGATCAGAAATGCGATTTCCACCGAACAAGACGATCGCACATGACTCTAGGAAAGTCGCCATCTAAACGAAGTGCAAAAATCAATGAGGCAAAATGAATTAAATTGAAGTGAATTGCAGAAGAAACAAAACGCGGGGAGAAGACAAAGAAAAAAGCCGACAAAAGCGCGTGGATGGGCCGGCGCGAGCGCCGAGAGGAGAGCGGAGCGGAGTGGAAGGGTCGGCGAACAAAAGACTGCGGGGGTGCGCAGCGAAGTGCGTGGGAGGACGGGGCGCCGTGGCGCGCGTCGCGTCGTGAGCCACGTGGTCGTGCACAAATGCCAGCGACCAGTTGTTTCCTGCTCGCCCAGATGGGCAGGTGCCCCAGCTCGGCGGCATGACGTCAGGCGGCTGAACACGATACGAGGATTTCGTCTTCGGGGGGCTTTTGTTGCTTTTCTTTTTCCTAGCGTTAGTCCAGAGCAGGGTCAGTGTCCGCGGGCTTACGGCATTTATGGACGGACGGACTTTCCCAAGGCGTTCCAACCAGGATTGGGTTGATTGATGAATGGATATTTCCGGGAATGTCAACTGGTACGGTCATTAGTCCTGTGAGTGGTAAAACATTGATGGCGGCGTTAGAGGGGGCAGCGAAACGGTGGTCCATGGATTGTTTTCCGACACGTCAACTGCTGCGGTTCATAATCGTATTAGTGTAGTGATTTTTTTTACTTGGAGATTACTGTGATCCTCCCCAGCCGGATGGTGAGATTCGGCGCCGACCTCCAGGACGGATTGAGTGGGATTTTCTTTCCCCAGGGATCCCCTTATATTGGACCACGAGACAAGCTCTTAACTACCGACTAGGGTATGGAATTGCCTGAAAGTGTGTGTTTAAAGAGAGAGAATATGACCATGAATATGAAGGAAATAGCGATCCGTGGTCCATTGTAGGATACCGCACCGATATTCACCTGTTACTGATCAGAGAAGCCTCTGAAAAGTGTGGATCAGAGCAGCTGTCCACGGGAATTCTATCCAGACAGCGTCTGAATTCGGCCGGTCTGGTTTGGCCGCGAATGTACGATTAGGTTGATAATGATAGAAAGGGTATTAGAAGAGAAGATCACGTCCTGTCTGTGGCCCTTTAATAGAGTGTTGCTGATAAAAACGAAGAAAACCCCTAATCAAATCATTTGGCCTGTGAATTGTATTTTGGCAGACGGAACAAACTCGTCGTAATCTCCAAGCGCTTCAAACCCACCAAGTAAATTGGTGGCACCTTTCCATACCTATCACCGATGCGTTAGAGAGTTCCTCATACGCTCGCTTCATCCGATGTTGATTTCGTCTTTATGGGACTAACATCACTGAAATTTATTGAAAGTCAGGGAAATCATGTTAAAAACACACGAAGGAAGAATTTTCATGCAATATATAATGCAACCGAAGTATTTAGCTATTTTTGATCCCTAATATATCCGAATATCAAAGATTGTAAGCTGAATTCGTCGTTTTATTTCCGTAGTTGCAGAAGCAGCGACGCTTCAGTAATATTTATGTGCTCACATTCTTCTTTCTCGTTAGAGTACGAGATGAGATAGATAACGTTACTAATTTATTTTTGCGTCTAATGCCCACCATTCAATGTTTTTTATGTAACAGTATTCTCATCAAACTATATTGTAAATTGTACTTTGAGCTGAAGTACTTGAAGCTGAGTATCTGAATATTAGTTCATTAATAATTGTTTACCTTTCTAACCTGAGTAATACGAAATAGATTTGTCCACAACCAACCATGAATTTTGACGTACATCTTGGACACAGCTGGGTGAAAGGCTGAAGGGAGTCGGAATAACCTTGGCATCGCGTGGTTCAGCATCATTTGTTTCAGGTCTATTAATTATTGTTTGCGAAACATTCAACTTTTGCAATTTAGAAATGTCAAATGCTTGTTCAGTGTTTGAAACAAAAGAGATTCCGGAGATATGTTTGTCGAGATGCAAGTATTCTTGTTGTACGAACGTTATTTATTTTCAAGTGGCTATATCGAATGTGAATGCCAAAGTCCATTTCCATGGGATACTACAATTTGAGCACAATGTTCCATTTAAAATAATAACAATATTACATTTAATAACAATATTATAGTTAACAATAACAATATTATAGTTATTAACAATATTACTTATGTAACAAAATTAAAGTTATTTTGATTCAGAAGGAAAATGACGACCCAAAAAATAATGTATGTTTGGAAGTCATTCAACACCTCAATTACAGTTTCATGTTTCTCCATAAGAATATAATTGTCTAAATTCGGAAACAAATATTATTTATAAACAAGACTTGATCACATAAAACATGTAGTGACGTTATCTTAATGGAACTGAACCACGTTAAAATGTCAATTAATTTATGACACCATCATGTAAGAGTAGATCCGGTGGCCGAGATCGCTAATGCAATAGTGCCGTAGCGATCTCGGTCGGAAGGAGCGCGGTTTCGAGTCCCGCCTCGGGCAGTGTTGTATTGTGTACGTCCTTTCATTCCCTATTATCATCATATCGTGTCATCCTCCCAGTTTGCATACCGTTGCAAGCAATAATGGTCGCTAATGACCTACACGTTGATGCGA
>BOPP01000020.1:9688541-9699027 GCA_017312745.1 Gryllus bimaculatus
CTCTCTCTCTCTCTTTCTCTGTTTCTCTCTCTCTCTTTCTCTGTTTCTCTCTCTCTCTTTCTCTCTCTCTTTCTCTCTCCCTCTCTCTCTCCCTCTCTCCCTGTGGGTTGCGTGGTCCTCGAGGACGACGATCTCGTTTGCTTCCGCAGACGTTCAGTTGACCAAGTTTGGTGGATGATCGGATATAGGACGTTCCAGTGATCTAAATTCGGTTAAAGTTCTACTGAAGTTGGGCATGGTGGAGAATTTTGCGGTAATGAGGTGTGAGATCGAGTTGGCTGTTGGTGTTTCCAACGTCTTTTACAACGGAAATGAAGTTTTTTTGTTACGTTCTGTTTCTCTTACTTCTTAATTTGTTGTGGAGTGAGAAGTACGTAGCTTGCGATAAAGAGTTTTCCAAAGTTACTATCGTAAGGGAGCAGGTTAACAGGAGTTTAAAAATGTTTGTCATCAATGTATTTTCTAGTATGCAAAATCAAGACGTCACCTCCAAGAATGATTTTGGAAGGAATGTGTATAGTAATATTAATTCTATTTATATTTTCGAAGTGCAGATAAAATTAATATAGTAGCATTTCATTCTTTATCCTGGCATTTATTTGAAAAACTCAATTATTATCATAATTAAAAATAATAGTAATGTATTATTCTATTTGTACAGTAGAAACAATACAAAATATATATTAACACTGGTGTGAAGATCTATTAGGATAATTCACATTTCAGTGAATCCATGTTTGATGCTTTTTCTGATTTCACATTTTTTTAGTTAACTATTAGATAATAAAAGTTAATAAAAATAGTGATAGTATTAATTAATCTTATTAGTTTATTAATACAAGATATATTGCTAAAATTTCAATATTTTTATAAAGATTTTCTTTTTAAATCCGGCATTATCGACATTCACTACTTGTTGAAGCTTGAAAAAGCGAGTGATTGGTCGTAATTATAGAAGTACTATTCTGTATATCTTCTTACTGAGTGATTCTGACTGAGACTGACAAGAGCAGCGAAACTAGCTTACTAGACACACGAAACTGCCCGGACGGCCTTGTGAAGTGCAATAACCCACGAGAATGGGGCTAGAACAAGCCCAAATTGCAGTCAGACCCCTGCGGCATCTCGTTGCGTCTCGACTGACGCTGAACAACGCATTTCCTTCTTGGCAGACGGTGCGTGCTGGAGGCTGCACTACAACAACCCACTCGAGGGAGGCGGCGCTGAGAGCGTACAGTGTGACCAAACGACGTACACTCCCATTTCAATGAAGAAACTTTTGATAGATTGTCCGCTGTATGTGATTATCT
Organism: Gryllus bimaculatus; assembly: GCA_017312745.1. Lineage (NCBI taxonomy): Eukaryota > Metazoa > Arthropoda > Insecta > Orthoptera > Gryllidae > Gryllus > Gryllus bimaculatus. The sequence continues at coordinate 9,689,852 of BOPP01000020.1, forward strand.
AATCAGGAGCTTCAATACCCAAAAAATAAGTCGTGACGAAGCTCCCGATCGGATAACAGATTCCAGCTGATGATCTGTCAGAAGGCACTCCATTTAAATCAAAGTATGAAGAAGACCAATAACCCTTACATTAATTTTTCTCAGGAGTATCTGTCTACAGTGTTTCTGGGCGAATATTTGGTACATTGTTGTATGTTATAACAGTACGTAGGTCAATCTACCTGTTTTAATCGTTAGTTTCCTTGTTTTAATCCTCTTTTTATCATCGATGGATAATAAAAATGACACATTTTGAGCATTGTAATTTTGCCGGGGAATAACTTTATTTTCAACGACGCCATTTATTTCGCAATCAAAGACACTGATATAGTGATACTGACTAGTAATAAATGTTGAATATATTTTTACATCCAAAATAAACTATTTTTTGAACGCATTTCTTTACTTAACGTTCGGAAATTGAATCCGAAGCCATTTGAGGTTTCGTCCTCCTCGCCATTTGATGGCACTGTTTGGGCGGCGGGGGCGCGGTGGCGGCGGCGAGGACGCACGAGGACGGGCACTGTCCTCCCCCTCCCCCTCCCCCTCCTCCTCCTGCACCGCCTCGCGGCGCCGCCTCTGCCGCCCATTGTCGCTGCATTCTGTGGACGCGACCTTGGATCCTCGGGGCCTTGAATCAGTAAGACGGCGCCCCGCCCTCCCGCGCCGCCCGAGTCACAACGTCCTGTCCCTCCAGGGCTGGCCTCGGGAGCGGCCCCAGTGGCTTAGAATGCCGCCATCGCGGGCAAAACGTGTTTTGTGGACTTCTTTTGAAGACGCGCCGACCACAAATCATGGCGGCAAAAGAGTGTTTCTGAGGATTTGGGCTTTTCTTGTTTGGGACTTCTAAGCTCGTTTCAAATTCGGTGACGCGCGTAGCTTGAAGGCATTCATACTTCTGTGACAGTACTGAATTGTCAAATGAACGGTGAATGGGATTAGGAGAATGTTAATTTGCATATAGAAACTCACATCAAGATGATATATTGGTGAAGAATATTGGTGAAGACTCGCTGTGTGAAAAGACGCAAGGGAGGACATCAATGACACAATATTTCCACTTGGATTTCCGTGAAAATATGCATGGGAAAAATAACCAGCTTTTATTTGGATATTTTAAAATGATTTAATACCCTTTTAAAATAATAGCATCTTTGAATTCTTTCGATAGCGATACGTCCCACACTGGTCCGAAACCGAAGACGCACCTCGTAAATATGTAAAGCCTGTTATTTAAAAGTGCGTACACTATATTCGAGATATTACGTAGTTCCGCATATTAAAAGTGAAAACAATTTTCGTAACGCGTCTCAAACCCCCTCCCCCGTCTTTAGCGTTACGTAATTTATGGACGACCGCTCATATGGAATTGGGGCATCTGTCACTATGGTGTTTTGGCGGCGAAATAGTCGAAGAAAAGTTGGGAGAGCATTTTGATGGAAATGGCAACGGAACATCGACTCTTCTATCTCAGTAGTTTTTGTCAGACAAGAGTGTTCTAGAAAAGAGATGACACACAATTGACAAGGATTGTTACTTGGAGAAATAATTAACGAGTATTGAAGAAGTTGTCACAGTCACCTCTGTCCGAACGAAAACTAACCCTTTCCTTACGAATTCCGTGGCTTTTTGCTTCGTGTTTCTACTACATCCAGTGCCTGGCACACTCTGGATCGAACCTTGAAGACGTTCAAAACGCTTTTACTCAGCTTTCCGCATTAGCGTGTGGTGACAATGCGAGAAGGCGTCTGCGATAGAAAATTCTTAGTATTTCGACAATGCCAATTTTACGCGGGAGGTGCCCAGGAGCTGGTGCGATCTTTCAGTGACGCTCCGAACTAATAGAAAGCAAATGACAATCGAATTCAAGAAACTTTGAACGAAGAAATGAATGTTTGATCAACAGAGAAGAAATTCGCCCGGCTTTTTGAGGAAAATTAAGACTATCTATCTCGGAGGCGACAAGTTTAAAATGTATAATCCTTTCCTTTAAAACGCCTTCAAAAAACATCAAACGCCCTGTTAAAGAAGACAAGGCGCCAAATTTGAAGTAATTTGGCCGGCAATGTGTCAACAGTATGGCAATAAACTAAATATCGACGACGCCGCGGTGGCCCACTGTGCGTCGTGTAGTGGGCGTCCCATCGACCCTTGGGGCGACCCCCGACACGACGCGACGTGACTCCGTGAAGAATGGCGCTCCAGAAGGCGGAATGCTAATTGAGGAAGGTAAATATTTAAATCGCGGTCGCTTATGACGACGTGTGAAAAGAGCGCACGCGTGGTTGGAATGCGAAAGCCCCGGCGCGACAAAGAAGGGCCACGCCATGTCGCCCCCCCCCGCCCCCCTCCCCCGCGCCAGAGGCTGAGGAGAGCGTCTCGAAAGAGGCCCGGCAGCGAGAAGAATCACCCGACTTTTTTTCTTTTTCTTCCTCGCTCGCTCGTTCGCGTTTTGTAGTTGCCGCCGCAACCGAAAAAGCCGGCCGAGTTCGTAATCTAACTTATTTCTGCTCGTGAGCTGAATTATATTGGTGGTGCCGTGGGAAAGATTTGAGTGGCGTTCCTTATTTTCTTCCTTCTCGTATTTTTTGGGACGTCCTTGCTCCTGCTCTTGGTGTGTCAGTTTGAATGACTTAAGAGCATTTGAAAGAAATTGTCGACTTAAGCATTCGCTACGGATTCCAGAGCGTATCTCTTTGACTTTTAATAAGAACATTCGAATATTCTGAGGGTCAATCTGAAGTTCTAATTATAACATAATGTGTTGCAAATGTTGCATTGGAGGTTCCTTTTCTTTTGTGCTGTGCTGTGGGGAAAGATGGAGAGAATTTCATAATTTCCAATGAAGAACGTTCAAGTAACCAAAAGAGTCGGCGTTTTGAACATTTTTTATGTGGACAATAGTAGATTTTTTTTCTTCAAATTTATGATATAGAATTTCATCATAATTTACTATTTAGGAAACTAATTCCTTTATATTGATTCAAATAAGAGGAAACTATTTTTCAAGCCCAGCAATCCCCAAGTTCTGTAATCTTAGATTCCAAATAAGTCTCTCTTCGAGTTCAACAATTTAGTTTTAATTTCAACAATTCTTTGCATGAATCACTTCTCATTTCCTTATAAAGATTTTTACAAATTGCATTAATATTGTATAATCATATAAAATATTGTATAATAATATAATTTATAATATGGATATTGCTGAGTTTGGAGAAACTGCCTCGACATTTTTGAGTTTTATTTAACAGAATTTGAAGTTTGATGACTGGATTGCTATGAAAAGGAAATATTTCGTGTTTTCATTTACTAGTCAACTATGAGCGTCCCTATTTTGTTTGTTCAGAATTCTGCATTAACTTTCAAAAAATTAAATGGAATTCATAATGTTTATATTGACAAATTATTACATAGGGCATTGTGGAAGACAGTAGATTTACTCCCTAATCGTACTGTAGAGGATAGTCAACTCTTAAATAACTGATTTTTGGAGATTGCTAGATATTAATATTGACTGTCATATACAATACTTGTAAATACATATTCTTGTAAAAACAGCATTCTTTTTGCAAAGTTTTACGACATCTGGTATGTTATATCAGTAGGTTTATTGAAAAGTTTGAGCTTGTATCCATGACTCTTTCAGAAAAGAATGGAGAGTGCTGAGTTTGAAACTAGCTTCCTACCCCTTTTGCAGATCTTCTTGAGAGAAATGTGTGCTTGAACTGGTCTTCTGTATGTATCAATGAAATTTCAAGAGAACTGCATGTGTGATATTCGCTTGGTGATATGTAAACGAAATAAATGATCGCAATTGTAAATTACTTATCTTGCGTAGCCGTCGAAATTATCCAATGATCTGAAGTAATTTCATCGTATATTTTAATAATCATTGACAGTTGATAACATCTTTGATTATTAATTATTGAAATGTATACAAATGTCGTTTTTGGTATGATGTCTTGATCAACAATGTTCCATGCATCCTTGGTGTAGTTAAATATCGTCTTTTCATTTGAACATTGCTGAAGACAGTGTTGATTAAATAAACAACCTTCACTATAGAATTCTATAAAACCTTGTGATTGTATTTTAGACCGTTGTCACTGCAATGAATTAAAATTTTCTTCAAATGACGAACATATGGCGGTCATAAATTACGAGCAAGAAATAATGTCACCATTCTGAACACGTGGCATACCATCGTTGCTCGGTTCCTAATGGAAACCCAGCTATCATTCAGCCTTCAATCTTCATCCATTAGGTTCCGAATAAAGATTTGCATCACCCCACGTGTGTGATGAAAAAGAGTCGTACCCCAGCACTGGAGCAATACTCAGATTTAAAGGTAATATGAATCGTCAGCGATCATGTGGAACGCGGTTAATCAATCGGCTGCTTCGTTCGAACTTAATTTTTGATATTAAAGCTCCTGATTGGAGAACATCAAAAGTCCCAGCTAATCAAAAGTGAATTCGCCCTTCATTTAAATCGGAGTATCTAAGCCCTGCAACGGAGGCGGCTGTGGGTTGGGAAGAGCGTCTCAACCACGTTTGCCCTTTTTTCTCGCGACGCTCCCTTTTCGCACTCGAAAGGCGGATTTCTCCGGGCCTCGCGTCGCGTCGCGTCGCGTTGCAGTGAAGGCGGTGTCCGAGGGCCCACTGAGGTGGTTGTTTGCGAGACCCTGCCCGCCGCGCCGGAGACACGCGAGATCGATAGCTAGCCGCGCAGCGCTGCGGACAGTCGGGCGAAAAAGCGAAACTAAAGTGGTGAGTTTTTGTTGGCATTTCCAATGAAATAATTATATGCGTCGTCATTGCCAACAATATTATTTATTTTTAATAAATAGGGCAGCTTTCGATGGCTTGGCCATTGTACTAGAAAACTGATGATGATGGTTAAGCCATCGAAAGCTGCCTTTTTAATAAATCATATTGTTGGCAATGACGACGCATATAATTATTTCAAAGCGAAACTAGCCATTGCACTAGAAAACTGATGATGATGATGATGATGATGATGATGATGATGATGGCTAAGCCATCGAAAGCTGCCTTTTTAATAAATAACATCGTTGGCAATGACGACGCATATAATTATTTCGTAGTGAAACTAGCTATGTGCCGGTTGGGTTAAGCGGAGTGGAATGAGAGCAGTGGGGAAATGTGTGTCGCGTCTTATGAAGGTGGGCAGTGATGATCAAGTAAGCCAGTTACACTGTCTCTGACGATTGAGAGGGATGACGACTGGGACAATGCAAGTTCGATTCTTGCTAGTGCCTAAATTTGTTTGATATGTTCAGCTGTCAGTTTGTGGCGCATGTCGCGGTTCCAAATCGTAGGTTACAGCTCTAATCAGTGGTTTCCGTGATGCCATGCTCTGGTCACTTCCTGACGGATACCGGCACAGCACCCTATATAAACGAGGCACAGACCGCGCGCGATCTTCCCTTCCCTTCGCATATCCTTCGATTTGGAGTGAAATATTACAAGGAGATTATGTCCCCTGCCTTCCCACTCACACCTGTAGTGTTCGTCATGTCCGAGTATACGCAACTTATTTATATTAAATGTGATGATAAATATTTAATGACGCACGGTATTTCAGCTGCAGTTCAATGATATAATAGTGTTTAAAGATGCTAACGTACATTTACCACCATTAGTAGGGTTGATGCCAAAAACCTGGTGGTTTAAAAATGTTCATTTAAGTGAAAATAATCACTTTTACATAAAAATCGTTGAAAAATAATATGCCTTCCAAAATGTATCAGTCAACCATGTCACGAATCTGGTAGTACAAATAATGAAATTAGTTCGCCCGTTTTGTCTCCACAAAAATACTACTATTATATCACTAATTAAAATAATATTTCTTATAATAATAATTATTAGTAATATAGATCAGTATTATCATACAGGAAAGATATTAGTCTTTCATAAAACATTGCGATTGTCAATCAAAATCCCGTGGAGGCCAATGACGGAGAAGAGACCAACATCCGAAATGTGTAGAGTAAGGCTGAAAACCCCACACAAAAGGTGTGGGAAATCTTGCAATCTCCCAAGTGGAGTGGAAGTTTGCAGAGAGGTGCGGCGCTGAGCCGGTGGTCGGCGCGGAAGTGCGGGCGAGTGCCTGCAAACCTCTTTGCTCTTGAGGCGGCGCGCGAAATGGAGCGGCGGAGAGTGGAGCCAGTGAGTCAGCGATCTGTTGGGAAAGGTTTTCAGTGGAAACAGAGCGACACCTGGGCGGTCTTGAAATTTACCGTCGTTAATTTAAAAATGTAAAAAAAAATAGATACTATAAAAAACTAAATAAATTTAGTAATTGTAAACCCTTATTATTTACGTAGGATTTTTGATGTGTAATGATTGTATAATTATATTTCCACCTTAGCTGAAGAAATTAAGTTTTCTACTGAAAGGTCTGATAATTTAAGCGATTTAGGGTCCACTTAAGTTGTTGTGATATATCAGGTATGATATTTGATGTATAAGTAAAGAATATTATCAGAATAGTGTATTTCAGATTCATTAATTGTGTAAATAATGGTCAAACAAGCCAATTGCAATTTGCGTGAAAATTATATTACCCTTAAAAAAACTGACATATTGAAGAGCCTCCGGTCGTGCACAAAAGAAAAAAATCGTCTTTAAATCATAATTGGCAATACTAACATTTGCGCCTCATGAATTTCAGAATCAAAAAGCAAACAAAACAAAAACATGTCGATACCTCTTGGAATGGCTCATAAATTACGATTATCTCACTCGTGAATCGCAAATGTGTTTCGCCAACGTTTGTGCATGTTTGTGGGGATATTGGCCTCCCTTTCTCATTTTTCTGCGTTACCTCTGAAAGAATCCAGCTGCCAATCACTGTAATCACCCGTGTTAGTTACAACAATTGGAGAGAGGAAAGAAAACTCCGATTCGTTGGTCGTTCAACGGATCCGTGTTCGATTTCCGAATCTGAGAGGATCGGAGGAGAGATTACTCTTTATCTTCTTTCGGCTGGGTTAACTGAGTGACGTTTGAATTAAAACTTTTGGGATTTATCTTCGCAACAAATTCTTACTTTGTTTCTCGTTTACTGTCTTCTTCTCCTAACATTCCTTCGTACTTATCAGCGAATACAGGTCGGGCATTATTAATCCACGTAAATAAATACATTTCATTTCCTAGATTAGAAAAGTTAACCAGATTCAATAAACTAAAGTAGTACACCCCTTTCTTATTGGCCTTTTTTTTTTTTACAGAAATCGCATTTTCAGAATTTTCTTTCATCACAGTGTGCGTACTCTAGAACTTTGTGAATTATCTCTGCCTCTCTTCTAGCAAAACTATTCTTTATGTATTGATTTCATAAAATAAATATTTCATATTCGTATTTTTTAAAAAAAAACAATAGAAAAGAATTTTGAGGGAATTTGTGGCAATATTTTTGATTACTTATTATTGGTATTTTCAGAAATTAGTTGAACTATCGAAATGCGAACTAGTTGCGTATGGAGAACAAGGAGATTTCAGCATAGGTCTAAATAATACATTCCAGATTTTTTATTTGTGTATATAATATGAAACCAACCCTAGGATGATATGTACATATTTTAAAAAAAAAATATGTTTGTTAAATTGATTACGTTCTCATGAAAGGATTCAAATGTTATTTTCTATGCTGAGACATTTATAAACTTAACCTTCAAGGGCGCATCTTAGTTTCTTCTTGTATTGTACTTATTTTTCTATCGGAAAGTATCTTCGTATTTCCACCTTCCCGAATTCGAACCCCGTGAACCAGTGGCAAGGGTTACGTAAGCTTCATCTTGTATTTGGTGGCTGGCGTTGCTCCGCAGGCTGCGAGTCGCCTTTGAATATTGATCCGCCATCTGGCGACCGTCTATGAACATAGCATCTTTATAAGCGCGCGTGCAAAGACTATATGAGACTTCTCCGAAGCAATCGGTATTCAAAATACAGGGCTCATCGATGGAAGCTCGTCGTTATTGCAAGCAGCGTCGCGAGATAGAGCTACGAGTTGGCAACAGCGAAGCAATATCATTTGTCAACCATCAAAGCATTGTCCATTCATGACGAACAGCGGAATAGAAGGTCATTTGCAGCCTTCCTGTGCAGCACGTTCTGACATGGCCTCCATGGGACTTTGATTGACAATCGCAATGTTTTATGAAGGACTAATATCTTTCCTGAATAATAATTCTAATAATTATTATTATCATCACAAATATTATTTTCATTGGTGATATAGTAGAAGTATTTACGAGGAGACAAAACGGGCGAACTAATTTCATTATTTGTACTACCAGTTTCGTGACATCGTTGACTGATAGATTTTGCGAAGGTATATTATTTTCAACGATTTGTATGTGAAAGTGATAATTTTTTGCACGTAAATGAACATTTTTTAAACCACGTTCCTGGCATCAACCCTACTAATGGTGGTAAATGTACGTTAGCATCATTCAACACTATTATATCATTGAACTGCAGCTGAAATGCCGCGCGTCATTAAATATTCATCATTACATTTAATATAAATAAGTTGCCTATACTCTGACATGACGAACACAATTACCAGAAGCAATGCAGTCATTTCGCTATTTGCATTGAAATATACTTGTATATTCAAAATTACACTACATGAACTGACGTTGTTAGTGTAAACAATTGTTTGTAGTCATATTGTGGATATTAAAATTGTTATGTTAATGCTTCTTTTTCATAGTCAAAAATGTGGAAGTATAAATTTCTTTAAAAAAAATCCTTTGGGGAACTAAAATAATTATCAATCAGGTAGACTACATTTATTCAATATATCCTCCTCCTATTTCGAACCATTCTATGATATACCCCGATCTTCAACCCTCATCCAACAAAATTACCGTAAATGAAATTAATTTTTGCCCTTAACGCCCCCGCCCTCTCCGTCTGTGTCCGCGCAGCAGCGCCCCTTGCGGGCGGAAGGCGGAAGCGCGGGCGCGGCGCGGCGCGGCGTTAAGTGGCTGTTGGGCCAGCGGCTGAGGAGTCGCGCGCGCCGGAATCATTGATCGCTCGCCCGCCCGCGTTAGACGAAGCCGTGCGCATCCGCGGCGCTAAGTGCAAAACGGCATCCCGAAG
>BOPP01000020.1:9708663-9723892 GCA_017312745.1 Gryllus bimaculatus
ACAATGGGCTTTACATCTTAACGAGTACGATACTAGTGAAAGCAGTCGTTTTGATTAGAAGTATTGCACGTCTCGCTCGGCACTTAGCCTTTCACGAGGTGTAACCAAAAGTGGCGAAAAAGCAGAGAGAGAAGAAGGAAAATTATTACTTAGGAAGCATTCCTCCTCACCTCTATAGACTCCAGAAAAATGGACACGGCTGAAATTGAACAAGGAGAGACAATGATAAAAAAATATCAAAATTCCAAAACACATAGTTATTTTTGCATTTATCGAACAGATGAATTCGATTTTAATCTCCATTATGAGATCGTGAACTGAAGCAGTAAGAAAGCATCATCTTCTCACCAGCAAAAAACTCAGATAAGTGAAAGACATGTGCAAACCTATTTCTTCGAGCTGTTAGAATGTATTGTTACACGTCTAATCAGGGAGCCGCTCTATGGCTAACAGGCCTCTCCTTTGGGAACAATGAGGCGATGTGTATAGATAACCACCTCTTTATTTTCTTAAGGGCAGTTTACATTTACAGAGTGGATGACCCATTTATAGAGACCATATTGCAGAACAAAAAGTGATCCATTGAGCTAATAGTATTCAAACCAGCAAATTATAAAATGAATAAGTCTTAAAGCGCATTTCCTAGCACTTTAAAAAAAGAAAGTATAATGAAGACCAAGGCCATAATCAGTCCCCAATTTGCTAAATAGTTACTTACAACATATACGCATAGTTTAACTTAGCGGATCCCTACACGAACACTAAGCGCTACGACAAACACAGCTAAGAGTGGTATGTACCCTGTGAAAACTTTCAGAATTCAAAGCTTCACATTTTTGAAAAGAGCAAAGTATATATGAAAATTAAGCCTATTAAGCATTTTAGAATTACGAGGAGTATTAATTCTCCATCTTACTGAGCCAAGAGGCCAAAGCAGTACCCAGTGCAAATGAGCCGTAATTTACTACAAATTATGTCTAATAGACTACCGAACGAGGAAAATTGACCTTTGGGACGCGCCTCAATCTTCGTAGGGGTTCACGTTTACATTAGCAAAGCCCGCGCTAATTACCAGCATTGACCAAGGGTCTGCAGTGACCTCACTGGGGTTAACTGAACCCTTCTCTGCCCAAATACACATAGTAGTACTCTAGCCTCCAGAGAGAATATGTAGGCGTTATATGCAATCGTTAACTAGCCCATCTGAACCGTATCAGAGATAGCGAGACGAACACTTGATGATTACAGGGAACTTGTTCATCTGCGCGACGATATGGAAGACTGCGCGACTAGTCGCGGTCAAGTAGAAAAGGATCTACTCTTAAGGACTTGGTAATTAAATGCTCTCTATTGTTAGAATAAAACTTAATTTTAGTAATTGATGTAAAAGCAGTAATCTGCAATTAATATCTTAGGTTTGCTTATTGCCTTTCGTGTTATAATGGATTCCACAGATAGACACTAAAAACGCTTGAATCTTAGAATGCGGCCGTCATAAAAATTAAAAACACTCTCATTAAAAAAACTAACCCACAAAGCCGGCAAGAATATTTACTAGTAGGAGAAAAATTGCTGGGAGATTGAATAGAAAAAATCATTAGCTTACAATTGATGCTATAAGTATAGATCCAAATGACGATCTGACGATTCTGATCTGAGAATCAGGATGAGAATCTCGTCTGAAACCGGCCATACCAAACAAAATAAGATGATGTGTAACAAAAAGAAATTGGAATGCTCCTTGGGAAGATCGAATTATGTTCGACACATGTCAATTAGTACTTCACTCAAATAAATGACACGCCCGATAAAGACCGCCGAAGTAGGTAAACAAAGCAGAAAATAACCAATACACACTGTAACGATCTCTCCATGAACCTATCTACCCCGCCCTGCACCTTGGCGATTGTTAACCGTTATCAAGAAGAAGTCTGTGAAAACACTTACTGACAATTTTTAAATGTTGTTCATTTAACCAGGAACATTAATACATCAGAAACTGCTATATTTGCGCAAATTGATTGTTAAACCAAACCATAAATATGAAATATTATGAGAAACAGGTGTCATTTAACTACATTACATAGAAATGTAAGGCAAGAAATAACAGACGTAGAACACTGCGCTTGTCTTAAAAATCACCTCTTGCATAGACTGATACGAGAGTGTACAGAGAACAAAACATAAGAATAAAGAGCTATAGCCTATGGCGATCTCACATCTGGGTCCCCTGATTTTGCGATGCCCTATCGCCAAGACGAATTCATAAAAAATAAATACCCTACGAGTAACATATGGAAGGATTGCAAAGTGAACCTAAATATCGTTATCTCTTCCCGATCTCCATATGCTCTAGCGTCCTCCGAAATGCTTTCTGAGAACCACGGCCCGAACAGAGCGGATTAATGTGTAAATAGAGAAACCCAAGCACACGATTAATCGGAGCTATGAGCGACCTTCCCGACCCCTCTACAACCGAGGTTATAAAGACCAGCTGGCAGCTGAGGGGACAGAAGAAGCTAGAAAAGAAGTCACGTCTGGCGGCGAACAAAAAGCCCAAAGATGGAGCCAGTCAATCACGCCGGCTGATACATACGAAGTCACTGGAAGGAATTGAAGCGATAAGAACACCAACCACCACCAGGATTCATGGGCCAAACTTCACTCGAGAAGAATGAAAGGCAGGATTCGGGGTCTGGTGAATATAGAGAGTATTCGTTCATGTACCGTATCGTCTGAGTCACTTACTGTCGAAGAGAAGAGGACAATCAGATAGATCACATATAAAAAGAAGTACTTCTCACTTCTCTCTTTCAGAGATTCGAAGTATCAGAACCTATAGTAGAGCGAACCCAAAATAAAGCCCACCAAGGATCTCAAGTCCTCCACTTCACCTGCCAGATGGTCCTGTCCTCTCTTCTCTCATAAATGCATGTAAAGATCGTTGAGGGACAAGTGGAGACCAGAATTCTGAAAATACATCTTGTCGTAATCCAGTTGACCCTGGCTACCGAACAAGCGAGAGGCCAGCGCTGCGTGAACGTATGCATTGTTCACTGTCCCAAGTACATCTTTGAAAAGAATCAGCATCTGCGCAGCAAAAACCAATTGTCGTACAACCTCTTACCGGCGAAGCCCATAAAGACATTACATTCTCATTTCGTATTTGTTCTAGATGGCGATACGGGACAATACAAGTATATTCCCATCTTCTGCGAAGATATTACACATGTCTACTATGCTGACGAATTGATATACAGGACCCCGGTTAACTTGCTGCTTTTCGTGCGGTATTTGCTGGAAAGGATAATATTAAAATATAGAGAAAGATTAATCTACTGATAGAAACTTCACAGCCTATGTACAGAATAAAAATAATAATACAACTTCAACTTTATTTACTAGAGAAGGATGCATTATGCCTATAGACAGAGAGAAAACTACCTACTCTGGCCACGTGATATATAGATATAGCAGAAATAGAGGAATCGCTAGCCCGCGCTAAAGGTTCTAGGAAGAATCCGATAACAGTAGATTAGTGTAGACTTTTGCATCTTTATTTATTATCACATATAAAATTTACAATAGACCTAATACAGTAAATGATATCTGTAATGAGAAAACGTAACGAGAATAAGAAGCCAGTAGGTCATGCTTGCACCTACAACAAACTTCAAACTAATGAACCGTCAACACATAATAACAGATATATAAGGCGAGTGAAAGAAACGGAAAAGAGAGAAAAATCGAAAGGAAGGAAAACCTGCAATCATCAGGACGAAAATACAGAGCCAGAGAAACATTAGCTACCTATGTCTTGAAAATTAGTAAACACAGAGAAAAACGAAGATTATTCACACAGCACATGTAGATGAGTCTCCAGTTTACAGTACCACCCCGCGTTACTCCCACAATCAGAGGCCACGAGCCCATATAACCTAGGCAACCCCACCCCACATGTACTGCAAACTGAGATTCAGCGGACCGCGGGTTGAGCTGATCGACCCGCCTAGAGGCCCCCTCAGCGCAGACAATATAGAGCGACAACGCGATAGAGAGATCACGGCAGATAAACGTGGCTGCCCTCAGCAGGCCGCCGTTTGCACATTACTAGCCGCGCCGGTACTCCGCCCCCGCCCCCGCCCCCCGCAACGCTGTGCAAGTACCGAACAGAGCGCTGCCCACATGCCTCCCACCAACACGAGTCGAAATGAAGAATACGCACCACACCGTCATGCCCCCGACCATCCCGCGGCACCGTCCCCGCTCACGTCCACCCCGACCCCGCCGCAACACCGGTCCGCGCACACACGTCCACCGCCCGCGCCCCGCCCGTCCCCGCCCTGTCCCCGCCCAGTGCCCGAGCGGGAAACGAACCGCTCCACCGCCACGATACACCCGCCCAGTCCCACGAACCCGGCTCACGAACCGACTCACGCGCGCACATCCAGCGTACACCGCCACGTCGACCGCCCGTCAACCAGCCAAGCCAAACCACGATCCGCAGCCCGGCTCGCCCACCGCCCGTCTCAACACGGTCGTACCTCAATACACACTATAACACCCGACACAGAAACCTCCTTCGGCACGCCACGCCTCACCCCCGACGCACATCCATGTGCAACCCGGCTAGCCCCACCACAATCTGCGAACGTCCCGCCCGTGCCACGCCCAACCAAACTCGCGAACTCAGTGGCCCGCCCGCAACGGCTCCCCCGTCATGCCCATCCCTCGCAATTGCCCACCCACGCCGACCATTTCTTTCTTCACTCTCTCTCCCCTGCTCTTTGTTGTCCTCTCCTTCCCCTGCGCCCTCTCCTATCCTCTCGCTCCTGCGTCCTCGCCCGCGCCCGCCCGCTCACGCGGAACCGGCCCCTCCGCTCACGCTGCCATCAGCCGCATTTGTGTTGTTTGGTCGGGAGTTTCAGTGGCCCTACCCGCGAATTTTGGGGGATCTGCGATGTTCCTGAGAGTCAATATCGGCCGGAATTGTTCGTGGGCGAACCCCTTCACCAGAAAGCCCACGCGACGTGGTAATTTTAGGCTCTCGAGTCCACTACTCGCTGATTGCGTGAGAGAGCGGTGGGCTGAGTGGGAATTTTGGGAGTTTGTGACTCGAAAGCTGAAGTACAGTTATAATAATACTGTTCCGTTTTAGACAAAATATCGGTAGAAATACAATAAAATATCTAACACACGTACGAATATCCTAAATAAAAAACAGAAAATGCCTGAAATATGGCAATATTTACGAGGGAGAAATCCTGTGCCATTTTCAAATTGTCTCCTAGATTGCGTGGGTAGGGGTCAATTGAAGTTTTAGTATGTGAGAACCCGTTTTTACTTTTTATTGCAGATTTTGAGTTTTTGACAGAACATACAAACTTTTATTGAAAGTATTTTTTTTATAGTTATAGAACCCTCTTTAAAAACATGCTTGCAAAATTCTCAAAAAATCATACGACGGCTTCCTGATATATTAGAAATATATCTGTTTTATGAATGGAACTTTTCACTAATTTTATTGTCTAGTACCTGATGGACCATGTGTTGCCGGGTATTTACTAATCATAATCACCCTGCCCCGCCCTGCCCCTTTCTACCCTGGCACGTTTGTTACAATAATCGTTACCGCCATCGTTGCTATGGGCAGCTGTAATCACTTGCATTGTTGCACACTTCCGGCAACGTTCAGGAATATAGGTGTTGTGGTAAGATATCTTTGGCATTTTTAAAATAATTAAAGATGTTGTCATTGCCAACAATGTTTTTTAATTCAAACCCACTTTTTCTTTCTCCCGTTGTCAAATATATTTTCCAAAAAATTTGTAAATTATTGTAACCTTTATCATAATCTTGTTGTTAATTCACGTTTAATGTTTTTGTTTTTTTGTGTTTTTCTTCTTGTATCAGACAACTGATGATGATGGCTAAGCCATCGAAAGCTGCTTTTGAATTAAAAAACATTGTTGGCAATGACAACATCTTTAATTAACGTTCAGGAACATTGATCTTCAATTACTCTGAATCTAATTGCGCTATTGATTTGAATCAAGATGTGTTTAGTAATACATTTTATGGGCTTTCATGAACGCTTCTTAGATGTTGGTGAATTTACTCATGGTTTTAGAGATATTTTCGAAAAACAGCAGGAGTGAGCTCTTAAAATACTGCTCCAAGGCGATGGACAAGGAATTCTTACATCACATGCAAGAAGTATTTTTTCTCTTAGTTTGAGGGTCACGTGTACAATATTTCATTAATATCGGAACAAAACTATAGATATAAGTGAAAAAATTTAAAAAAATATTTTTCTTTATATGAGAGTAATAAATTTTCAAAACGTAGTCGAAAGTATCATTTGAGTTTTATGACGTACATCATCTGGGTTTTAGCGCAGTGTACCACTTCGTTTGCCAAATCATATTCACCCCTGTGGAGACAAAAACAGAGCTCAAAGGACAAATTGCGGCCATAACAAATGAGTATTCTGTCGCCCGGGGCCACGACGTTGCGTAAGTTGTCTGGTTGCCGACGCGACAATTACAGAGGGGTCTGGCCAGCGATACGGTGGTCCAATAAATGCTGGATACAGGTAATATTCATGTGGTTGCATGTTTTGCAGTTGTTTACTTTGAATGATTTACATTATACTGTATTTGAATGGCTTATTTTTGTTATTTTTTGTGAATATTTGTCTCTCGTCACCACAATGCACGCTTGTGCTTGCTCACAAGGATGGAAATAAACATATAAGCTTGTAATATATCTAAATCTGTGTAATACTCTCTATTTAAGGTGATCTCCTCAGTAAAATGTTTATTTTTTGACGAAAAATGTGTCCAGAAGTGAACATCTAAGAGAATAACCTTGTATGTCTAACTGCTCGTGCAGTTTAAAAAATATGTTTTTAAACACAAGAATACATTCATGTATCTTAGCGATTGTCTTTTGTTAATCGATTTAATTGGATTGGTGTTTCAGTGTTTTTTATTTGCAACGTGGAATTGTACATTTCATTCATTGCAATAAGACATGTTCAGGAGCCGTCAATTCACTGTAAATCTGAAACAATCTCTTTTTCATGTCATCCTGTACCGTTGAAAATTCACAGAGACTTCATTTAGTAATTAAATCAACAGGAGTGTTGATGTGAAGGAGAATAGAGACTCTTAACGGACACACAAAAAGGCAGACGTAAAGGGCAGTTCCAACTTTGTTGTTTAGTCGTTATTTTCTTCCGCATTGTCATGTTCTGTACATAGAAGAAGAAAACGAAAACAGATTCATTACGTCAAAAGTGTTTCCACAGAATTATGTATCTTTTTCTTCACCTCCACACCCTATAATGTGTCCTCTCTATTGCTACCAATTCTATAGCAGAAAATTGCTGTCATTTTCGTCAACTGCACTGTTGTAACACAGATGCTGTAGTATTTCCTTTGTAAGGCATAACGAACTTCATCTTCATCCACTTGATCATTGTTGTAGGTGCTTCCATCTGTTGCGATACCACTCTTTCAATGCATGAAATTTGTCACATCTTTACTCCACTTCTAATTCTGCTTTATTAAGTCCCCCCCCCCCACCTGTTAGTGAATACCATAGCATTTGTATAGTGGTCGTATCCATCGTTATAGCAAATCTGTATCATGTTACTGATTGTGCCTGCAAACCGTAAAACCTTTGTGAATAGTAAAGGGACGTTTTTTAGTAAAAAGCGTAAACATATTTTGTCACTAAGATTTAATATCGGTATTTCCAGATTACATCGACGAGATTTTTGATGACGAAAACTTTCTTGTAGGACTCATAAACATTTTTCCCAAAGGAATAGCTAGTAGTTTAAGAATTACTTGCTTAGGATTGTCTTCTTTACAAAAGCCTTGCTTTTGTCTTCGACCTTTCACGGTTGTTTTATCAACTTCCACTTCCGTTCTTCAGACTTACCCGCTGCACTTCCAAAGCATTTCGAATCCTCGTTTCAAATCTCACTTCTAAATGGTCGTCATTAATTGTCTCTTCGCTCCATTTTCTTTGCATTTTTCTCGCCGGTCGAACAATAGATTCCTTCATAACAGCTTGCGCTCTCCTCGGCGTATCGCCGTGCCAATCCTGTGTCTTTAGCCGCGTTGTTGCCTCCTCCACCCTCCACTTTAAACCTACTTCCAGCATAGCTCGTACGCGTTTCAGACTAATAATTTCCATCAGTTTTCACATTCTATCCTCTAGCGTGCTGATAATTCCTGGCTTCCTCCAGCTTCATTGTCTCCAACTCTTCATTGTCTCCTCGTTACAATTACTCATACATAACACCTTCGGCTTATGTCAGCCTATCACACTGTCCATTGTAATCTTAAACCTGACTTTATCTTGTCCACCACCTTCTTAACAAATATCTCTAGCATAGTTTGTAGTCTTTTTAGTATTCTGTCTTCAATCAGCTTCTAGTTGCTTCTCTTAAGCTGATAATTTGTGTATGAATAGAACCTCTCTTGTGTTAGGCTAGTATGCACTTGCAGTTATGGCCACTACAATTCCTCAGCTGTCTTTACGAATTACAACTTTTCTCCATTCCAATTTCATTTTCGTCGAAGATCTCATTCACAACAGTTTCTGCTTATTTCAGCCAATCGTCATGTACACTATTAAATTCTTAACCTCATCATTACCTCGTTCACCACCTTCTTAACAGCAATTTCTCGCATAATTTGTAATATGTTCAGTCCACTTTCTTCCAGTAGCCTCCAGCAGCTTTCTCAGTAGCCTACTTTTAATGCACGGTCTGTCTTCTACAACTTTATCACCACTGACCTTTACCATTCACTTCCCTTAGTTGTCTTCTCGAATTGCTGCTTCTCTCCATTCCAATTACATTACGCTGTCCTGTCGAACGCCTCCTTTACAACAACTTCCGCTCACACTACCACACAACCAACCACGCCACTATAATCTCAACCTCCTTCTCTTGCTTCTCCTCCTTACCTCCCCCACCAACTCGGCCGCTACAGAATCGAGCCGCACCCTACAAAGGCCTTGGTCGAACCTCGAACTCGCGCGACGTAAAAAAAAAAAAAAAAAAAAAAAAAAAAAAAAAAAAAAAAAAAAAAAAAAAATTGCGGGCCGCGCGCGTTTACAAAGAAGGCGCGCTGATTCGCTGTTCCGGCGAATTTGGAATGAAGCAAAGCGCGAAGTGGGGGCGATTGGAGTCGGCCTGGTACTCGCATCCGCCACTAGGGCCGCAAAAACTGAAGGCGTTAATCGCCCAACGGGCCGGCATGATCACGAAGCGCGGGCTCGGAAGCGCGCGAACACTAGGGTTGGGAGCACGTGGCTTGGAGCGCAGCTTCGAAGTGAGCGGTCCGACTTTGGAAGTAGCTTTGATCGTTTACGATGGCAGCTCCGTTGTCTGTCTGGCGTAGTTGGCTGGGAGGACGTAGGGTTCTATACCTGTCGGAGGTGTTTTTTCAATGGATTGGTTGGATTCAAACCTCTGCGAGGGGAAGGATTCTAACGGCCGGGTACTCTGTTAAAGTTTACGCGGTTTCTCCGATAAACAGTACGCGAATGCTGGAGCATAACATTGACATTATCTACGAATACTTAACTTTCCGTGTCTGCGTTTTTGCTCAAACTTTGTACAGTTTGCTTCATCGTTTGCTCCTTTACACTTTACGGACAGCTCTTGGCGAATATTATTTTACACACGTCTACAGCAGTAAAAATAATACTGAATAAAACCACACAAAATGATTTTTCACAATACACCACCACACTGCTCAAGAATAACAAATAGCATACTCTTATATTACATTGCAATAAATTAATATTTTAACCGCAATAAATTATATATTTTCCACACAGCGACATGTGAATAACAAATATTTAAACAAATATATAAAATATTTATCTGTTCTGTTTCATTGTTTTTGGATTTGTTTCAAGTTTCTGAGTACATAAGAAAACCGTTGGCACTTCTCACATAACCTTGGACTGTTTTGTTTTCTCTGCGCATGTAAATCTAATTTCTGCGCACTTACGAAATTACAATCCTCGGCAGTCCCCAGTCTGATCGGTCCAATCTAAGATAAATGGCTTGGGGAATTGGTGATTATATTTTTTCAATGAATGGAGGAGAAAAGATGGAACGAAAGACAGTAGAAACGGGATAATGCCGTGAAAATCTGCCGCGAACCCGCTTCGCCCCCTGGAAGAGAATTCTAGCGGTCGGCTGCTCTGATTAGTTGTTTTCCGAGGTTAAAACCAGGAAATACTGGAGCAGTATCCTAAAAAACGGGCCAAGGACTGCGCGCGATCTCACCTTACTCTTCCTTGTTCAATCGTCACTCCTTACACACACACTTACACCAACATGCACACTACCACACATGCCGGAAGACCAGTCATGAGCTAAGAGCTATCCTGGTCCCGTCTGGGGCGGTGCCCCGCTGGTGGGAGATACTTGGTTGGGGAAAACCCGGCCAGGGGACTGTAGGTCGTCGCCGGATCTCGCCATACACCTGTAGGGAAATCACCGCCAACTCCCGAGGAAAAAACATGCATTACATTTACGGGATTAATGAGCCTGCTAGGTGACGTGCCCGGAATCACTAAACAATCAAATCTACCAACCGCTTCGCCCGCCGCAAATTCCACCTGGGTCGGCCAGGATTACAAGCTCAGCACCGAGAGAAGTGAGGGGCCTGCTCACTTGACCAGAGGCTGCAGCGCGAATAGGAACCCTGACGGCGGCGCAGCGTGCAAGGGCTCGATCGGCCTGCTGCACCCGTGGAGGACCTCCCGCGGAGCCCAATAACACGTGTCACAATGCGCGAGGCTCCACAAAGCGCCGCTGGATGTTTCATGCGCTGTTTGCGGTCGCGCCATGTGGACGAGGCGGCAGTGGCGGCGGCGAGGCCGATGACGAGATGACGTTAGAAGTGATGTCATTAACGGTTGGCGCTCGTTGTAGCGACCACGGTGTCGATAGCGGCGGACGTCAAGTGGGTTATCGCGGTGAGAGTGCGGGCTGGA
Organism: Gryllus bimaculatus; assembly: GCA_017312745.1. Taxonomy (NCBI): domain Eukaryota; kingdom Metazoa; phylum Arthropoda; class Insecta; order Orthoptera; family Gryllidae; genus Gryllus; species Gryllus bimaculatus. The sequence goes on from BOPP01000020.1 coordinate 9,719,698, forward strand.
GGGCAAAACGCAAAACGGTTCGAGGAAAGGTAATTAGTTGGAAGTGGATGGTGGTGAAGGTTATTTGGTGGGTTGTGTACGTGGACGATCATGCTCTCTTATGATTTTGTATTGGAATCCAATGTCGCACGTATTGTGGGGTCGAGAATTTCCCTGATGAGGAGTGAGGACTGACCGAGAAGTAATGATTACAAAATGGCCAAAATATCAGTTTTTTAAAATTTTTTTCGGAACCGAAACAATGCACGTACCGGAAGTTGCGCTCCGTTGCGTCCGTTGTAAGAATAAATGTAATTTTCAAGAGATTGTGCAACATGTAAGATGTCTTGAGATAAGTTTTTGTACAATATATTGATTTATTTTCTGAAGAATTGATGCCAAGCTAAAGAAAGAATATGTTTTCCTGAACACCAATTGCGTTGATAATACTTAGTATTGCCAATGTAACATAACCGCGTTTATGGCAATTACAGTGCGATTTTCTAGATTTGCGAGGCATCTTAGGCTGTTACGCTCGCAAGGTGGTTGCAGGGCGAGGTGATTGTGGCGCGGCTGGCGGCTGCGGCGGCGGGGCAGGCGGCGCGTGGCTGTCGATTCGCCGAAGTCGCCTTGTGGTTAGGAAGCGGGTGACTCGCCATCGTGCGGTCGCCACGTAACAACCGACTCACAAATGGCCGTTGTCCGTCGGGGAAAAGGCATTACGTCTTCTGAGTGGTGTTTGTTTTTGCCTTCCGTTTACGAATTACCGAAAGAGAAAGTGTACCCATGGAACTATATCGTGCAAGCGGGTCATGGTTATAAGTCTGTATCATCTGAGGTGGGAAATGAGGCCGACGTTTCTTTCTCGGGTCTTCGAATATACAATGTACATTTCTATTTTATCTAATATCTGTAGGTTGTTAAAGTCCTTTTTAAGTGAAATGTTGTACTTGTTTGTGATTATTTCCTTCCGTCTAAGCATGATATCACAGAATTGATTTTTGATTAAAAATATATTTGAAAAAATTTAAATAAATCGGCACGGGTACAAAGTAACTAAACATCAATCCCCTGGACATAAGGTATAGGACATGTCTGTCCTAACGCAATAATGCATAGTTCTAACACGTATATTTCATACATCTCTTCAGGAATCTCATCCAACCGACCTCCATGTCCCGACTACATAAACTGTCTTTGTACTTCATTGTCTTCAATCCATTAGCAGTGCTTTCTGCAAACAACGCCATTGTCGTATCTGTAATGAATTAAATTTGTTATCCCTATTGAAGCTTTAGCACTGACGCAATGAAAGCCTTAACGCGAAGTAAAGAGTTCCTGACAGAAGTTTCTGGCCCACTGTGGGCGCGTGGCAACATTGCGCCGGAGCGCGGTCGCGGTCTGTGGAGCCGACGCAATTGTGGAGCCGGTCGCTGTTGTTGACCGTGCACCGCAACCTCCGAGTTTCCTCTCCAGAGAGGAAACTGCGAATCTCCCGTGGTGCTGTGCAAGCGGGTGACGGTGGCCCGCTGCAGTTTCCACGTTCACTTGAATCGCCTCGCAATTTGCGGCAGGCTGGCTGCTCTAAGATGGCGGCAGCTCCGATTTCCGCTCTAAAACGCTTCATTTACTGAACGAAGTTTGCCCTGCTTTGTGATTGATGAGTTGCTGGTATCTTTCTTTTAATATCGAGAAAAATTAATCTCAATTTTCTTTTTGAAATTACGTTTTGGGGACAACCACTATCCATTCGTGTTGATCATCATACGCCCTTCCAAAGGCATTAAAAGTCCTTTCACGTCAACAATTTTGTCGTAAATGTCCTCTGGATGTACATTTTCGTGCGGTTCGTTTACTTCTCTCGATTTACAAAGTCGATAAATCTAATCAATAAAAATCCGCGTCATTGAGCAAGGAACGTGGTTGAGAAAAACGCTTTCCGAAAATTGGCTGGCTTTTGATTATTCTTTGTGCGAAATCGCCCGGCAAGCTGCCTTTTCTGGCAACATTCGAGCGGCTTTCCCAAAGAAGAAGGCGCGGAGTTGTTCATGCCTCGCCCCCGCCCTCGCACCCGCCCTCGCACCCGCCCTCGCCCCAGCATTGCTTTTTATTTTGTTTTTATCTTCCTCTAAGAAACAGCATACAATTGTTCCTTGTGCGGCTAGTCATTCCCATGTAAAATATCTGTCAACAATCTTTGTAAATAGAAGATGAATCTTTAGAAAAAACGTGCTAACCTCTCGAGTCGCACTCTTATTGTTTTTCTGACAATAGTATTATTGACCAAAAAAAACACGCTTCAAAAACCATAGCACGTTTCATATATGCTCATCCTTTTAATTCAGTCACTTCAGCCCTCGCACTGGGAATGCCACTCTCTAAAAATGACATCTTTCCGTTACCCTAGCGAGTTGCCCCTGTCCCTCGAAAACGCCGTTCTTAGCCCCCAGCCCTGGCCCCCGACACCCTCGCCCCCGCCCTACAAGCAAACCCGACACGAACAATTAGGCCGATACAGTATATCGCAACCCATTTAAAAATAATGACGCCCCATCGGCCTTCCTTTCCTTTAGCCCTGCGCCACTACTCCTATTAGAGACACAGCCCACCGCCCCCAAAAATGCCGTTCGCTCTTACAAACTTGTCGACTCCACCCGCCCTTCGCCCCCGCCCCCACGATAGGCTATCCTCTTGAGCAATCCGCCTCGTTCGAATAATATATTTTTCATGCAATCAAAATTACATTATTTTAGTATTCCTTCATCCATTCAGCCCTCAATGCTCCTATGAACGAAGCACACCTCAACAAAAGTCAACTCCATTGCTAACTGCGTCGCCTCCTCTAGAAACAATTCCACCTCCGCATCGTTCACCGTACCAAACCGTTTTGGTCACGCTCACGTCAGGAGCTAAATATAAAAGTTCCTTTGAAACGCACCCGCTCTTTTTCTCCCCATTTTCGCAACAAAAGCTTGTCCGTTGGTTTTCTATTCCCGGCCTTTTCGCGTGCAAACCCTTGGAGCCTCCCAGCGGTGCTCAACTACCGCCGCCAGCCGTCCCGCCCCGCCTGGCCGCGCCCCCGCCCCGCCGCGCCCCGCCGCGCCGGCGTCCCGCCGCATTCGCAGCCCCGCCCCGCCCCCCGGCCGCCCCCGCCACGTGCTCGCGCCCCCGCCCCCCGCACCCCGCCGCGCCCGCCGGAATCTCCGCCCGGGAGGCCAGCCTTCAATCGATTTGGGCGCAGATCCGCCCTCGTCAAACCGCGGCCGTCGAAAAGGAGCGCTTGCGCCGCTGCGAGGCGGGGGCGGGGCGCGAGCGTGGGGGCCGGGGCAAGGAACGGAGTCGAGGAAAGGGTCCGTGCTGGTAGCGCCACACGCGCGAGAGTAGTGCGGTTTGGAGCGTAGGGACGTCGAAGCAAGCGGCTCTTCGGCGAGTGCATGGTTGGGAGGCGGAGTGGGAGAGACGGAGCGCCGGGGAACGGTGGCGCCGCCCTTCGCCTCTCTTTAACGCCGGAGTGACTGGTCTGGAAAAAGCGGCGGCGCGGGCGGAGTGGGTGTCGCTCGGCTGGGGCCCAAGGTTTGGCCTGGTCTGTAAGGGAACTCGCCGAGCGGGCGCGCAGCAATGCAGGATGGGGTGCGAGAGATGTGCGGGCTTGTAAGGCTGCTGGGAGAGGGCCGGACGGGGGTGTCGTCTCGCCGCCTTCCTCGTCCAGACCCACGTCCCGCACCCACCCCGCCCCCTCTTTCCAAGCATCCACGCTCCGCACCCACCCCGCCCCCTTACAGACCCACACCTCCGACCGTAGCCACTCCGCCCCTCTCTTACCAGACCAACTTCCGACCCACTCCGCCCTCTTCCAGACCACACTTTGTCTCCCGCCACCACCGTCCGTCGTCTCTCCATCGCATCCCCAACCATGCCACTGCGACAAGAAGCGCTTGCTTCGCGTCCTACCCCCACCCCACCCTCTCGCCGTGCCTTCCCAGACCCTTTTCCTCGAGTCCGTTCCTTGCCCCCCGCCCCACGGGCCTCGCGCCCCCCGCCCCCCGCCTCCCAAGCGCAAGCCGCTCCTTTTCGACGCCGGTTTTCGAGAGGCGGATCTGCGCCAAATCGATTGAAGCTGGCCTCCCGGGCGGAGTTCCGCGGGGCGGGGGCGGGCGGGCGGGGCGGGGCCGGGGCGGGACGCGGCGCGGGGCGGGGCGCGGCGGGGCGGGGCGCG
>BOPP01000020.1:9723917-9736707 GCA_017312745.1 Gryllus bimaculatus
CAGGCCCCCGCCCTCGCCCTCCCTCCCCTCGCCCCTTCCCGCCCGCCCCGCCCTCCCCCCGCCCTCGCCCCCGCCTCGCCCCCGCCCTCGCCCCGACGCCCTCGCCCCCGCCCCCCGCCCTCCGCCCCCGCCCGCCCTTTCGCCGCCCCTCCCCCCGCCCCCGCCCCGCCCTCGGCCCCCCGCCTCGCCGCTCGCCCCTCGCCCCCCCCGCCCCGCCCTCGCCCTCGGCCCCTCGGGGCACCCGCCCCCCCGCCCCCCTGGCCCCGCATTCGCCCCCCGGCCCCCGGGCCCGGCATTCGCCCCCCAGCCCCCAGCCCCGCATTTCGCAAAAAATCACTGGGCCGGCCCCGGCCCCTTCCGCCTTCTATTCCTTAAACCCCGGTCGACGTTCCCCTCGCTTTGCCCCATTTGCCGTACTCGCCGCCGCAATCCGCTCTGCCCTCGCCCCCGCCTTCCTCGTCCAGACCCACGTCCCGCACCCACCCGCCCCGTCTTTCCAGATCCACGCTCCCGCACCCAACCCCGCCCCTCTTACAGACCCACACTCCCCCACCCTAACGGGGCGCGGCGTGGACGGCTGGCGGCGGTAGTTGAGCACCTGGCAGCCAAGGGTTTGCACGCAAACGGGGAATAAATAACGACACTTTTTGAAAAATGGAGAAAAGAGCGGTGCTTTCAAAACTTTTATTTTAGCTCCTGACGTGAGCGACCAACGGTTTTGTATGTGGAACGATGCGGTGATTTTTAGGAGCGCATTAAATGGAGTGACTTTTTTATTGTTCGTTCATAGGCATTGAATGAATTGATGAAATACTAAAATTAATGTAATTTTGATTGCATGAAAATATATTATTAAAGCGATTCTAAAATACCTATCGTAGTGACAAGTTTGTAAGATCATTTTGTGTGTCTCTAATAGTATGCAGTAAAAAAGAACGTCTCATTATTTTAAATTGGTTTATACTTATCGCTTTTCTGTTTTTTGTGTAAACGTTTTCAAACTCCTGTAACGGAAATGTCATTTTTAATGATTCCCAGTGCATATATATTAAAAATAATATATTGAAAACATTATGTTTTTAATTTTTTTGTAATAATACTATTGTCAAATAACAATAATCAATAATTAGATTTTTTAAAATTCATCTTCTATTTTACAAAGATTTTACATATTTACATTGAATACTGCAAAAAATTGTATGCTGTTTTCTTAGAGGAAGATAAAACAAAATAAAAGCATGTAGACCAAATTAATTGTAAACGAAGTGTCTGTTAGATACATTTTTTTATGGATTTTATTGGAATTAAATAATTACTGTAAGATTATGAAAATTACTAAAGAATTGTGACAAATTTTCTAAAGATATTTGGCCATTAGACGGTGAATTTACCTTTTCATTACCCCCACCCCCAGGCGACGCAAGCCCTACCCGCCGGCACATGCCAGCGACGCCGTCGCACGCAGCAGCGCGGCGCTAACACGCATTGTGCGTGGGCGGGGACGGCGGAAATTCGAACAAACTTTTGCCCTCCCCGTCATCACCGCGCTTCCATGACCGCTCCGCAATTGCGCACGATCGTAATTAAAAACCGGCGAAATCGGAGAAGCGTGCGGATGAGGGGACTGGTCGGAAGAGAATGCAGGGCGGGGCACGCGGGACAGAGAACGGAGTTAAACAAATGGAAATTGCGGAGATAGGGTGGACGGGGATGAGCGATATCAAGAGATAGAGATGGAAGACGAGAGATTGAGGAAAGTCGAGGGGCGGCAGATCAAGGTGGTGGGGCGGAGATAGAAGAATGAGAGATGTGGTACGGAGGACGAGGGACGGAGGACGAGGGACGGAGGACGAGGGACGGAGGACGAGGGACGGAGGACGAGGGACGGAGGACGGGGGACGGAGGACGGGGGATAGAGGACGGGGCACGAGAAACGAAGGTGGAGAGAATGTAGATCAAAGAACACGATCAGAGAACGAACAGAAGGAAAACCCCGAGGGGGAGGCAGCAAAGGACCGGGGGACAGGGGGCGGGGGGCAGGTGACAGGGGAATGGCCGAGCGGGCACTGATACGCACGAGAGGCGTCTATTGTTCTGCATGACAGCGGCGGATAAAATTTGAATTACTGGCGCGGAGACTGCGCGCGACAGTGGAGGCGCGTGGGCCGATAAGAGGCCGCGAGGCGGTGTGGTAATCACGTAATTGCTGGACGGCGATGACGGAGGTCAGTGGTTGAAGTTGACATGCTCAGCGCAATTCTCAATGCAAGAAGGACGTGTGGTCCTTACTGAAAGACGATTGTGGGGCGCTGGACAAAGTAATGGCGATTGTTCTGCAAACAAGAAACGTAATTTAATTTTCTGTTTGTGGCCATATTCTTATCGCATAGCACGTTCAAAGCTTTCACTCAAGAGAACCTCTCAAATAGGGAGTGTGATATTATGCTTATTATGGTGGTGGTGGTGGTGGTGGTGGTGGTGGTGGTGGTATATGAGATTAATTCTCATCTAGATTTAATCGCTTAAAGGGAATCATTCATTGAAGTTGTTTAAACAGGTACATGTAAAGCTGTTTTCTTTCAATTATCATTGAGTTACTTCGAATTATTCTAATAAGAAATTATTTCTGGTTTCCCTTGTACTTGTTTGAAGTTCCAATAGAACATATTTTCTTTCTCCTAATGTTATATTATATCATAATAACATTTAATAGATCTCTTGTCTGTCATTTCACTTCGGTTCCATTCAATCTCACCCATTCTTCATTATAAATTATTACATTCAATTCGTGAGGCAAGAGACAGACTAATTGTTAACGGTATTGTTTTTATAATATAGCTTTCATAAAATAATATTTTTATTAGAAATAACAAGGAACAGTAATTTATAATAACACTTTCAAACTTAAGCATATGTTTACTCTTTTCTCATGCCGTCGAGCATAGAATTCTCGATCATTCTAATAGGAAATCGGCTGAATAACACCGTTCACTGTAAAAAAAATAGTCCTGAGCTGATATCTCTACCACAGGAGAGCAGAAGAAATAGAAGAAGAAATAGAAGAAGTAGAAGAAGATGAAGAAGTAGAAGAAGATGAAGAAGTAGAAGAAGATGAAGAAGTAGAAGACGAAGAAGAGGAGAAGAAGAAGAAGAATCACACATGGCCAATGCGACCATTTCTTCTTCGTGTAGAAAAAAGTGTTTTATTGGACTGTATCGTGTACACGGTGTTAGATATGTAATTACATGACATCTATGGATGAGATGAAAAACGTTGGAATGATTTGTTCTAATTAATTTGTTTGAAGTAGCGTGAAATCTCGTGAATTTACATGTGTCGTACTGCTCTCAGTTGTAAGACATTGTCAAGTCAAAATGAGGTACTATATCCTACTCGACATTAACGCTTCATATCTCTTCCTTTTTGAACACCCAAGCAGGTAAACCACTGCCCTCACTCCATCAACCTCGCCAGCAGCTTAACTAGCATCGTCCGACCTGTCCCGTTATCCACCGGCGGGCAGCGAACGCGGGCGGCCGGGTCCATCGCGAGGGGAAACCTATTCTTAGTTTCGCGCGTGCTCGAGGCGCGGGGGGCGACGACGGCCATGCGTCAGCTGAACGTTTCCTCCCGCCCCCGCCGACGTCTCTCCGCCCCCGCCTGTCGCCGCCCCCGCCGCCCAGCCGCCCGCACTCACGTCGCCGCCTTCGCCGCCGCAGCTGCGCGTGTTTGCAGCAACGCCTGAACGCCGTTCGATGCCCCGCCCTCCGCCCCCCGCCGGCGCACTTGCAACGGGCGGCTTGCTAGCTTCCAAGGACTTATAGGTATTGTAGGGAGTTTGCGTTGGCATTTCCAATGAAATAATTGTATGCGTCGTCATTGCCAACAATATTATTTATTAAAATAGCAGCTTTCGATGGCTTAGCCATTATCATCAGTTTTCTAGTACAAGAAGAAATATTTTTCTTCTTCTTCTTCTTCTTTTTCTTCTTCTACTACTACTTCTTCTTCTTCTTGTACTAGAAAACTGATGATGATGGCTGAGCCATCGAAAGCTGCTATTTTAATAAATAATGATGTAGGCCATGACGACGCATATAATTATATCTATGGCCCTGACTACTCACCAGGACTGCCGTGTACTCATTTGTGCATTATGTGTACTCAGTTGGCGAAATATCATTGATCGGTTTACTGGCTTGGGGGGCTCATTGCATCAACTAATGTCGCTTCAGGGCCACCGCCCGGGAGGGCCTAGGGTTCGACACGATGCCAGGATTTTCGACACTAGCGACAGAGCAGAGAGAATAGCACAATTCTTGTGGCCGGCTGCTCTGATCGATATTTTTCGGAGGTCTCCGATCAACATCAGGTGAAAGGAGGAGCAGTACCTTAACAAACGGACCACGAACCTCGCGTGTTTTCTTTCTGTTCCCTGTGCTCCAATCTTCCCTTTCTTACCCACACTTAGTTTCACAAGCACAACACTACTACACAGGCAAAGAGAGCAGTCGCAAGCTTAGAACTTCTCGGCTGAGGTGGAGATGCCCCGGTACTGAAAGAGGCGCTGGATCTCACCATCTGGCGAGGGAAGAGCACCACTACCACCATCACCACCACCATTACCACTTCCACTACCACTACCACCCGAAGAGGGAAACATTCACTACACTTAGGAACTAACGACCTTAGCAGTTGACGCACCCGGAATCACAAAACAATCAATCAATTGATTGGTTTACATAATTCTGGTCTTAGAGGCGCCAGGAAGAAGAAAGTACAGAACGTCGTCATCTGGAATCCATCTTTGCGTTTCCAATATTGTGAACTTATAAGATAAGAGATATTCATTGAAAATTTAGACTAAATGGTTGTGACCTGTGGAAAGATGAAGAAACTAGCCCTTAAAAAATGTTGGGCACGTGTTTCGAATCTAGTTGCTGCCAGAACTGCTGGGTTAGGAAAGTCAAGTAGATAGACATGTTACCATAAAAATGTTTACCCTGTTGTATTATGTTCAAAATATGTGTGTGATAAAAACTTTCTTAACAATCAAAGAGCGTCATGACAGGCAAAACGGCAACAGAGCAAGCGCAACGTATGGAACAGAGCTTATCAATCATGGAAACCGTCACCTTGACAAACTAGCAGCTCGGAAATACTCTTCCCCAAACGTCAACAGCAGTATGATTATTTTTTATACGTAAATAACGAATATCGTTTTAAATATTATTCAATAAATTACAGGCGATGAAGGACAGGAATAATCGGCAGGCCCACCCAGTTCCTCCCACACATCTCGCAATCGCTGCTGGCGCGGGAGCTGGATTTCCAGACGTGAGAATCGTAGCGCAGGCGTCGGCGCGGGCGAAAGTTTACGGTGCAGCCGCCTCGCGCCCGCTCGCTGGGTCACGGTCGCCGCGACGCCTTTTTTGGACGTTGGCAGCGGCGGCGGCGGGGCGGGCCACGGTGGCTGTAAAGGCGCAAAAATGAGGACAAAAATATTCGCATTTACTAGGCTGTCCGGGTGACGCCGCGTCCATGGCGAAGGTGCCGACGTTTCAGTCGCCATTCTGCGACCTTCCTCGGGGCGTAATGCCTTAGCGTATGCCTCAGGGCGTAAAATATTCGCTTCCGATACGGTTTAATTTAGGCATACGTGATTCCGTGGGCTGAGTGTTAGGCATTCGCCTGGTGTTGCTGGCAGAAGCTACGGAAAACTACCCATCAGAGCAGCCGACCACTTGAACTCGATCTAGCTATCTAGCTAGTGTCGAAAATTCTGCCGGATCGAAACTCGAATCTAGCACCTCCTGATCTAAGGCACTGCGCTGACATCAGTTGATGCCCTGAGCCCCTTCTCTCGATCAATGAGAAAGGAAAAATCGTGAGTGGACCAGTATGTTGTTCTAACAATAAGTATTATTGCTGCCCACCCTGAATTGGCCAGAAGGAACTGCACCACAAGATTTAATGAAGGAGCTCCGAAATGTTGTCACTCCAGGCTGTGATTGGATTCGACCTAGCAATTTAGTTGGTGTCAAAACTTCATCGCTATCTAGAACCTGTAGATCAACAGAGAGCAAGGTCACTTTGAAATTGCTAATTAACTTCCCCCAATCGTTGCTACGTGTTGATGGATTTTCTCTTTAATATACAAATTCAGCTTAATAACTCATTTAAATACATTTCGATTAATTCAAACATTCGTTTAATTCAATGAGTGTTCGGTGGCTTTTTCTTTATGCTTCCAAACACCGCTTTATTTCTTCACGGGTATTACGCAATATTTGTTTGCAAATATTTATTTTTTACTGATACGTTAATGTTCATATTTACCTTCGCTACGAAGCTCAATGTACAATACATAACTTCCCTGGATCGAGAGGATCATGGTCACGAGGGAAATAGGGAAACAGTTGAATAGTACATGTTATCTTACGGAGGAAATAATGGAACGGAAATATGAAAAAAGAAACCGAGTAAAGTTGACATCTAGTTAATTAGTAAAGAAGTAAATCTAAACCATTACAATTAGGTAAAAAATAAAATGTTGCATGTACGAGCACCCATTAAATGATTCTAATGATCTCAGGCCTTTATAACGCCGTGGTGCATAATAGTTATTTTTATATTACGTGCTTGAAGCTATTGCTTTTTACGCACTCCAGCACAAAAACAATTACTTCACTCATGAAATATTTTTTCTACGATCTTATAAAAATGGTTCTATTAAGAATCATGATTTGCTTGATACCTACTCTTCATGGTTTATTTGAAAGGAACCTCTACTTTTTTTGTGTACCAGGAGTCCCTGAATTCGCGGTATAACGTAGTGAGCATTGTTGTTTCATACGAGTATAACTGATACATCGTGAATATAATTACTGAATTTGAATTAGTTGTAAGCATATTCCACAGGAGTTGATCGAATCTGCAAACCATGCAATATCTAATTTATTACAAACATTCGTAAGGTATTTACAAAAATTTTCATAATATACGAGTTTCATAATATATTATGTGTTAATAACTACGTACTAGTTATGTATTAATAGTTATTAGTAAGAGTTTAATACCAGTGGAATTAAAGTTGTTTTGTCGTGAACGTGTCTTACTTCACGTGTAAGCTACCTACCGGACATAAAAAGTCTTTTCTGCACTGTGACGTCACCGCGAAAAAAGTCTCGTACACAAGGAAACGTCGGGTTTTTCAGATGTTACAAGAAGGTACTAACTTCACGCACGCATAGCAGCATAGAGAAACCCACATTTTTGCACGATCGTAGAAAAACAACTATTTTGTCCGCTTTTCCCCCGAACCCGGACTACAGAGCGACGGCGACGCCCTCTTCGGCAGGGGAGGGCGGCGCGGGCGCGAGCTCGTTAGTTTTCGCATTTTACCTCTTTCTCTTCCTCCTCCTCCTCCTCGTCGTCGTGCTTTCCCGGCCCGTCCCCCCTCCCCCCATGCCTCGCGACGCGTCGCGTAAAAAGTTCGGCCCATGGGGGCGGAGAGTGTTGACAAAATGTTCTCGCAATTCCAAGCGCGCCGCTTACACACACGGCTACGGCGTGGGGAAGGGCAGTATAGAAAAGTCAACGCTTCTTGAGCTAAACTACTTAACGGATTTTTTTTTCTTTCGAAAAACGCCCAAACGAGTCTTTTGAAATTGCCGTTAGTATTTGAAACGAAGTATTTACGCTGAAAATGTGGAAAGTTGAGGTCGACGACGGAAGTTCTGCGTTGATGGTGATTTTGCGTTTAATTTAAGTTCGGAATGAAAGAGTGAAAAAAGAGAGTTTGAAGGAATTACGTTTTAAAAAATCGTGTTTATTCTGACTTTTATTAACCATTCAATCAATCCCGAATTGTAGAGTAATAAATCTCTTACAAACAATAGCAATACGTGATTGAGTAGTAGAAAAACCTTATGCTTCATTAACATTATCATGCTTGTTTTATGACTATCGATTAAATTCTAAAATGTGTATCGGATTATTTTATTTGTTATAGAATGGTGAATTATATTGCAGTATTATTATTATTATTATTATTATTGTAAGGATAACAATTCTTTAAATAGTAAATGCTTACATTCCAAAGCAATGAAACAATGTAAAATATCTATGTTTCCTTCGGGTATTAAAGTAGATATTTCAACAGATTGGCATACCACTTTGTACATTCCCCTACATCATCATAAAATATCGGGAACGTAAATTTGAAATTTCGGATGGATCTCCTATTCGATTGATGTATGGGTCTCTCCAAGCAGGCATTCAGAATGATTTATAGCCACTCTAATAATCGCGTTTGCAAAACCGGGACATTTCAACTTGTCGTTGTCAAACTGAATTGGAACGAACACATACCGCATCAGCAAGCATGCCATTCTATCTTAACTCATGAAAGGTCGTCGATGCTTCATGTGGTTCTGATGAGAAAATCGAGTCAGTTAGACATTATTTTGCAAATACCTTTTTAGAAAATATTACTAATTTCGAATATTAGATGATAATGAAACTTATACTCAAGGCTGATACAGTTAAGATTTTTTTTCCGCGCAGTAAAATTTAGGAGAAAAAATAAATAGTTTACATATTTGCCATTAGTAACTTCATCTGAAGTAGGCAAAACATATTTCTTGTTTTAGAAGTTCTCTTATTTCTGAGGGATCTTTTAATTCCCCCTCTACATCCTCTATCTTTCAAACTCAACAAACTAAACAACTTACGATATCCTTTATTTTGTTAATGCCGATTGTAGAATTGTAACCCGTCTGATGGATGTAATTCACCCAAATAATTCTAGAAGGAGTATTACAACGAATTTGGGGCATACTGAATAGCTATATTACTTTTATACATTGTTTGAATTTATATGAAAACATTTCATACTATATCGCACGTCTTGCCAAGAAATTAATCATTCTTTCTCTTAAAAGTAACAGCTTTCTGGATATATAAAATACTTTTTTTTACGTTTGCGTTATGTTTTTGTTCTTGGTTTCGTTCAGATGATTTATGACGTATTTCCTTGACATTTTGTATATCATTATCAATTAAAGCAATTTTAGAACAGAGGAAATATGACTAGAATGCATCTATTTTCTTCTCTCATGGACCTTGTGTCCTAGACATTCACGAAAGGCTGTAGTGAGCTGTGGGAAAAAGACGCAGTGCGCTATGTACAATGATGAGAAATGCATTTGCGTCTCTTAACATGGGTGTATTGGCGAATGCAAATATGCATAACTGGTTTGTTAAATACACACACTCACTGTTGGCTTGATTGTAAGACGTTCTATGATCTGACCAAAAGCAAACACGGAATATTAAGCTCTATAGGTCGCGTAACAATGCAGGAGCAAAATTGTTTTCAAACTGCATCACGGGATGTATTCTCGCCACGTAATGCAGGAGACATCTTTGAACACTTTCTTTGTCGAGGAGATCGAGCAGCGACTTGTGTTACTGCTCATACATGAATTCCGAGAAGCGAGAGAAACAGCCAGCTTCACGTGTTCCTAGCCGCAATCTCAGATCACTGGAATCGGTCAGATCGGGTCCTTTATAGGGAAACTCGCTTGTGGACGGATACGGTGACGCAGCTTACTCTCCACAACCCGCCTCAAGGCCACGCAGGTCGTTTGTCAACCGACCACTCAGGTTGGTGACGCTTTCTGATTACGCGAATAACTGCTCGCTTTTGTCGTACATAGCGCACTGCGTCTTTTTCCCACAGCTCACTACAGCCAACATCGATAGTTGATTTTAGATGAGATGCACTCTATATACTTCGAAGTTATAACATAACAACTTTCGTGTAAGCTGCCATCCTGAAGTGAATTAACATTTACTTACCGATGAAACAAATGAACTGAATCTTATGACTCTAAGAATTTTCCGTTAATGATTCAAATTAGTTTGACATTCATTGACCAAATTCGATGTACCTCTCTTTTTTGCATGAAGGGTGATTTCCTTGCATTACAAGAAATGTTAAAAACATATGAAATATAATTGCAGGAAGCACCGAAGAAATACGAAATTTATTAATAATAATAAAGGCAATTGCATCCCAGTTTTCAAAACTAAAATATGATTCCCGTTGTATAAAAATAACAAATATTACATTAAGGAAACACCATGATCGAAAGCCTAGAAAAAATACTTTATAGTTGACATGGAGACCTAGAAACAGTTCGTAAATTGAAAATGAAAGACGTTTCTCGAAGAGAGCAAAATGAAAAGTGTAAATTATGAAATCGTTTTTTATTGAGTGCAAAAACGCTAATAGCTTGCGTCTCTGAATGACTCCCCTTCCTGCCGCATGGTATAGACTTGGCCATCTGCTCTTCACTACGCTTAATAAACAGGCATATGTTGCAGCAAAAAATTAGAGAGTCTGGTTTTTTATTGAAAGAATATATGCATATCAAAAACATAATTTTTTGTTCGCTTCATTACGTTGGGTTGCTCTTTAGCAATAGTGTATTATAAATATTCGTCCATACGTTTTATATTGCGGAGAAATTCCGATCAAATAAACCGACTTAGGTGACTCAGAACATCAATTGATATCACTGCAGTGTTTCTGATCGGATGATCCTCTTGTGCGAGTTCCTTCGGTGGCAGGATTCTAGACACTAGGCAGGTAGCTAGGTCGGATTCAATCGCTGTCTGGAGGTGGCTCCGATCTACACCTGGCAAATACCGGAGCAGTCCCTAACAAACGGACCACAGCCCTCGCGCGAATTTTCCTTCCACTTTCTTAACATATCATTCCCTCTTTCTTACACACACACACACACACACACACACACACACACACACACTTACATGCACACTGCCAAACATATTGGGAGGCTAGTCTGGAGCTCTGAGCTTGTCCTGGCTGCGCCCTGGTTCCCGCAGGTGGGTGTTTGGGGAAGCCGACTTGTAGATCG
Organism: Gryllus bimaculatus; assembly: GCA_017312745.1. NCBI lineage: Eukaryota > Metazoa > Arthropoda > Insecta > Orthoptera > Gryllidae > Gryllus > Gryllus bimaculatus. Next base: position 9,734,868 of record BOPP01000020.1, read on the forward strand.
GCGCCAGATCTAACGATCTAACATTTCACCTCTTGGGGAGATAACCTCCACCACCTGGGGAAAGTATGCACTGCACTTACGGGACTAATGACCGTAGCAGTTGACCCGCCGGGAACATGAAATATTCAATCAATTGATGAATTAAAATGTAAATATTATATATATTTGATGTCAGTTTACGAATGCAACCTATATAGCAGTATTTATTTCTATTGATATGCTTGGGAAGTGTCTCGAGTTTGCTGCGCGTTTGACATCAACGGGTTTGAGATGTTCCCCTAACTTCAGGCAATGATTCAATAGGGTTTTTATTTCACTAGCAAAAATTATTATGAGACTATGAAAACATTCGTATTGTACAGTATTTCATATGACATCATCGCCATATTTGATCGCTACAAAATATTAGGCTTTGGCTTTCATGTGCGAACGAAACATGAATATAAACTGGTTCATAAATCCTGAGGCTTCGCGTAATGTTTGAGACACAATGGAAATAAAGCCATTGGTCACACGATGTATCGGAAATTAAGCCATAGTAGGAACGCGTTTAATTCTTCGCCACATGACGTTCACCTGCGCCGCTCCCTCAACACTGTCCAAAATAATGAAGTGCCCTGCTGGTGGGGTTACGAAGCACATAATAACACGTTGCGGCCGGCGAGCGGATCTCTACGCCCCCGACGGCACCCCGCGTCGAATTAATTGGCCAAACAAGGCAACGGCAACGGCCGAAACTGCAGCAAAGGTCTCGCAACTTACTGGGAGCTTTGAACATCGAGAAGTTTGTCGGCGAGCCCTGAGGCCTAGCTGAGGGGGTAGGCGAGAAGACCGCATACGTAGTGTTCGAGAGGTAAAATGAGAGTAAATAATCTGAAAATAATCTGTGCTGCAATTTTATCACTTTCACACAATTATCGGCAGTTTTATTTTACTTTTTTAATTATTTTTTTACTTTTCATGTATTATTATTATTATTATTATTATTATTATTACTATTATTATTACTATTATTATTGTTATTAATACATTTACCACTTTGAGCGCACTTGATGTACTACGATTTAATAACACCACTATGTAAGTCCAATCTGAATGGCGTTCGTGTTCCGACATAATAGGAAACTGCTGTACTTTAAAAAACCTGACTGTTGATTATGTATATGCAGAGGGGACTAGGAAGGATTGGGAGGTTATTATTGCATAATAATTTTCTGTACATGTTTAGAAGGAATGCAGATATTGTAAACCTCAAGCGTTATGTCATATGTCTTGTAGCTGCGTGAATCTTTTGTTTATCGAAATCCATTTATTGTCCTTCCTTCTCTTTTAATAAGAAGAATGACATATTTCTGAGACAAAATCACGGAACTCTCGTGTAAACTCGGCAATGCGACACTTTTCAGTGCTTGTATTTTCCTTGTATTCTTTTCTTTTTGTATATACTCTGTGAAGTAAATAATTATGTATTATAATGAGAGCGGTAGCCAGCAACAGCGCAAAATGCAGCAGTTTATACCTTACAGAATTTTTAATTATTCAAATTTTCATTTACGAATTTTAAAAAGTATATTATCAACACAATTCAACTGCTATTAAGTTTTAATGAAGTGTTACAATTGCAAAGCTCAAGTTTAGAATTGGAGGGTGAAGGCAGTAGCTTTCTCCATGTATGTTTATTCTCGCAATAAGAACCAGGCTGAAGTGCGGCCTCTAGAACAGCTGGTCACCGAGCTCCCGAGGGAGACAGCCCTTTTCGGCACACGACCAATTCGCACGCACGCCCGAACCAACACGCGCCCGCCACGCCCCCTCCATGCCTCCCACCCGCACGCCTTCG
>BOPP01000020.1:9739053-9763411 GCA_017312745.1 Gryllus bimaculatus
CTGGTAATTAATGCTAATATTTTGTCGTTTTTTAAAAAAAAATTTGGACGTCTTAGAATGTTGACGTAATAATTTATAAATATTTCAGCTGTGTCGATATGCAAATGATTGAACAGTTCTCTCTTGCTTTTGATTGAATGTACTTCAATACACGATTACACTTTTTTATACAAGGAAATACAGGGTATCTTCGTTATTCTGTTTAGTACATGTGGTTTTATTATAAATCTTTTAATTTAATAACGTCCAAATGAAAAAAATTAAAATGTCATGTTATGTTACGGCAAGTTAGTTATTTCAGCCGCCGTTGTGAGCACCAGCGCCACTGCCTGGAGTGCCCAAAATAAAATGTTTATTACGTGTAGGTGATAAAGAGGAACTGCCTTAAAAAGCGTCTTTCATCGAATGTATGAAGGGAAAGCATTTCAATGCGTACATAATATAGTAAATATAGTAATATAGGTAACCGAATATATTTTCAAAAACAATTCTCCTAAGACGTGAAGTACCATTAACAACACAATGCTGTATGTAAATGATGATAATCGAATCTACAAATATTAAATAAAATTTAAGAGCTTCTTCAAAATGAATGTTGGAATAAAACTCATTTAATTACGATTCCAAATAATTTTGTAAAACTTTCATTGTAATTTCAGGAATATATGAAGAGAAACGTGGAGTTACGAATCGTTGAAACATTCGGACAACAATATATTTGTATTTAAAATGTTTATGTAATACGTTTTTGAACTTCTTGTTGTTATATTGTGCAAACTGGAAAAGGTTCAGATTTCTGTAAAAGTCTATTTTACTTCGTCAGATATGGTGTAGAAATTCTCAAAATTCTGTTCGGAGATTGCATAATGCATGCCAATAGAACATCGTTTACATTCACTACAATTATTAATTTATTACGTAAAAGGCACATTCAAATTTTGAAAAATACTTCAGAAAATTATTTTTTAACTTGAACAAAAATCTTGTGGTCCTTAAAATACTAAAGCGTAATGAAACATTAAGCCAAGTTTGCATTAGGCTCCATTTCGCCACAATTTTGGAATTTCATCAAACTAGTTTTTGATCTATTAACTGCGGGAAATACGGCAAAAACATAAAATGTTGTACAAAAACGTACGAGCTTATCAAACGTCGGAAGCAAATTCCAATATTTTATCACTGAAACTAATGGCAGGAAACGTTCCGAACATTCTCGTTATTTATCTGCAACTTCTACCGTTGATCAATAACATATTCCCTCGAAAATCCACTTCTCCAAAACACGAGCCGATATTTCACAGCGATACTAACTGCGTACGCGCTGTATATTTCGCCGCAGCGAGTGGAAGAGGAGTATCATGCAGTTAGCGTTTCCGCGTGGAGTTCGGGTGTGTTCTTCCGAAACGCAGCGGCCGATCCTCCAGGGAGGGTCTCGTCCTGTGCAGAGGATGGCGCGCGGATGATTTAGCGTGCCCGTCTTCCGCACGAACGCTAAGTTAATTAATTTTCTGAATAAAACATTGCACGCCACTGTGCGTGTGATATTGGCCATTCTCTCGAGGAACATCGCCGGCACCCCTTACCCCTGCAATGGAGTTCTCCATTGGAACTGCTACTCCCCGTAATGCGATTGTGTTTTTACTCGCCTGCCAGTGCGAAAATCGCTGCGTATGTTTTCATTATAAGGAAGGAAAGAAATCTACGCACAAAGTAACGTGCTGTATAGTTCTTGTCGAATGAACAAGGAAAGTATCTGACCTAAGAGCTTTGTTCTCTGATTTTGTTTTGACGTCATTGTCGATGTGAGTGGAAATCTGTAGATTCAGTACATAAAATGAAGAAAAGAAATTAATAAACGGATGAAATGAATAAGTTAAAGTAGTTGTATTTTAATATCCCAGAAGTGAAATTAAAGGTTGTTAAATCGTATTTACTGTGCTTTTAAATATATTCATTGCAATATCTCCAACGGACGTGAACAATTACACTAGCAACTTAACATTACGGTTAATAATTTTTCACATGAATATTGTAGTCATGAATATTTGCTTTTTCGTGCTTAAGCCACAAGACGTAATGATTTGAGATTTTATTCTGAAAACATATTTGTTTCGAAAATGAACGGTTATTCCATTGGTGTCAGAAAACTTAATTTTTTGAATGTATGTGGAATAGCATGTTTCGTACTTTACCACAAGTTTAAACACTCATTTATCGATAAAAATGAAAATAAATAAAATCCTTCTTCTGTCTTATTTTTCGAGATTTTTCTCTTCCAAACTTGTAGATTCTGGGAGAGTTTCAAGTAAATCTGTTTTCCCTAGCTGTGGAGACTTAGTTGAGAAACCTCCCGTAGGCTTTCCCGAAGTAATTGGCTAATGCGTTTTTACCACTGAAAAATATTCTTGGCACATTTCTTAATGTGATTCGAAGTGGTGTAAATTAAGAAACATTCGCACTTGCTCTGTGGCTTTTTAACTTTTTACAAAATATTCTTCACCATAATAAGTTAGTGAGCCTCACAATGAATAGCAAAAATGCAACTGTAATAATATACTTTCAGTTTTACGAATTTGTTTCCATTTCAAACATCATCATAACGAAGTCCTGAAATAACATTTTAGGTCGCCACTCCAACTTCACTCCTAATTATAATAATCTGTAAAGAACTGCCGCAAGGGAATTCTTGTGAATACAATAGAGTAGGATTCGAAACGTCATTACTTCACAGCCGCAGATTGTGACGAAGTGCGGTTTTGTGATAATGTATCGCTGCCTTGGTCCTTGGTAGGAGTAGAATGACTTCTCAGTTGTTGCGTGTTCTCGTCCGGTACTAGTGTTCACTGCAGGGCCCGTCTTCTCAAGACGCTGCGATTTAAATACTCTTCATTCAGCGTAGATACTGAATTCTTCCGATAAGTTAGTTCCTTTCGAGTTTAAATTTTGATTTTATTTGTCAGATTATGTATGGTTCTGTTGTGTGTTTGTACTACATGTCATTTTGTGTGATGATGTTCTACTACGGAGAATATTGCTATGCATCTTCATATCCATAATGTACAACTTCATTTGTATTTTACAGTCAGAGAGAAGCATTATCCATTTTGAAAAGCGTACTCGCATGTACTGTAAAGCACTAACCTCCCGTGTACTATTTTAAAACATAACTGTAGCAATGTGGTCTGTTTTCAAACGTTGAATGTGCGAAATATGTCTAACAACTTTCTTACCGTTCTATTTACTTGCCTAGGTACTGATGCACAATTTGTAATGTCACAAGTGCTTACTATACGTCCAGTCAAAATTGTATGTTTAATTTCTCTTCTGTGATATTTTTTTATGTTTTCACTTAAAAAAATGATCAAATAACTTACCATAATATTGAAACTTGGCGTTTTCACATCAACCAAGATGACATTGATCGTGACCACGGAAACCTACGTCGTCATTTACAATATATATATATATATATATATATATATATATATATATATATATGTGAGAGAGAGGGAGAGAGTGTCGTTTACAAGTAGTTTTTACCTGTGGAATTGTGAGTTATGATTGCCCTCTCGTGTTGTCGCTGGGCTTCGCAGCTAGCCCGGTTGACCGCAGCAATGCCTGAAGGCGCTGAGAGGAATTCTCGGCTCTCCGGGAGATGGCGCGTCGTTGGCTGGGAGGCCGACGTTTCGCCTGACATGTCGCAGGCTTCCTCAGGGCAGTAACGTACAGATCACTGCCCTGAGGAAGCCTGCGACATGTCGGCCTCCCAGCCAACGACGCGGCGCCTCCCGGAGAGCAGAGAATTGATGGATTCGAGCCGCGGAAGCTTGGTGCACGGCGCCGAGAGGAGCATGGGCGCTGACGGGGGCGTGTGTGCGCAGGTGGCGAACGTGAAGGCGTGCCTGGCGTTCCTGCTGAGCCTGGGCGTGAGCGTGGACGGCGTCGCGGCCAAGGATGTCCGCGACGGCAACCTGAAGGCCATCCTCGGGGTGTTCTTCTCGCTGTCGCGCTACAAGCAAGCGCAGAAGCAGCTGTCGGCCGAGAGTCGCGACAAGCGGCTCCAGCAGCAGGGCGCGCCCACCGCCTCGCCCCTGCACCAGCCGTCCACGCCGCAGCTGCAGCAGCTGCACCCGCACCACCAGCAGCAGCTGCAGCAGCTGCACCAGCAGCACCAGCAACAGCTGCAGCAGCAGCAGCAGCAAGGCTCGCCGGCGACGCCGCAGCATCGGCACCCACAGCCGCAGCAGCCCGGTCCGGAGGACATGCCGAGGTAGGATGGCTTCCTTTTTTGCTATTGCATAGGGGTGTAGAGTGCAAGGGGGCTACAGCCCATCATCCCCATATTTTTTAATAGTGGTTTAATACTTGATACGAGGTGGTAATTCCCTAATAGTTAACGCGAAGTGGTTATTTCCAAAAAGGTGTCTCGTTACACCTTGCATTTATTTTTTTGAGTTGGTCGAAACTTGCATCATTTAGAAGGTTGAAATACTGGTAATAATCTGTGAGCATTCAAATGTGATGAAATACTCCTGGAAAATCTTGCCTGCGCTGCCGATTGAAGTGATATGGTTTTCGCTTCAAATCCTCACTGTAATTCTTGCTGTCGTGCACGCGTACAACTTCAGTGTAGATAATTGTTAGAAAACATCAGGATGTTCCTCGCTTAGCTTTCCCATTGCTGACAGCGGGGTCTCTGCGTAATGGATTTAGCCTCCCTCCTTTGAGAATTGCTCAGAATTAAAGAAGAGTGTTCTGTAGATTGTAGATTTTACCAATCTATGACTTGTACGTTTGGTTCTTTGGGGACACGGTGACTTATCTCCATTCACGCTATGCCTCTGTTAATGTTCCATTGATGTTTTTGCCCTAACTTCTACGATGCATACGATTATGGATAAAATAATAAAAATAATATTTCGCTCAGTGTTGTGTTTGTTTTGCTGGTTAATAGAGTTATGTCCCAGAAGAATAATTTTTGAAAGCGTGTTAGTTATGAGTGTCCTTCGCCATAAAAAAAGAACTTTCTTCATTTACAACTTCATAAGTTTAAATAAATATGTATACTTCGTTCATTATTAGTATCTTATTATTGAAACCATATCCTTCGTTTTCAACCGAGTAAGATTTTCTCCACATTGTTTCAATAGTTGAATTTCGCACTTCAGGAGGTCGAAATTCAACAACGAAATTTAAAAGGTATTCTACAAGAATGTGTGTCAACATTTCTCTCAAAGTTAAATTCAAGCTGATTCTAATTTGGACTCCCCGATGTAATCGGAAGAGCTTTTGTTGGAACCAATATCTTAGTAGACTTTCATACGAAAATTCTGCATTGCTTTTATTTGCAAGAATTATAAAATATCGTTTCACTCAGAAATGAAAATGTAGTCATCACGTTTACCGCAGTACTCCAAAAAGTACCTGTGATGAAGACTCTTAAAGTCTACACCGTCCCCATACCTCTCTTACTTAACTAGTCTAGTCATCCACAAGGATCATTCTCCCATTTTAGAAAACATTTCCTCTTTCGAATCTGTGATTTAGAAAATGAAAAATGTTATTTTTCTAAAGTAAAATGCTTTTTGGATACATCATAACCACGATTTTCTCGCAATATACTCAAAAGCGAGAAAAATGCGATATCCCACTTCAGATACTCTTTCCGCAAGGCCACCCAGCGGCACCAGCCATTCCCCGCGATTTTGTGCACCTGTGCGTGAAATTGGATGAACGAGCCCGTGGGCAATGGCCCGTATTATTTGCCTCCGACTGATTAGGCGCCTTTTTGTGTAAAAAAGAAAAAAAGAAGGTGATTTGATCTCTTTGAATTGGAGACTTCCGATGTGGTGGGGCAGGGGGCGTAAATAAGAGTAATTTTTTAACCAAATGTTTCGTAACTAACACGACGAGCATAGAGGACGGTGTGAAGATAATCGCTCTGTAGGTTTTTGTGTTTCACAACTTTTATTAATTGAAAAATATTTTATGCACAATGGAATTCAAACAACGACCGTGATTCCTTTGAACTGATTTGTGAGTTTTGACACAAGTTGGCCTGCAGCGTGATGGAGGCTGATAATTATTTGAAAATTACCAATTAATTATTCATTTCTTTAAATGTTCTTCTTTCTTGGTGATAATTGGTGAAATTTTATTTTGTATTTCACCGCCCCTATGCACTCAAAATCAATGAATCTAAATATGATTACTTGCTCTCGAACATCCAATAATAATCTGGAATAAGTAATCTCTTTTATATAATTATACTATAACAGTATATATATATATATATATATATATATATATCTGTATATATATATATATATATATATATATATATATATATATATATAATTTTAATAATACTATAACAGTGACATATTAAAGCAATAAAATAAATCAGATACGCATTCTGAGAAAAATTTAAGAATTTGTGGAAAATTAGAAGGAATACATAGTCGTCTTCGTTTTCTGTCAATAAATAAGCGCATCGATGTGAACAGAGGAGAGTAAATATCCGACTGACTTCTAGACTCGGCTTTCTAATCTGCAGCTCGCTTGAATGAATGATAGAGATCGCGTGGGTAGTGTTGTAAGAAAACATTCTTCGGGAGACGGGATTAAACGAACGGCTGAGACCTTGCGAAGGCTGTTTAACCCAGAATGTGAAAGTTCCCTAGCATTATTAATGCCCGTTACAGCGTGTCATAAAATGCATTGCTAGTCGAACCCTGTTGTGTGAGTAGACTGTCCCATTTCCATAGTTACGCCGCACATTTTTGTTTTTAGCATATGCTTACTTAATTATTACGGGTAATATCGACGAGAAACCGGCTGACAAAAGTAGGCGGTGTCTTTGGAGACTGGATATTGGTTATTTATCAGGCGCTGGCATCATTTTGAAGAAGGATGTGTGTTGCTTCTAAAGGAAGGGCACTGGAGTAGTAAAACAAGCGTAATTTTTAAAAATGTTCCGAACTCAGGATAAAATAATAACTTGGCGCACACTATAATGTGCGATTTCATTCGAACTTGACAATTAATACTCGTATTTCTTTATATCTGCAAAAATAACGTGTCATAACCAGGACAAAACAGCCATTACTAGTGCGAAAGAATCTGATCGAACGTATATTCATATATTAATCGCCATTTAGTACGCATGATATAATATAATTTAAAAATGTTATTTGGGGCAGGAAAACGTAATGTTACGATTCATATCAAATTCAATCCGTATGTTCAATTAAAAATATATTATTGGTGTTTTCAAATATTCAAAGTCAGTTCAAATATTTGAATATTTCTAGTCAGCTGAGCTCTCAAAACATTTCAGTGTGTTTGTAATATTGTGGTTCATTAGAGAATAATGTTTGAACTGTAACATGAACACTGAATCTATTTACCAAATTTTAATTTTGTCTTTCTTTAAACTGTCTAAATTCAAAATAATCCCAGTTATGCAAATCTTCACTACACATTTTTCAAGGGTTTTCATTTATTCTTATATATTTATTATGTTCGATACTGAATTAAGTCGTGTTGCAGTTTTAAAAATTATATTAAATATCATGAAATGTATTGTTTACATTCTATAAGTAACTATTTCGTCATAAGAAACCGAAATGTATTGGCAGGGACATTTTACTCCCTGCGTCACATTTTTTGACCGTCCAAAATTGTTTATTTAACATATAAAAAAAGTTTGTTTTTGAAATACCTCCCATTTTTTATCAGTAGTCTAATTGACGTTGAATATATATATATATATATATATATATATATATATATATATATATATATATATATATATTCAACATATCAACTACAGTAGTGTGACTATGATGAACGGAACTGTTGTGCCGCTATGGCGCACTAGAACCGCAGACACATGTTTTTTTGTGTCGCAGGGCAATTTGGACTTAGGATCGTTTCATCCAACCATGTAATTAACTTCCCTGGCCCAGAACAGATCATTAATTCGTTGTATAACCCGGGACTCTCTCGCATAACCACGCGTGTCGGTTTAGCGATTCATGGAGAAACTTCGAAATCCGCGGTCGTTTTTGTGTCTTGCAGCGCACTCTCTCGACGCGGCGAGACATTACCAGCAGCACCCGGAGCCATAACATAGTTCAGACGTTCGCCGTTTGGAGCGCTCGGGCGCTAAAAGTTGTCCATTTCCTTCATAGAGTGCGCTGCACGTTCACTCCACAGGACGAAATATGAAAGGACGTCAGGAACATGGCACGACCAGTGCACACAGGTGTTTAATTACGCTCAGCGTAATGTTTTCCGGTATGTAAATTATCGAACGTAAATGGAAGCTTGATTAATGATGTGGCGGGACAAGAAGAATTTACATACGTCAAGAACGAATGTACACTGTTTATTTAACACGGTACATGGAAATGACATTGTTTATTCAGCCGAAAAAAAACTGTAGGTAATTATTTTTCGGCACGGAAACAATGTTCTGTTTTCGCTCCCTCTTCGTGCAGTTATTTCCCTTGGCCGTTGGGGCCGTCTCTCTCCTCGCGGCGGCCTTAGACTATTTTGCTTGCACGTTTAGTGGCCGTAGCTCGCTCGTTCGGCGCGTATGGATCGAGGAGCGGTTGACACGCGGCCGCTTTGTGCCCGGGGCTGAATGCATCGCGCGGTGCGTTATCTCCGCCACGCAGCGCCGCCACCGCCACCGCCGCCCCGGGCTCGTTCATTACGGCACGATTGTTAATGTCGCTAGCGCATGAAACGCCCTAACGACGCAGCAATGCGCTGCGGGGTTGGCCGCCCCGCCCACCCGTCCTCCCGCACGGCGGGTCGGAGCGCGGCGCCCGCCGCAGATTACCGCGTCCGGGGCTCGCGTCCGATCTGTTGACACCGCCCGACAGATGTTCTCCGCGGCCGGTGAGGGCGCCCCGCCGGTGCGGCGGCGACGGGCGACCCCGAGCGGGGCGACGCGGCCGTGAGAGGCGCGCGGCGATTGGGGCGAGTGCTTGAGCGCCGGCCGCCCATTGGCGGAGAGGCGCTCGCTCGCGCGGGGGTCCCGCGAGACGGCGCGGGATGGGGGATGCTAATGCCCGGAGGTGGGCGGGCGGGCGGTTTGGCAACTGGGTAAGTGGGGGTCAGTAGTGGAAGCGCGTGCGACGGCGACGGCGCGGCGGAGGGAGCACGGCCGAAGCGCTCGCGCACGCGGACCGCACCACCGGCGTGACAGCCAGGCGTACGACGGCAGCGTGTGTGTGTGTGTGAGTGGTGCACCTATGACAACCGATGGGGAACTCGTCCAGCGCCGAGGCGCGCCGCTCGCGCAGCCTGCCCACGTCACCGGAGATCCACAGGTAAACACGCCCTCGACACGCGTTTGCCACGCGCGTGCCTCTTACGCGCCGCTGTTTGCTCGGAGGGCGATGCGGTGATTGGCGCGGGCGGGCGGATCTCCGCTCAGGTGACAGAGCCCCGGGATCTCGAGTTAAATGCCTCTCCGACGGAACGTGACAACAGCCCCGTTTGTTGTTGTTGTCGTCTCCCCGCTGCAGGGTTTAGTTCATGGGGGGGGGGCTGTCGGAAATGTCAAGTGATGACATGAAACCTTTATTGATTCTCGATGGCAAAGAGGGCGCTGAAAATATTGTTCTGCGTCAATGCTGCTGTTTAAAAATACAAAATTGTTTGCTGTGTGGTCGGATTTGTGGCAACTGTTATTATGAATATATTGACGACACCAGTCGCCACCATCAATGCCACATAAATGACATTCTCGTATGAGCTGCATTATCGTTCATGCTGCGTTACGACATATTTAAATGCTGTAAATAATCTCGTTGACATAATCTCTTCTCGTATTGAACAGTCAATACTCATACTCCATTGTAGAGCATATTGTATTTCATGAATAATCGTGTGCAAGCAGTTATATGGACGTACATTTGTAATAATGTATAGAAATGACAGAGCAACCATTGACGTTAATGCAGAAAACTATTAACAGCAACTCACGTTTTGTCAATGACTTTTGATTTCGTTCTTCTAGGATTGTTTTTAATATTTTATCCCACAAGAATATTGTACCTCCACATTTCCTCTTTCGGATTATGGGATTGCTTTGTTTTTCGTGTTCGCTTTGTTAGTTACTTCGGCCGACACGTTTTCGTAGCTTATTCCTTCACCGCAGTCCACCCTTTTCGTAATCCAGGGATTGTAATTTCCCGACGCGTCAGTCACAGACGTCATGGGATGCATAGTAATGAGGTTTTAGAGCGTGTTGTGTGACAGCAAAGCAGATTCCTGCAAATAGATTCTCCTGTGTTACAGTATATTATTCTTCAAAAATCTAATATAGCTTTGCAGATAACATATGCATTTATTTCAGGATTGGAGGATTGAATGTTATTATTGACATGCAGAACTTGACTAGACGTTATGAACTGAGCTATTGACGTTATAATAGTTAACTGGACAATGTATTCTTGCCCTTTTGTCAAAATTCCAAGTGGGCCACTAATTTTGAAATCGGTAAATCATCATATCAAGAATTTTCAATGTACGAGTAAAGGAACCCTTCCAATATATTAACTTTCTTGCTTTTAGCACATATTGGTGCCCGAAGGGATAATGGCAGATATTGGCGTTTTGATTTGCTTTGAAAACAAAAATGAACATGTCGTTTGATAGTACTATTATCTCGTGAACGATTTGTTAGGCACGGTATCCGTGTTCAAACATCAAATCCATTTCATCAAGAACAGTAATGTAAAATCATTGAATGAAAATTAGACAATTTTTTATCAATGTGGTAAAATGACATTGAATTGTAATTTACTGTATTGATTTTTTGTAATTCTTTTATAATGGCATTCTTTCACTTGACGAAACCGTACAATACTATTTTTCACATAATTCACATTTATACTCTATTTATATTCGCCTACGTGTATCAGTTGACGGAATTTCTTTTGTAAACACCCATTCGGAAAACCGAAAGAAACGAGTAATAAACACTCGATTATGACTGCAACACATCAACTGCAAACGCGACATCGCGTCATTTTTTGTCGGAACTTTCAATGTAAATGACCATTGATTAGGTCTGCTTGAACAACTTCTCTCGTTGCGCGAGGAATAGACATGATCACCCCCGCCTGAGTAGTGAGTGAAAAATTGTTTATTAATTCCGGGAGCATCAACTACTATGATCATTATTCCCGTAAATGAAGTTATATCTCGGGCACGGTGAATGTGACCCAGAGGAGGCGGTGTTCCTCCAGTACCGAGCAGCACGTCAGCACGTCACCTTGCGGGGGCGAACCCTCCAGGAATATCCCCCTAAGGCCCCGCCCCACCCGAGGTAAACTCCCGAGATTTGCGCAGTGCATGTAAGTGTGTGTGGGAATAAAAGGAGAGGGTAGAACAGGGAAGAGGAAGGAAACATCGCGCGCGGTCCGTAACCCGTTTGTTAGAGTACTAGTCGACATTCGCGTGGTGTTGATTGCAGAAACCACAGGGTGATTTCGACCAAACTCTGATTTAAGCATAGTGACACTTCAAGGTCAAAAATTGGTTTGTTTTGGGACATTGTCATCCACTCGGGAGCTCCAGTACCTACAGTTTATGTCGTCACGAAGCTCCCGATTGGATGACAGAGTTCCCCTCTCCTTCCAACCAGTGATCAAGAAGTACCACCATGTTGAAATCGGAGTAAAGCTATGAAACGGATATCGAAATTCCGCTGTCGTGGCCCCTAGAACCCCAGGCCCAAACAATCGACGATGTTGCAGAGGCAACGGTGTTGCCACTTGGCCCTCGCAGCCGGTCCTTGCACTCGAGTAATATTTGGTTCAATCTTCGGTGACGACTCGAGGATGGCTGAGGAGAGTTCACGTTGCCGTGAATAATACACAAGATGGAGTTTACAACGTTTATTGAGAGCGTAAACGCCTCGTTCGCAATCACTACATAGTATGAGCTGCTGGGAGCTCGCTCTTTCTGTATTTATACATAGTACACGTCATGAGCTGCGGATCAAAGGGGGAGGAGGAGTAAAGGTTAGGGTGGTCAAGGGGCAGACGGATGGGGTAAGATTCCGGGGCCTCCGCTGGCTCATGCAGCAAACAGATAATGATTTGTTTGCGGCTGGATCTCGTCCGGCGGACTTTCCCCTGGCGGACGTGCTCCCGAAGAGTGTGTACATAACTCTCGGTCGTGACGAGTGTCAAGTTGTTTGGGCGAGTGCGGTGGCGCACGAAGCAGCGACCCTCGGCGCTATTTATTTTTTCGGCCCGCCAAGCGTCAAAACATTTGCGCAACGCGGTGCGGAGACGGCGCGGCGCCTATGCGGGCGCAAGGTCCCCGCCCCATTGTCAGCTTGACGAGGATGCGGGACTGTTTTTAAAGGGATATTCAAAAGCATTTAAATCCCAGCACTGGGGTTGCGTCTGACTAAACGGTTTGCGTGCGAGGCCGTTTGACGGTTGTTGCGGCTCTTGGGAATTAATTACACGTCTCTCGTTCCTCTACTGCCTCTTCTGTCTTATTCTATTACATTTAACGCTAATTGTAATTTGAGCCTTCGTCCGACATCTTTGAATTCCTACAATTGCGATCAGTCTTGGAGGGTGGGTTGGCCAAATGGGGAAGGGAATCAGCTGATCGTCCTGACTCTAGGATGGGAATGGAAATAGAGCGAGGAAGGATTGATTGCACATTGTATGTTGCCCGATGTGTAATGTACTGCTCCGGCATCCTCCTGGAAGTGATCGAAGGAGACCATGGAAATTGGGCATAGTATCTGACAAGCTGTGTTGTTCACCGACCAAGATGCGGGGGAAAAACCTTCTGTTGCTTACGCGCTAAAGTTTTAATTGACGGCTGAACCCTACCGATGCGACATCGATGACTGTGTTTTTAAAACGATGTTCTTGTAGAAACATCGATGTATTATCGCCGATGTTTTTAAAATTGATGTTTTGTGATCGATGTTTTTTTAATATATATATATATATATATATATATATATATTGTTTCTTTAATGAACAATTCCCATGATCACAATACTGTAAAAGTTACAATATGAAATAATAACTGTTAGTAACACTTTTGTTGGAATCAAGCGAACGCCATTTGTACTTCCTTCATCGACCAAACTCTCTTGGCCGAGATGACCTCCATGCCCTTGTATTTCCTCTTTCTTCATATTTATTTCGCTATGGGAATGTGATTAACAAATACGCTTTGGGCGTAGGGTTTCCCCCTTCTCATATCCTTAGTCAGCGAATTGATAAACACGAATACTGTCAAATTAAATTTTAATGCACACAAATTTAATGTTAGAGATTACTAAACCAGTTTAAAAATATCGATGCTGGAAAACACCGATGGTTTTTAGCGGATGTATTTTTAACATCGATGTTTACTAACATCGATGTTTTGTTACCGATGTCGCAACACGACTGTCCCTCATAATCATAGGCTACACTATGCAACTCGTCCCCATCATCGTCCCTCTCCCCGTTGTGTAACGTGATGTCGCTGCGCCTACAGGCAGCCGGCGGCTGCGATTGCATCAAATACATAGGGATCCAGTCGCTTGACATCAGTTGACCGTTTCGTGGTCCCAAGAAGCCACACCTGGAGAGCATTCGAGTTTCAAGAGAGCCCGAAGCGAGAAACGGTTCATCTATGCTGCAAGACTCAAGCTCCGCCCTCAAAGTTGTTTCTACACTTACAGCTATGGTTAGTTGTGTGAAGACAGAAACCCAGCCGGACTTGAATCTAGGAACTTCCAATCTAGTATGATTCATTTGCAGGAATTCAACTTGATATACTATTGCATTCGAACATTCCCCCCTCCTCCTTTTGTAAGCTTGACGAGGATGCGGGGCTGACTGTTTTTAAAGGGATATTCAAAAGCGTTTAAATCCGGGTGAAGGGGCTGCGTCTAACTAAATGGTTTGTGTGTGCGGCTTCCGGGCTAGTAACAGTTGGCTTATGTTTGTCTGACGCTCGTTCCGGCTCCTCCAAATTAATCATACGTCTCTTGTTAAAAGACCGAAATGGAGCGTTGGAATGACGCGTTTCAAAACGGAAAATTGATTATATGTGGGCGCTCTTTGATGTTCGGAAACGGCAAATCCACGGCGCGATTTCCACGGCACGTGCGTGGGATATGTTACTTTTTAATGTCGTTCCGCCATCCATTAATACGGAACGGCGGGTATAAAAGTGAAAAGTTCTGTAAGCTACTTTGTCTGATGAAAAATGTTCGGTGGTCCCCGGCAAATGTCACCAGGGATTTCGCGCCAATGTCAGGAAAGCGGGCAATAATTTGCAGATTGGAATGGGTGACAGGTGAAACGAAATACCCGTGATGTTTTAAGTTTTCATTTAGATTTATTTTGTTAAAGAACATCAGCAAAAACTATATGCACCATATGGGAAAGAAGTACAACCTGCATATCTTTTCTTGAGCTCCGTAATCTCTTACTGACCTTGTAAGCATAAATAGTTGAATGAGGAATAAAAGTGCCAACAAAACGATATTTAACATTTGAAAATAGACGGTTTCACTCCCTATCACACCTATACGAATTGAGTTTTAATATTTCTAAAAAAATAGTAACCCGTGTCACTTCTTAGATGATGAAGATGATGATTGGAAAAAGACGAAATCTACTGGTCAAATTCCTTTAAGAATCTCCTTTCAAAAATTGGCAATGTATGTAGACTGTAATGCCTGTTTATGTCTAATCGGCACAATAAAGATGAGTATGTCACTGGTTGTTTAGAATAAAAACGGTGGAGAAACCGAAAGAGAGGGAAGAAAGAATATTACCTTAGAAAGTTAGTAATGTACTGATTTACAAATTAAGGTTCTGTAGAGAATTTTAAAATGTAGACTGAAGTGTTTATAACATTTACTATGCCACAGAAGTTACGTACATTATGTTGCGACGGTGAGACAACCATGCTACGAGTGACCTACGCTTCTTATGACCCGCGTAATACACAAAATCCAATTTAAGCATTCAACATCATAAGTGTAGATGAATTTTGTTATGTTTTACATTATTCTTACACCGAGGTGACACTTCTATAAATAGTACTGCTAGGAGTGCCTGTCAAAAAACGTTGGGAAGCACCGCGCCATACTGTACACCCCTAGACTTACCACATTCATTTATTCCCGAATGGCCCAACCCCCGCGAAGCAACCCGCGAGGAAATTAAAACGCGTAATTTATTCTTAATTATTTACCAGATAGAGTCTAAATTGTTTTCGCGGGGTGTGCGCGGCTTCGAGTGGTCGACTGGCTCCGCCGCAGCCTTCGGCCGGCGGCAGCGCTCCATCGCTTCGCATCTCCGTCCCGCGCGCCCACCGGGGACTCGTAGCGCAGCCTGGCGCTGGATTATGCGCGGGGCTTTATGGCGCTCGGCGCTCGGCGATCCCTCCACTAATTTCACTGCCAGCGGCGACGCGGGGCGGGGCCGGAATCTCTCTCTGGTTGGAAATGGAGTGACCTTTCGGGAAACTGCGACCTCGAAATCAGGGGGTCAGAAAGAAAATCAAACTGAAAATCACAATTGAAGTGAAAAAATGGGATTCATGACTATTTTATTGAAATTGTTCAATGCAGATAGTGCGATGTCTGGTCATCGAAATGGAGTGGCCTTTTGGGAGCCTGTGACCTCGAAGGGTTTCGAAATCAGGGGGGGCTGAAAGAAAATCAAATTGAAAATCACAATTGGAGTGAAAACGGGCATTCATAAGTATTTTATTGAAAAACAAAATTGTTCAATGCGATGTAGTGCGATGTCTGGTCAGAGGCAGACCAGATATCTAAGTTGATATTTGTCGTATGAGGGAAGGTAAATTAATTTATAGTTGTTGCTAATAAAGTAATCATGACCAAATTGGAGAGCTATATGACTTTGATGAATGGTTGACCTGGTTAAAAAAACACTTTTAGCACCATATCCAATCGTAAGTGAATAACATGTATTTTGAAGTCACGAGAAGTATTTTGCAAAACGTTATAGGATAAAATATATTGATCGCATAATCGAGAGGTTTTTAATATTAGCCCGGAACTGGGGTATTATTACCTAAACTTGGAGTCTTCAGGTGAAACCCTACTTGGAAATGGTCGCGCATGCTGTCACGTGACCGGGGTGCAGACACTTATCGCGCTGACGTAATAAAATAATGCGTGGATGCATTCTGGATTTCTTTGAACTACATGTGTTTTGTGGGTTACATTGTATTTTTAATGTGTCGTTTTCTTTGGGCCCTCCTTACCTTCTTCTTTTGCTTCTAAACGTCTTTCTTCCTTTAAACTGCCATTTACCCGCTGGAATGTCTTTGCCGATATGAAGTCACTCATAAACCTCGAAATTACTAATTTGCTTTTTATGAGAGGTAGTTCTTGCTACAGTTCCTGTTGTTTACTCTATGGGGAAGCGTCGTAAGATGAAAAAGAACAGTGACAGACCTTAAGCAGCATTATTCCTTGCACCATCAACATTTTGCAGCATTATATCTAATAGTTTTATCTTAGTTTGCAGAGAAAGTTAATAGTATTTCGTTTACCTATTGTAATTGGATGCCTCTCGAAATTGCAACCTAGTTGGCCTGATGAGCAGGAATACTTTTACATATCTCTCCTACCACACTTTACAGTATGGTTTTGTTTCTTGTAAATGTTTTGCCATCGCATTTTACCAAACTACGTGTAAGAAGTCCGTATATCATAAATATTGGTTTAACGAAATTTGAATGTAATTTTAAACTTTGAGCGATTATTTTATAATGTATAATTTAATAAATAAGTGTCACGTTACGTTCACATTTTTTTACATATTTGAATACATCCTATTCAGGTGGCAGTGACTCTTATTCTTTGTGATCTCACGTAGACAATCTGCTTCACACCTCACCAGAGTTCTAGACAGTACTGAAATGACTAACTAGTCTCATTCTCTTGTAAATGTGCGACAGTGTCTGTCCATTTGCCAAGAAAACGGCGGCTCGCATAGCGAGCAGGTGTCATCAGGATACTCAAATGTCTGGAACAATTATAATTATAATATAATAATACACATATAATAATAATAATAATAATAATAATAATAATAATAATGGCTTGATTGTTGAGTGTCCAATGGACAAAATTGCCTGTTGGTGATAGTGGTAACAAGAAGCACTGCCTTCAAATCGATTGTGGAATCAAGTAATAGTAAAATAAGTGTGTATCAGAAGAAAAATATGTAAGATGTTTTCATTTTGAAGAATTATTCGATTTCAGAAATAACCAATACACTAATTATCAGATAAATTATTATTAATTACAATGATTTATTATATTATTAATTATTATTATTATTATTATTATTATTATTATTATGTGTAATATTTGTGCATTAAGACGTAAAAATAAGTTACAATGTAAAACTACTTCACCCAATGATTCTAATTCGTGTCGAAGTTTTAGTAATAGAAATAGAAAGTAGAATGTATTCCAAACATCTACATTGAGAAGCACGAGTCAAAAAACACGTACGCCGGAAAAGGCGCTTTCGAATCTCGAAACCTCCTCAAAACTCGCGTGTTTGGAGCATTCAATATCCATTTGATCACCACTTCAACCCCTGAGAGGAGACGCGCTGCCGCGAATCTCCGTTCTCCGGCTCCCCGCCCACGCGCAAACGCCGCTCTTCCCCTCCGCCGTGCAGCGCAATTCAGTCTGGCTTTGCAGCGCAGTTCAGTCTGGCCGCAGAGTGCAATGCCGCCCCACTTCCCTGCTATGTAGCCATTCCTATCCTTTCGGACATCTATGGCTGATCTGTAAAAGAGAGAAAAAGAGCGAGGTCAGGAAAGACAATAGCTGTTCGGCGCGCTTTTGGCGTTGTTTACCGCAATTTTCGTGCAAGTTTTGGCGTCTCGCCTACTGTAGCATATCTCTCGGGCGCTTGTACGTGGCCGTGGGATCCGGCTCGTACAATGATAAATTTATTATAATGTCATTATTTGACGCGTTAATTTTTGAAAGGAAATTTCTAGCTACATTTTTAAAGTGCTCTTCGAGGAGCGGTAGCTTCAATGTAGAGTGTAATTCTGAAACTCTTAATATACATTGGCGCGCACAGTATTCTACGAAGGCACGCACTTGCAACTTATTTAAGTGTGCGTGCGCCGCTATTCCCCAACTTGGGCAGGCGTAGTCCGTAATGGGCGTAATCATGGCTTTATAGATAAGCAGAACATTCGCTGTGGACAGTTTTCCCGTCCGCGATTCGCACATGAAGTGCGCGGCGGTGTTGTCACCTACGGCGCGGGCGGCGGCGCGGCGGCGGCGCGCGCGGCGGCGGCGGCGCCGCCGCCGCTCACGACGCCCCGGGCCCCAGGCGACGCCGCCGCCCACCGCCCCCACCGCCGCCCGTAATTATCCTCGCGCCTGAGGCTATAACCGTTATTCAAATAACTGTAACTGGCGAAGCGGGCCCGGCGCCGCGTCTCCGCCGACGCGGCCGAGCACTGGGGCTGTACGCAGGAATACCGGGCAGAAAGTGAAGCGACCGAGATGCGCGTGGGAAGCCAAATTGTTTTTAATAGCTGCTGTTTAAGAATGTTCAATTTGATTTTTGATTATTTTGGTTGTGTCGACTTTTTATTTATTTTTCTTTTAATTTTATTAAAATTTTAAATTTGAATTGTTATTTATATAGTTTTATTCGGATATTTATTTTGTGTTTGCCACGAGGTGTTAAATACAATGAATTCAATCCTCTTCTTCTTTTGTCGAGTCATTATTGTCTCCTAGATGATGTGCAGATCAAAGAAAGTTGGGTGCATTACGCCACTCCTATTTTCGTGAATTTGACCTTGCACGAGTAATGCGTGGTACATTTTATCGCCCTCGCGATTTATAGAGACGTGCGTTTTCAAATTGTTATAATTTTGAAGTGAATTGCAATGTCTACGTGGTTACTTATAGTTAAAATTGCTTCCCACAAGATGCAAATGCGCTATAAGCTGGGTTAAAGTGCCCCGAAAAGCATGTGTTCACCACGTAGTTGTGGGATGCTTGGCTTTACATACCCTCACTTACCCTAAATGAACCATCATCCAATTTATTTATATTATATTTATATCCTCTCTTCATTCATTTTATCGTTCACCCCGTCGTGATTGCCCCGTAATCATTCATTCTGTGAAAAGCAATGGCAAACCACCTCTTCGACCACTTTATTCCCTTACCAGGAAAAGCGAGGTCAGAATGGCGTAACCCTTCTATTTATTCTACGCTCAGTAGTGAGTACGACAATCTTCATCATTGTACACGTAGGCTTCCGCGGCTCGAGTCCATTACTTGTAGGCTGTCCGGGTGATTCCGCGTCGTTGGCAGAGAGGACGACATTTCACCTGTCATATCGCAGGCTTCTTCAGGGTAGTGACTCTTCTTCATTATCGTATTTTTGAATCATTAGAATTACTATTTAAAAAGAAACGATTTTTGCCAACACTTCCTCTCTCTCGCCCCACTGTGTGGCGTCGCCGCCCCGCCGCGCCCGCCCTGGAACAATGACAGGAAGTGTGATGTCTGACGATTTTTACCTTTCGGCGCGAACATACCTGGCCCGGGAGACAGCGTGTCTTCTCGCTCGTTGGGGGCGATACCGTCATAAAGCGAGAGACTTCGTCCCGAAGCCTTCGCACTCGCGTTAATAAATGCCAAGTGGGTGCCAAGTAAGAGCGGCTGGCTGAAAAATTAAAATGGATGACTTCGTGCGGAAAAACGCACTTTCGGCTGGACGAGCCGTGAAGCGCGTGTTTAGGTTTTGTTGCGTGTGCGGTGGAACGATGTGCGTGAACAGTTTTTCGATCTATTCGGTCGTAAGTCGGTGAGAATGCATATTTTTGTTTTTCTCGCGTTTTTTTTAACGAAAGCAGAAAACGTTGTGAGACATTGCAAGGTGATTATACAGCTAGACCAATCGGTAACATATTAGTGCTACAAATAAGGTGATGATGCCGATGAGTGACCATATCGACTATCTAGCCTAGGCGAGAGAAGAGGTTTTTGGGCCCTTGCTTTTCCCGGAAAGTTGATGGCAATGGTGGCTATCCATTGCCTTCCATTTGACACATCAGGGTATGAGTAAATACTGATAATTACGTACGGATAATTATGGATGGGATGATAGTTAAATGTGATACGTGGTTCTATTGGATGTCGGCCCCGCCAAAATCACAGGTCGAAATAATCCATGCTTTACGTGAAACTTGAAAGCGTTAGAGTTAGCTTGCGGCGGCGTTATACGGTTAGCGTATCGGTTATGTTATCGTATGTTAACCCAAGGTATACGTTTAGCGTATCGTATGTTATATCCAAGTTGACGAGTTCAAACCCGATCAAAGCCGTGGAGGGCGATAACATCCTTCGTACGCCTTCCTTCGGATGGGAAGTAAAGCCATCGGTCCCATGTTAGTAGATTTACTTACATGTAAAAGATCCTCAAGCCCAAATAACGCATCTGAGCTAAATTCAAATCGCCTACTTCTCGCCCAAGAAATACCTCCTTTCTACACTAGTTGGTGAAAGGAGCGTAGCGAAATTTGCGTTGGTCACACGGAAGAGCTGGCCTGATGGCCCGAGACTCGCCACGTAAAATAATTCAATTCAATTAGTTTACTTGGGCTAAGTGCCTCTATTATTTAAAATTTATTTTAAATGTATCCTTACCAAATATTGGCTAGTTTTTGTATTATTAAATAGTTATCCATTAATCCATTCATAGGTGTTAGACCTAATTTCTTTCCCATCCAGGATAAGGTATGTGCACTGCATTCGGAAATATTTTCATTCTCATAATGAATTCACCGCAAGTGTTTCAGTCGTTGGCGAAAGTAGTATGGTAATCAATTCAGTGTATCAGGTAAACATTAGATGTAAATTTGTGTTGGGAAGACCTGCTGTAGCATCCCTTGTTTTAGAATGACGAGGTCCATTCACAATGATTTGAGTACTGGGAGGGAGTACTGATTTGAGAATTGATATTTTCGCTTGTCGCACTACATTTGAAGGGCGAGAGATAAATGTTAAGACATTTATTAAATGTAATTTATTAATTGTAATGTTCTGAGTATTTTGTGACAATATGGTCATCATATATACATGAAATTCGCTAATTGCCAATTTAGAAAATATGGAGCGGTGTTTACAGTATATGCACATTACCTTGTAATAGCGTAACATAATGATTTGCACTTTCAATTTCCATTTACGTTAATTGAAGCTATTGAGGTTATGTGAATCACATGTAACTAAATAGAATTAAAAAGTTTCAAGAGGCCCATCGTTTTAAATAACAAATTAGATTTCTATTGTAAACGTGCATGTAATATTAAATTTATTTATTAAATAGTTATCAATGTTATGATATTTGATTCTAATCCACTACCGAATTTCTTGTTGAGAAATCTCAATATTTGAATCACAAAAACTGCTTCATATACCCATTACAGTCATGATAAACCTTTCATTACAGCTTCGAGACCCGAACTTGCCAAAACAGAGTTTCGACTTCCCAGAAAACGGCTTGTGCCCTATTATGGATGTGTTTCTAGTGTTTAACTGGATCCAAGCCTACGCTACGGCATCTAACGTAATACTTGTTCTGACGTCCTGTGAGAAATCGCGATGTTCGGACGGCATAATGTGCTCTCGTGCACCCTTTACAGACGCAATAAACATTCCATTACGACTTTGAAACCTGCCTGAGGCCCCACTGGCATTTGCTCAGCATACCCCGTTCCGCCCGCCCGCTGTCTTTCTGATAGCCGACATCAGTGTAGGAATTCGCCAGGAAATCCAGAATTCCGCAGTGTCTCCCAGCGGCTCCGACGAACAGCAGCGGCGAGAACTCGCCGAAGCAACCTCTCCCGAGGCGCTTCGCAATGCCGCTCTTTCCACGCGAACACGGCCGCTCGGCGTTGCCGGCGTCGGAGTGGCCCTTTTTCAGAAGCGATATCGTCATAAACGAGCAGCTCCCCGTTCCTCCAGCAGCTGCACGGGGCTTACACACGGTCGCCCCGGCGCGGCCGGTTCCAACTTTAAATGCATTATATGTTTGAAAGTAGTACGGAAAATTCGCATCGCGCTCCCAAGAACGTCGAGGGTGAGATGGGCAATAGAAGAGAGGGAAGCGAAGAAGTAATACGACGGTGGTGGGGAAAAAAACGGGAAAAAAAGTTCCGTGGCCCGACTTTACTTCGATATTTCCAAGAGGGAGAGCGAAGCGATAAAAGCAGGGCGAAGCGGGTAAGGCGGTGCTGAGCGGGTAAAGAAGCTGAACGAGTAAAGGGGCTGAACGAGTAAAGGGGCTGAACGGGTAAAGGGGCTGAACGGGTAAAGGGGCTGAGCGGGTAAAGCAGGACCAAGCGGGTAAAGCAAAGCTGAGCGGGTGAAGCGGGGTTGATCGGGTAAAGCGGGGTTGATCAGGTAAAGCGGGACTGAGCGGGTGAAGCGGGGCTGAGCGGGTAAAGCAGGGTTGAGCGGTTAAAGCAAGGCTGAGCGGGTGAAGCGGAGTTGAACGGGTAAAGCGGGGTTGATCGGGTAAAGCGGGGATGAGCGGGTGAAGCGGGACTGAGCGGGTATAGTGGGGCTGAGCGGGTAAATTGAGGCGGAGCGGGTAGTGTGTAGCGGATTGCAGTGCAATGGCGGAGTGTTGCGAAGCAGAGTGTGGTGGAGCGAGGTGAGGCGGGGAGGAGTCAAGCGAAGCAATGTTCAGCGTGGAGAGCTGGGTGAGACGGAGCGGGATGGGGTGGAGCGTAACGGGGCTGGTAGGGGTGAAGTTGGAAGAATCAATGAGGAGCGGGGCGAAAGCGGGAGAAGCGGGGAGGAACGAGTAAAGTGGGGCGGAGCGGGTAGAGGCGGAGAAGAGTGGGGCAGTACAAAGTACAGCGGGGAGAGCAGGGCGAGGCGAAAAGAGTACAGCGGAGCTGGATGTGCTGAAGCGGAGAGGGGCGGAGAGGAGTGGGGGGTGGGGTGTAGCGGGGTAGAGCGGGGCGGAGCGGGGCGGCGCGGGGCGGCGCTTGCAGGAAGTGCCCCCTTCTCCGTACGCAGATCAGTGCCGAAGGAGGGAAACGGAATATGAGACCCCCCGGGCCCCTTCACTCCGACTTCGATTTCTCTCCGGCAGCGGCCCGTGTGAATCATTGTCATAATATCGGGCCCGAGTTATAGCCGAGGAGAGGGGTCTGTTTTTGAAATAGCGGCGGGCGGGCGCGGTGACGTAGGCGGCGAGGGCGAGGGTGAAAGCGGGGGCTGCGATGCGGTAGTGGAAAAGTAAGAAAGACGAGGATGAAGGCGCTTTACTAAATATTAATTTTACTAAATACCCTGCTTGAAAGCTTTTTAATTTTAGTACGCGTAATTAGGGCGTAAGTAAAGGATATACTGCTGAGAAAACAACATCTACAAAATATTGCATAGAGTCACATTAAGTAATACCGTAAATTAAATTTTCATTAATTACTCGTTTCGTTGGTTGATTACTGCAGAAGTGTCTAGGATGGTTCGAAATTTTTGCTGTTTGGTTACATAAATGTAAAGCACACAAAATTATGTGAAATGTTTAACGGACGCCTCATGTGCCGAACGAATTAGTTTACTACAGCGGCTCACAAATTCTAGGATTGTGATGTAACCCAAGTAAGGAATGAGTGCCAGCAACTTCTATTCGATTGAAGTAAGAAAACTTTCACAAATATAACATAATTTGTTGAATATTTTTTCAGGAAATCATGTCCATTGCGTTTGTATATCGTGGTTTCCTTCACCCAATCAAAGACGAAAAGAAACGAGAGACAACTTCGAATATGAAATGTTTAGATTAGTGTAATCTCTGCTATCGAAAGATCTTATAGTACTGGGAAACTACAGAACCGTCAGTAAATGTATTAAATGTGATAAGTATAAAACTTTAACTTTAAACATATTGTTATGGCGTATCTCGTGAAAACGTAATTATTTACAACACCGTTCTCCAGAATGTTTCATCCGCTTTGCGTTTATAAACAGCCCGCGAACACGTTTAATTTTCATGCGCAAAATCAACATCGTGTTGGTGCGTTTTAATTTCGGCGTAATCTCGGCGCAGGTAGTGGTAATTTGTGCCGGCGCAGACCCAAGGAGCTGCGGGGTTAGATTCACCGCTCGGCGGAGCGGCGACTCGCGGCAAGCAGCGACGAAGCGCCATCGCTCGCGCCGACCTAGCGGGGCGGGGCGGGGACGGGGTTGCAGCGCGAGCGACTGCACCCCCGCGGTGTTTAGCATTAACAGACGGCGTGGCGACGAGGG
>BOPP01000020.1:9772010-9824195 GCA_017312745.1 Gryllus bimaculatus
AGTTGTTCCTTGCTCCTCTCCCTGCGAACCACTGTGTTGGCCGGGCCGGCTTCGGACAGCGCGTGGGCGCGCGGGCGGGCGGGCCGGGCTTGATCAATCTACGCAACTGCACCTTTTCTATATGGATGAAGACCGGCGGCGAAGTGACGGCGCCGCCCTCTGGCCGTGTCGTTAGCGCGGACGGCCCCTGGGGGAGCGCGTGCGCCACGCCCTCGCCGCCGACGCCTCGAGACGGCGTACTTAGGGCGTTGTGTATAGGCCCTAGCAGCTGCGAGGCCTCCCTTAAGAAACCAACATGGCGGAAAACAACGCGGGCGGCGCGGGGTTGCGTCGGGGTTGCCAACGCTGTCACGTGTCTGTGTAAGGAGATCGGCGGGGGGGGGGAAGAAAGAATGACACGGCGGGTTTGGGGTACGGACGGATCGTGCTAATTTGAAACTAGAGGGAAGAAAAGACTTCTCTTAAAGCTTTGAGATTTTTTTCGTTTACTTGTTTTTTTATCTCGTCGGAAAAAATCGGTATAATTTGGACACAGATTCCGCCGTTTGAAGTAGTAGCTAATATTCAAGTCGCAGAAAATCTTATTTACTTTACGGATGTCTTGGTGATAGTATTTCTAATGATAGATAGATCAATGACCGTGCAATTGTATACAAAGCAGCGGTTCATTCCTTCAAGTGTTGATGGAATAAAGATTTCGATCAATATTAAGTGCATTAGCGGTTCAAAATATATTTTCCGGGTTTCGTTTTAATTCCAAAAAAAAATATTGGACATAAGTCTCGTTACATTGCAAAATCTCGTTTTTTAGATATGTAGGGTTTTGTTTTTCCAATAATTTTCTGTAGAATACTAATATGAAAATTATTTACATTCGTTATTCAGATAACTGTAATATTCCATCCCTTACAGGTGCTTTTATAGAATTAATCACTGCGTAGGGATCTTGCGTACGTTTTTAATGATTGTTGGTTTCCTGAGGAAGGCCGGATTTAGTCTTTGAAATATATTTGTTAATTTTCATTATCTGATACTACGATGGCCCTTACATTAAAACAATTCATTAAATGCTGCCAGGCTCAAATACAAATTTTGAGGCATTTACTTCTTTCGTTGCTACATTTCGCAATTTCGCATTTACAAAGGGCGGTCGAGTTTTCTCGAACTACATCCAAACAGATGAGTGCTCACAAAACGACGTCGGATTTACGATATGATCCAAGTGTCAATATAGTCTTCGCGAAGTGGGTAATCCTGTTAGATTGGTGCCATTTTAGCGGCTTTAGGGGAGCGAGAAAGTCGTTATCGTCTAGATTGACGACAACCTCCTCCTTGTGATGTAGCAGCGCTATCTCTTGCAAAATTCAAAGGCAAATGTATTAGTTATGAACACTAACAACTTACACATTGGAACAGAGCAACTGAGAGACGGTGACACCTTTACATCATTCGGATACCCCATGAATAGGGAACCGCTATCTGGAGTGTAGATCTGAGTGACCCTTGAATTCTTGTGACATGTCGTAAATAGAGAGCTCTAGATACGGAGTAAAATATACGGCAGAGGGTTTGTTCCCCTTCTCTTTAAACTTTCCTGTATGATTCGCCCGTTTATCTTCTCCCGATTCTCTCGTGGAATCACGCATGCGTTGGATTTGAATAAATATTGCATTTCAGTTTCATACAACACACCTCCCATTAAATATCTTCCCTCTGTCTCCCTATAAAGTTTCTGTTTTAATTTAAAATTATCTGAAGAACATTTGAAAGTTCCGTGGATAAACAGTGTTGTACGTTAGGCAACAATTCTGGTCAAAACATCGAAGGAAGTGTGATAGTTTTACTTCCGAGCGCACTTGGCATTCCCTTAGAAGGAAGGGGAAAAGAAGGAAATCACATCGGTGGTCACACATCTCCCACACGGTATCTTAATCTAAAACAGTCACGCTACACCGCACTCCTTTCCTACTTCCGTGCTTTAGAGTATTACCGTCGTGGTTTCCGGCTGTATCTGCTCCTTAGCATTTTTATTATTCATTACTCGTTTGCACACGAGAGACTTTATATTATCTTACTCGCATTGATCGCGACGAGTTTTCACTTTGGTATTCCTTTTCTTGGTTGAAGAAATTCATTCACTTCAATCTTTGTATTCGTATGAGTAGAATAAAAACAGCAGTAGACATTTGCAGCATTGCCTCTCAGTAAAACGCGTTTAGCTTTTTTTTTGTCCGAACCACTTTATTCGTAAAAGTTCCTACTCATCTCACGCATTACAGAGTTTTGAAGGAATTGTAATTACGGGTAGCATGGGAAATGCCCGCACTCGTCCGTTGTTAAACATCTCTGGATCTTGCGATCTCGTTTCGCAGCGTAATGCTTTTCCGAGAGGCTGGCTCCCAACTTGTTTTTTTTCTTTCTCCTTTCTTTTTAAATGGAATGCGTCGCGACGAGGATGCGAAGTGAATGAGAGCGCAATGCGGGCGGAGAGTACGCCATGAAGTTCCTCACCCGGGTGTAGAGCGCTTCCGGGAGGCAGATTGTGTTTCTTGGAGGGAGCAAGGCCTACGGCGCGCGTGGAACAAAAGACCACTTAGTCCTCGCACGATGGACGTGGGTGGGTGCACGCGTCGAAGGGCCCCAAATTAATAGGACCTGGCAAAGTATGTGATTCTTCCTTTGGTACAGTGAAGCTTTATATCAAAGTTCGAAGGGATCGATAGTTGATATTTCCCCGAGGATGTGGTATTTTGGAAATGGAAAAGGGGGGTCTGGAGGGTGGAATTTTGCTTTGTTCTTGGTGTGAGAGAGAGAAAGAGATTCAGGAACGTAGCAGAAAATGAAGGAGTGGTTGCTTTGTTCATGCTCTATTCTTATTAAAAATATCTTCTTCTTTTAAGAAGTGTTTTATCCTTTCTCATGTTCAGTGATTTTGTGAAGTGTGTTAGTCTGAATGCAATTTAACAACAGATTTTTTGGCCTCAATAAAATGTACAATTGTCGAAAGTGAAAATATCAATTTTTCCGGAGCTTTCAGAATTATATAGCAAGCATTCAAAACCAAATGTTCGAATATCAATGAAAAGCTTTTAAACGAACGGGAGAGAGCGTTGAGGCTTCTATGTTACGTAAATATTTTTAATCTTCTGAAAAGAAGTGATTTTGTCGTAAAATAAATCCGTAGAATTGCGATGACGAACAATTTGCAACACAAATTACAAGAGAGAATCCAAGAAGAAACAAAAGGACTTTCCTTTTGTTTCAGCTGAAGTACTTTAATCCCATTATGTTGTAGAAGACGTCTAACATCCACCCCTTACTGAGTCAAGAGACACGAATCAAGCAAATGGTCGGGCTGTATTGTTTCGGTGGGTACTGTACAGATCGCTGAGCGGGGATGGTCTGTGGGATGTGCTGTCTGGTTCCACGACGCGGGTGAAGTTCCTGCTATCAAATTCCCATTGCTCGTCGCCCGCATGTCGCGCTCGCCCCTAAGCCCATTGGTTCTCCCACCCACTGCGCCTGCCCGTCTCCTCCACGCCGCTCCAGCCTCTCGTCCGCTGGCCGGCGCATTATGTGGAAGGCTCCTCATTGTCCCGTGTCACAGATAGTGATACCTTACCGGCCCTGATATCGGTTCTCCTCACGCATTTGTTTCGTCTCCTGCTCGATGTCTTTGTTCACGTTGTCGGTCTCTTTCTCCGCCGTCTTTCGTCCTCAATCGTTCATTTTGCATTAAATTTCCTGCCTGTCTCTACATCCACATTTACGTGCTTGAACCACCACCCCCTCCCGCCTTTGTCACCCAACTCCACTTAATGTCACCGTATTTTTTCTCTTTCATCTTTTCACGTTGGCTCTCTTCTAACATCTTTTATTGCCGCTGGTACATGCCTTTCGCGTCTACTCAACAACTCGCCCCCCCCCCTTCTGCCGTAATGACCACACACACTCGCCCTAACCCTAGCTAACTTCATTGAGGCCCTTCCGTCGTTTCCTGACAGAAGCCGTCAGCACTGATTAGCCCCTGCTCTGCTCTGACGCCCCTTACTGAATCCCAGACGCCTCGATCTCTCGCCAGTCGCGACTTCCGTCTCGCCCTCCCATCAATCTGTCCTCCCTCCCCTCTCTAGCCCCTGCCAGCTCCCGCCCCTTCCATGCGACTTACCCTTTCTCTCAGTCAGAACACTGTCAGCTCTCCAAGACATTTCTTTGGAAGCATTTGTTTTGTCATACTTCTATACTAGAATATTCATTTCTTCCCTCGCAGCACTCTTATTGGTCGTCCTCGATCCCATGTGTCTAGCATTTTTTCTTTAGGGTTCATTACTAAAGAAATATATATATATATATATATATATATATATATATATATATATATATATATATATGTATACACACACACACTCACACACACACACACACCTCAAATGCATGAAACCGCGAGAAAGGAATCAGTATTGAGTTGTTTTTTCGACGTATTTTGTTTTTCGCTACCTTCCACATTATCCCTTATTTTTTATTAATAATGAAACCATATTCATTATAAAAATAATATATTCGTATTTATGATCATTGGGCTACTCATAATGTAAATATGATCTTCCTCCTTGCGTTTTGACTTGCCCGTTAAAAAAAAAAATCACCGACTTTACTTCGACCACTTTCAAATCTTTCCACGTGCGATCTGGAAATTCATTTCGGCCGCGCTCGTGTTCCATTTCCATCTACGCCCGTGGCCCATCTGTTGGGCCGTTTCCCCGCCCTCGGCAGTGGACAGCGGGCGCTGTCGGCTGCCGCAGCCCGCGGCGCGCATTTGCATATACACGGGTGTTCGCGGGGCGTGACCACTGACCGTGTGCGGACGCGGTCGGCGCCCGGCCGCCTGGACAGCCTCTTCCGCCGCCGCCGCCGCCACTATTGTCGCTGCCTCCGCCCTCCCCATTGATCCAGTAGCATCGTCACTGCCGGCGACACCGCCGCCGCCGCTATCGATCATAGCTGTCGTAATCACCATCAATAACAACCCTGCTTCCCTAACGCAATCACCGCCTTCTTTACCATCTAACTTCACCTTCATACCACCTCGCTGCCGCAACAACCACCGCCACCATTACCACTACCATCACTACTTCTCCGTCCGCCTACGATATCCCTGCCACCACTGATACCAGCACCTTCGGCAGGATTTTAGATACTTGTTAGCTAGGTCGGATGCAGTCACTATCCTAAGGAGAATTCTAGCGTCCGGCTGCTCTGATGGGTAGTTTTCGGTGGTTTCTCCGATCAACACTAGGCGAATGCCGGAGCAGTACTCTAACAAACGGGCCACTGACCGCGCGCGTTCATTCCTTCCTCGTCCTCGTCCTATCCTCATCTCTTAATTGCACGCACTTACACTAATATGCACTATACTACCGCACAAATCGGGAGACCGGTCGGAAGCTTAGAGCTTGCGCCGGCTGGGCGATAGTTCCGCTAGTGGGAGATACCTGATTGAGGAAAACCTCGCTGACTGACGATAGGTCAGCGTCGGATCTCACCATTCAGCGGGAGATCACCGCTACCCCCTGAGAGGAAAACATGTATTACACGTACGGGACTAATGCTTTTAGCCTTTGACACGTCCGAAATCACTAACGACCAACCCACCCACCAAGGAACCAACCAACCAACCCACCCACCAACCAACCAACCAACCAACGAACCAACCAACCAACCAACCCACCCCACCAGCAGAACCACCCACACCCCGCCATCCACTCCACCCACCCTCCCACTAGCCAAACTAACTAACGCAACCAGCAACAACCGCCACTTACACAACCAAACCAACAACTAACCAACCAACCAACCCGCACGCAACAACCAACCAACACCAGCCAACACCACTACAATTCACGCAACCACCACCACACAAACCACACCAAGCCAGACCAACAACCAACCAAACCACAACCATAACCAACGCGGACCCAACCCACTCACCAACACCAACCACCAACCACCAAACTCCACCAACCAAACCAACCAAACAAACCGAACCAAGCCAATCAAACACCCGTCTAATATCCTTGCCAGAAACTACTACCGCCTCAATACCGACCTGACCCACCTCGAACCACTCTGCGGCGCGGCGGCGGTGTTTCCGCGCGCCACGCGCCGGCTGAGCGGGAGCGCGCGCGGCCGGCGATCCCCGCGCTGGCGAGCGGTGAGGGAGCGTGCGCCAACGCTCCATTCGACTGCTCAGCAACGAGGCGTAAATGAAGCGCGAAACGGCGGTACCGTGCGCGGCCCGGGGAAGGGGCGGAGATAAAAGGAAACGTTTGTTTTCGTTCGCCGGCGCGCGTGGGGTGATGCGGCTTTGTCGGGACGTGACGGAAGTTACTCATTTACTCTGACAGTATCGGAAGGTTTGTGTGCGAGCGTCTAGTAGTGCCATTTTCAGGTGCAGCATGTATATCATAGGTAAACAAGAACTGAAATGGATGATGTAGTGTTTGAAATATCTTACTGTTGGCAATAATGATTTCCAACAGTCGTGATTTTTAATAATTTCAGCATGTGCCAATGAGACTAAAATATCCACTTCATGGAAAATATCGAATTCATAAGACAGATTTCAGGAAACAAGGGTTCTTCTTAATCATCTATTTATTTTCTTGGTAGATACGATCATCTGTGAGTATTATATCAGTTCGTTATGGGAATATTGGAATGTAAAATACGATAAATTTAAACAATTTTATACGTATAGCTAATTCAAATTATGGATTGGGATTTTATACTTTGTAGCTGAAGGAAGTAGTATACACTTCATTGATGTTTTTAATCAGCAAAGGCGAAGATAAAATTCTGAGGAAGGACAAAGATTTTCCTTTACAAACTTTTTTTGCAGGTTTAAAACTTTATAACCCATACGTATTAATTTTAAAGCTTAAATTTTCGACTTCTTAAATCTTTCGACTATATCTTAAAACAGAGAGAATTGCTTCTTGAAGTGTAAGGCAATATCTGTAAAGGATTTTGTCTCAAATTTTTATTTCGTAGTATATTAATAATCCGCTTTTACAAAACATGAAACACTTTTACCAACCCGACTTTCCGTCGAGCCTATACTTCTTTTTCCCTTACTGTAAGTTAGAAAAAGGTTTAGTCATACTTTTTGTTGATGAAGAAAATGAAAGCCTAGTACTCCGCATGGAAATATTTCGAATTACGAACTTCTCATTATTCAAATTTTCGGAGGTCGGACTTTAAAGAAAGTATCGAATATTCCTAGTTAATCGTTCACCAACATTAAAATATTTTAATTAGGATTTATTTTTTATTATCATTTGCATCATGGTCGCATGTTGCGTTTTATAAAACTGACTGAAATCGGTTTATTTCGCAGCATCAATAAAACCTCTCTGAACGAATTAGTAAATTCTGATATATTTATCACATCACGAACGTATTTCGGTTTCCGATAAATGTCAGTTGTTTTAATAAAATAACGAAGTCGTAACCCGCATCTGCATTTAAAATTTTTTACATAGCTGTATTGAATTTACTGGATGGAAAGAGATACGTTTTATGAAGATAAATTTTCCGTTTTTTGGTTAAAAAAATGAGAGATGTCAAACGTATCTAACTGCTCCGTCCTGTGGGCAAATGGGAGCCTCGGCACATTAATCGCGCGGCCTGGCGGGTCCCGCGGAAGTGAGCGCGCTCTGGTTGAACCGCCGCGCCCCCTGTTGCAGTCGTCGTCGCCCCACGGGCGCTTCCCCGGCGCGGCCCGAACCCGCGAGCCTGCCTCATCATCCACACCACCTACTCACTGCACGTGCGTGGCGTGCGGCACAATAAGCGGTGCGCTGAGACATTGTGTTGAAGACGCACAATACCGACTGCCGGAAGGGGCCCCGGCGACCCTTTTTTTAGTGCAGTTCTATGGTCGTGCATTTCAATGCCCTGCCTGTGTCTCCCTCGCCCCACACTTATTGTCGTCCGAGACGATAAGGGATAGAGAGGTGTGATCACATGTGTGTTGGGGTCGACGACGACGGGCAAGGTGATTTCCAGTCTGAAAAAGCGCGAGCATTCATTGTTACGCACTGTGGGAAACTCATTTCATCAAGAGGACATTGTGGAAGTGAATGTTGACTTTATGATTCGTGGCTGTCACGAATATAGTAATTTGTTTACTCCTTTTTATTTCCCTGATTGTCTTGTTAGCACTTGGTATTTTTCTTTAAAGAACGTGTAAATGTGGTGAGTGACTGTGAATAACAATTGATCGAGACAATGAAACTAAGCATTGGATGCGAATTGCTATGCCCTTTCATGCAGAATGAATTCAAATAATTGATTTTAATATTTCGAAGAGTATTTTGACGGTTTCATGGAAGTTGACATGAGATGCATATTCAATTTTGTAGAAATGTCAGAAAGTAGATAAAAGTGTGTCGAGAGAAAATAAAAACACTGCTTTGGCCTTTGTTTTCGCGTCATATTGAAACGCGTTCATTATTTTTGGTTTTTGGTATTAGCATGTTAAAAATTGTATTTTATATTCAGAGACGTCATGCCTATTCTTTTCTGCAAATGTCAATTAGAAAAGATTTTTAACACGCTTCGTAAACGTAACGTAAAAATAACGTCAACATATTGTATTATTCAATAATTATATTTTATGGTTTCATAATGCAGTTGAAATCCAACTAATTTACTGCAGTAATACAAAGAGCTGCTTTTCTTCTCACTTACAAACACAAGTAGCTCCATATGAATTTTCAAAAAATATTCTCCTACGCGGATCTCTTCACTCATTTCATTCCAATTTAATAATAGTAATCCTATTAAAACTAACCAGATCTGGAGGAGGAGAAATGTGACGGCACGCGACAGCGCTCTTGCGATGTATTTAACGCCTGCGGGCGCCTTAAAAGGGAGGCGTCTATTTTTAGAAGGCCGTCACACGAACTCGTTACGGCCCGTTTCGCTAGGAGAGCGCCCGGACGATCGGATGCGCCGCGAAAGGTGCGCCACGTGTTGCAAAAAGACTCACGTTCCTAACCGCCCCGCCGCCCCGCCCCGACCGCGCCCGCGCGCGCCCCCAGTTCCGCTCTGCGCTCTCAACCTGCCAGTCAAGCTCTCCCGCCGGCAGTTCGCTGCACTATGTTCCCCAACCCCGCCCGGCTCTTCCTTCGTCCCCGCCTGGCTCCTCAGCCGTCCCGCTCTGACCCCTGGCCACACTCCCGATACGCAGACAATCTTCCCGTCAGCCCCATCCCAAACTGTACCACGTCTCTACCTCATCATGCTTCGCCCCGCTCCGTCCCTTCCCGCCCGTCCTTCTAAGCGCGTTCCAACAATTCCGCTCCACCTCGCTCGCCTCCGACCCGCTTCGACCTGTCCCTTACGTTCCGTACGGCCGCGACCACTTGCCCCTCCCCGCACCGCTGGAACTCCCCATCCCCCCCCTTCACACCACACACGCCCCGATACTGATCCGACCCGCCGAACTCGCCCCCACTCTCACCCCGCGTCATTCAATCACGACCCACCCCCGCGTCTCTTCCCGCCAAGTCCAGCTCGGTTCTTTTCGGGCTCGCTCTGCTCCAACCTCAGCCACTTACTTCGCGCCCGCCCCAATACGCACACCAGGCCCCGCCCGCCCGGACCCCCCCGGCCAAAAGGGCCCTGATCTCAGCCGACGCGGCGTCAGCGCGCGCAGAATAGGCCGAAGGTGTTGGTTACTAGGTCGCGCGAGAAACAGGTTGTCCGTATCAGGGGCGTAGTGCATAACGGTCCGACAGGCGCGGCGGCGAGAGCCCGGCCCGGCGACTGGGTGCGGACGATGCAAGTGGGATTAGCGATCTCTTGGCCGAGTATCGATATGCCTGAAGACAGATGTGATCAAAGCGATTATAGCGGATCGACCTAATAGAGATCGAGATATGCCGAAATCGATCAACATACCGAACGTTTTTTAATGACACACAACTTTATAGAAGCAATCTCACTTCAATTTTGTAAAAATTTAGAACATCTTTTTTCTGAAACAAAATTATATTTAATAAACATTAGTCTTACTTCGGAGTGTTGGGACAATTTAAAGAAAATGAAAGTCATAACACAAGTACATTAAAGGTTGATGTTTGATGACAAAATTACAATCATGTCATGCAGATGCTATTGAAAAATTTACTCTAAAAATATTGAAGTATTTTGAAAAAATTCAAAGTACGTAATTTATCGATGTTTCTTTAAATGCCTCTATAAATATTAAATAAAGCGAAGAATACATGTATTAAAATAATATTGTGTGATTAGTTCCAATTGAGCAGTTAATATGTCTCATAATAACACGGGAATCTATTCACCTTTTTGTCCTAAGAAATATGAAAAATCGCTCGTATGCCCTTCGCTGCTACTGTTGTGTTAACTGCATTAAAAAGGAACCTGGATTGGAAGATGTAGTTGTTATTTACTCTTGAAACAACACCTGTGTCGGCTTCACAGTTTCTTTTCGTGTTTTCAGAGTTGCGTTAGATGCTTACGATTTCTGGGTTCTGGTCTTCAGTGTGTGATATTAGAGAACTCAGATGAAGGAGTCTGGCGTTCGTCAGAAGTTTCTCTGTCTGGTTCCTTCCTAACACTAAGCAGCTCCGAATTCATCTTCGCATTTTTTCTTGAACATCCCTTTTCAGTAACAACTTAACGTACACACTACATGTGTATTCTATCACAACATCGGTTTTAGTCTGAAGCACGTCGTCTAGTTTCCGAATCCTGAAAGAAAGCACAGAGCCTGCATGGATAACAAGCGACTGAGTGATGTGCCGTAGAACGGCAGGGCTGTTTGGAGCCTAGCGAGTTTTGTGAAAAGATGCAAGGAGCAACGCGGACGTGGCAGACGAAACGAACAGTGAGCTTTGATCAGCGCTGTTGAGACCGAAGAGTGTAGGATCAGCACTTACAGGGAGGCTGGAATGACTCCGCAGAAGGCTAATTGCTTCCAAAATTTAACACATTGCAGATTTTTGGAGGAACAGAGTTCTGTTTTTATCATCATGAGCGGCAGCTTCAGGGACTATACTGAGCCAAGTCTTAATTTTGTTCACTCCATTTTTCAATGGTGTTGTCGCAATTTTATTCCTGTGGTTTATAATTTAGGGTAATTTTAGTCATTCTTTCATTTCGCATTATGTGTACAATTTTTATTTATGAAATCATCAAAGCTTTTCGAGGTACTTAGAAAAATCATTCGTAAACAATTTTTAGAATTATACTAGCATTTCACTTTAGAGCACAGTATCAAAGTTCGGTGTTTCGAGCCCCGTAGAAACCGTTGATGGGTTAAAACACGCTTGTTGGCCAATGTTCTTTTGGGAAATAAAGGCTACGCACTGTGACCCCACTTTGCTACTTATAAGAAAAGCTCAAGTCAAATTTCTAGATGCCAATGAGACATTGCGCCTGTCACGTGTCACACGGTCACTGGTTCCAAAAAAGAGCAAATTTCATTGAGAAATAGCGGTGTTAATCTGAATAAGTGGTTACTCCGTACTTTTCAGAGCTCGACGTATATCACAACTCTTCTCATCTCGTCTCAAAGCAGATTAAATGTCCTATCAACTTACTGATCTACATTACTGATCTTACTGACTACATTTCACCTCATTTATAACATTGAGAAGTTGTAAACATTGGGGTAAATTTTACCAAATTTCATCAATTTATTACAAAATCCCGGTTTTACACAGGTTTTTAAATATTTAAAAGAAAAAAGTGCTCTGAAAATTATGGAAATTTGACTTAATCACTTACTCACTGCACACATACAGACTTACTTTCGACCGGATAAAGTGGAAGAAGATAAGAACATAAGGTGAAAACAAACAAGAAGAAAAACGAGGCAAAAAAGGAGGAGGAGGAGAAGAAAAAGCAGAAGAGAAAACAATTGAGAGATTTATATTTTCCTTGTCTATTCTCCTCTTCGTCCTCCTACGTCGACCGCAGAGCTCATCTGTATGCAAAGAGGTTCCAGGCCCGTCGCGTCGCGTCGCCTCGCGTCCAAGTGGCAGCAGCGACTGGAAGCGCGAGTGGCGGCCGGGCGGCGACAGGGCGCCATGTAGAGCAGCGGCCGCATCGCATCGCATCGCGTCGCGTCGCGTCGTATCGCATCGCATCGCATCGCATCGCATCGCATCGCATCGCATCGCGTCGCGTCGCGTCGCATCGCATCGCATTTCATCCCATCGCATCGCATCGCATCGCATCCCATCGCATCGCATCGCGTCGCATCGCATCGCATCGCATCGCGTCGCATCGCGTCGTATGGCGTCGCGTCGGATCGCATCGCGTCGCATCGGATCGCATCGCATTGCATCGCATCGCATCGCATCACTTCGCTTCGCATCGCATCGGATTGCATCGCATCGCATCCCATCGCATCGGATTGCATCACATCGCGTCGGATCGCGTCGTATCGGATTGCATCGCATCACATCGTGTCGCATCGGATCGCATCGCATCGTGTCGCATCGCATCGCATCGCTTCCTTCGCGTCGCGTCGCCCACGTCGGAGGCCGTCACTGGCGGCGGCGGCGGCGGCGCGCGTGCGGGGGCGGCGGCCGGCCGGCCCGTGCGGAACCGGCGGCGGACCGGAACGCCAGCCGGATGCTGCCTCGGCGGAGTCCAACTTGCTTTCTTGGCCGAGCGGTGGGCGGCCCGGGCTGTGGGCAGGCGATTCTCACATCCTTACGCGGATTGTGAAAGGAAAGGAACGCAATGAAGTGGTTGAGGTGTGTTTTTTAACCTCTAATTTTACTTGTCAATGATATTCATTTGTAATGCGATACCTGTCTTCAAAATGCGCCCACACCCACAGCATAATTATAGAAATACTGCAAATGCATTTTTAACAATCGCAAAAATTACAGTTTTACAATATGTTGGCGGAGTTTCGATTGAGAAGTCATTTATCGCAGTCTACAAATAATAATATGTAAATAAACAAGCAAATAAAAATTATGGAATAATGAACGCTTCTCAAATTTTAACAGCTGTTCCCTGTTGGTTAAACGCTATAGATTTCCTACCAATGTGTGTGCCTCAAGAGCACGTTTCGAAATCATTGTTGAATTAATAGTGTTTCATTCATCTGACTGTTCAAGTTCAATAAAAATTTGCTTCTGATTAAAATTTGGGAAAAAATTCGGGAATTCCGCTACCTTCTCAAACCATGAGAATCTGCCACCCCGTCAAGTCCCCGTCTGAGAATAACCCAATATTTTTCATTCAACAACTTCTCAAGAGTCCATTCCCATCGAGCACTCGCTTTCTT
Organism: Gryllus bimaculatus; assembly: GCA_017312745.1. Classification (NCBI taxonomy): domain Eukaryota; kingdom Metazoa; phylum Arthropoda; class Insecta; order Orthoptera; family Gryllidae; genus Gryllus; species Gryllus bimaculatus. Next base: position 9,785,347 of record BOPP01000020.1, read on the forward strand.
AGAAACGAGGGTCCACCTCCACAAACGTAGGCTTTCGGGGGCGTTGTCACCAGAGTATGCACTCGCATTCTTACCGCCCCCATAGCGAAGTCAAAACGTCGCCGCCGGCAGTGCCCATCTCCCGGCAAGATGACTCCGGCGTCGGGAGCCTTCGTTAAGGCTGTCCGGGAGCCCGCCGCAGCTCGGCTCGGCTCGTCTGGATCTTCTCAACCCCGGCGGCCGTCACTCCGGCGCTACGCAACGACCGCGCCGCCTCCTCACAAGCGTCTAGGGTTACGCCGCTCGTCGTAAAACTAACAGTTTCGCCCCGCGACGCCGAGGCCTCCACGCCGGGGGCGAGGAGGAGCCACGGCGCGGCGCGATCGACGCAAGCAGGCGGAAGGGGGTTCCAGAGCGAAGGCTTCGTAATTTGTTGGTTTTGCTGTTCGCCTCCGCCCGACTCGCCAGGCTGCGAAGTGGTCCTCTGGTCCCTCGCGTTGGGAAACGGGAGCGGCTGTGACTCACCGCGGGAAAATCTACCCCTCTTTACATTTTAATAATGTGACGCTGCTATAAATAGTTGGAAAAGGTTTGTGTGGTCCGAAATGCCATTTATAAATTAGCCCTTTATTTAAATATTAAATGTCGATTAATACTTAGTGTACACTCATTGCATTGCGAGAAGGGCACGGTAGTCATCTGAAGTTTGGTATAACCATTATTTCATTTAAAACTTAAATGAGAGAACACGATTAATAATAATAATAACAATAATAATAAAATCAAATTCAACGTAAATGCATCACGTTTTTATCTTTAACTTTGCCTAGAAACTATGTAGGGACACTTTACTACAACAAAGGTTATTACGACGTAACTTTGTTCGATTGCTAGAGAAATATTTTTGAAGTGAATTTGGTTCTCAGATGATGTGATGTATTCTGATTCTGAGTAAAGATTCGTGAACTGTCATTTGTGGTTGTTGTGAATGCAATTCAAGAGCAAAAAGAATCGAAGAATGGTTCTTAGAATTCTGTTAAATGATGCACTGGTGTTATTTGGAGCGTTACACGTAGTAAAGATAATAACGTGATCTCCAGATAGATGAACTTTCCGACAAAGGCTTCAAGACCACGTCACCGGCTTCATTCTCCTTAATCTTTGCTTAGCATTTTGAATACAATAGATAGCGACCTAAATGACGCACCTGCCTCGTTCAGTGCCGCCAGATCGAGCGCATTAACTTTCAGATCACTTCACTGGAAGAGAGAAAAGTGAAGTATAATGCACCTATCAGACGGCGCCATCGTACATCGGGCACGCGGAAAATGGCTTATTGGAATAATGTAAGTCGCGCGTGAGGAAATATTTCGTACTTGTTGCTTGCTTTCGCACTGTTCTTGAAAAGTTCAATAGGAAGAGAATAAACAAATGAAAAGAGAACGAGGAAAGTGGCATGTCAAATTAATCAAATGCATAAAAATCTGTCTGTACAAGCACACACTAATAGACGCTCCATGATCACGTAACGCCATTTATTGAGAAAGACTTTATGGATCCTTGTGTAGCAATGATCGGCGTGACATATTACCTCTTCGATTATGGCTTGTACAGTATAAAATTGAGATGGAAAGGCTGTATAAATGGCCAAATTTATAAATAACTATATTTACGGTATTTTTCATTTCTAAATAAATTGTGATTAATTTGCGGCGTGGAAAAAGATGAGACTGAAAGAACCAAAACAATTCGTTATAATCAAAACCAATCTTAATTTAAACGCAACCGAAGGCTGCATTGTGATTACCCTTCGAATACTAAGTGGCTCATTGGAATACGGGCAGTCGCCCAACCTACCGTCACCGCCTCGGCTACCACTACGCTGCTCTTCTTCCAAGCATCCTCTGCCGAAGCCAGATCTATCATCACAGCCGCCGCCGCCGCCGCCGCCGCCGCCGCCCCCCGCGCTGCCAATGCTACAACCGCGAACATTGTCGACCTTGTCAGTCTTAGCAAGGCCCAGCTGTCGACCCCTCAACCCCTTTCACCACCATCTCCCTCACTGCTACCGCTATTGCTCACCGCTACCGCTCACTGCTACCGTATCGTTGACGCCACTGCCGCGGGGCCACGAAAGAGACAGACCTACTGCATATGATTGTGTCGACTGCGACCGGTGACAACACCACCCTCACAAACATCCATCCCCGAGGCAGGATTCGAACCCCAACCCTTCGAGCAGAGACAGCTACGGCTCTTCAATCTGAGCGACCTTGGCTCTCCAGGCCGGCGTATATAACTTTAAACCGCGTCTTTGATATGATTCGAATATTCTGTGTTTCCCGAAGGCCACGCTCCAACCTCAGTTGTCGCAACCCCCACAGCGCCCTCCGGCGGCACCCCACCCACCTCCACTGCCACCCGCACCACCATCACCCTGTCCATCGTAAACAAAACCTCCATTACCCTCTCGCTCGCTCTCTGCCCGCCACCCCCGCGCCGGCAGCGCCTCCAACGGCGAGTGCGTGAAGATGCCCTCACCAGAGGGGAGGAGCCGGGCCGGAATTTCGTACCCGTTGCGTGCGCTCCGCCCCCCTGGCGATTACTCACGCGCCAAAGGAAGGGGGCGGGGGAGGGGTGAGGGGTTGCGTGTGACGAGCGATTCGCTCCGGCGTCACGCGTATTCGGGCGCAGCGCGAATCGGTCTCGTCTGCATCGTGAGCTGTCGTTCTGGTCGCGGGGGGAGCTGAGTGATTTCTATCATTGTTCGTGTTTTGCCGGTAGCTCTGGCCGCGCTTAGAAGGCATACTGTAAAGGGAGGAGAAGATACGGAGTTATTGATTGGGGTTGGACGGGAAAGTGTTGGTTTTATTATATGTCGTCTTAGCTTTATGTTCTTAGGATGTTTCGCGGCTGCGAATTCAGCCCCGCCCCCCCCGTCCTTACTGGAGGTTTTCCCCAGTCGTCTCTGGTTCGCGTTGCGAAGAGATTGCTTAATCGGTATCAGAAGATGAAATGGCCTTCTGCGTTCTTATCGCGGACATTTCACCATATACGTTATGTTTGACGATCCAAAGAACGCGTATTTATGGGAGGTCCGTAACTCTTGTTTATCTTGACCCGCGAAGGGTAGTCTGCGGAGTTCAGTAATGTGAGCGGGGCGAAACCTCGTGCTCGTTATATACGAGAAGGAACGACAGCTTCCCCGATACGGTTTTCACATTGAAACATGTCGGTGCACTTTATTGCATATAGTATTTCGAATCATATGGGAGCAGTAAAAAAACTTACAGATAAATGCAATGTATTGGCATTTCTTAAAAAGGTACATGTTATAATTAAAAAAAAAACCATTACATATCATTAAGCGTGTCTTTCAAATTTAAAAATATTTTCTTTAATTTTCCAGAGAATTGATATAATATTTTTTTTCTTTCCTTCCTTTGATTCATTATAGCTGGAATATTTTTTTGACACTACCTTTTAGTTTTCTGTCGATATTAAAGGGAGGTTTAGAATTTTTGCCTATAGATGAATTATTTTTTCTGACTATCTTTCGTCGTTAATTTGCCACTTGAGAATGAAGCTTATTCTTAGGATAAAAAAGCTTTGAGCCGTATTTTGGTGAATCTCAATTTCTTTTTTTTAATTCGCTGATTTCGAAACTTGAACAAATGTTATTCTTCCTTCCGAATTAGCTCTGCTGAAAATCATATTCCACTACTAGATACAGTTCTGACAATGAAAATACTAGGAATACGTAAGATGTGGGCTTCATTATGTAAAGATATCGTCGTCGTGACTAACAAAATGATTAAGAAATAAGCAGTGAAATCAGAAATAAATAGTCGAAATTAAATCTTAGTTTAATTAAAAAAACATTATTAACAAGAACAGGAACTTCTTGGTACAGCACATTCAAATACTATAGTGAAGGATCCAACACATTTCTGCGTTTCTCATGAGGAAAATAAAATGAATGTCGGCCAACAAGATGTCAGGATCTAGTTCGGAACAGTCCAAGCCTAAATCCTTGAAGAAGGAGGAGGGAGGAATAGTGCAGAAAAGACGATTCGGAAAGGGAGACAGCACAGAATACACGGAGGGAAAGAAATAAGAGCGCGGTGAAGCGACGCGAAGCAATCCGCAACTCTCCCGAGGGTCGGCTGGTGGAACGGGAGCCTACGGCGGCGGCGGCGGCGGCGGCGGCGGCGGCGGGCGCGCTATCGTGTTTATGGGCAATAAGGAAGGCGCTTCGACAGGGCGTCGAAGGCCGTATGCAAATGCGCGCGAAATGAACGCCGAGCGACGTCGACGGCCGCCCCGAATTGAGGAGCGGCTCCCGCCCCGAAGCAGGACGCCAAAGAGGGCGCCGACAGACGCGGCGGCGATCGGCAATTCGCCACTTGTCGCGCCTCACCTCGCCACGCCGCACCGCCGCGCTGCCGTCGCCCCGAAGGAAACGGTGATGCAGCGAAGCGGCGGCTCCTGCCGATTTGCTGGGGGTCGTGAAAGTCGTGCGAGCTGTGATGTAGTGCTCTGAAACATTAAGAATATGTTTCTCGGTGTAAGGTTTAAAATTTAGAAATTCAGTGACTTAATTTTTTTTGTTTGTTTTTCGTTTTGAAATTCAGTTGTTTCAATAGAAAAAATGTTATTTTCTCTCTAAGTCCGATTTTATTAAATCTGATGTGATCTTGAACCGCAACTTTTGAATTACGATTAATCAAAACCACACCGAATTCGATAGATAATCGGAAAGTTTTTTAAAATTACGTATTTTGCTGGAAAATCAATTTCTAAACATCAGAACATCGATTTTGTTATAAAAATATTTAGACTGCCTCGTTTAATTCATTGGTATTTTTTCGTACGTTTTATATTTGCATGCTTTCAGATACTACGAGTATATTGCGAGAAAAAGTAGAACAAGTCTCTTAGGCTTGTGTCGCCACTTGCTTACATCATTTAAGTACTTGTTCCGTAGCACGCAGATATTGTCGAGTCGGAAATTTCTGGTGTTAATACCCTCGTTGACGTTATATGTGTGAACACAGGTCCTTTCTCTTCCCAGATGCCAGGAAGAGAGAGGCAGCTCGAAATGTTACGAAACCAAATATTACGAGAGTGTTCAAGTTCATGACCCTACTTTTACTCGAGATTTTAAATCAAACTTAATCGCAATCGAAGGACAGCAAGTGGCGCGTTGGGACCACCCAGTTTGTCCAAGACGCTAGGAGCGATTTGTGTCTTTGTTATCGATGATGTAGTGAGCAACGACGATCTTTATTCTTTGTGTGCTTTTAAATGTTTTATCGTGCTTAACTTAAATGTTAAGTGTTTTATCGTCATTTTACTGTGTTTTGTCGTTTCCACTTAGAAGCAAAACATTGAAACGTATTAGAACCATATTAGAAACTCATTGTTAGCAAATAATTTGAAATTGCATGCACCGGGCTATGGGAACTGAAGTAAATCGTGATCATAACGTAATAATTAGTTCTTAGCCTAGTGAATTTGATGGAAGAATTATAGACTTCTCAGTGCTCTCGTTTTCACGTAACACTTCATTCTGTGTACTAATAACAACAAACAACAACACATGCTGTTGGTGTAACTTTATGTATAAGTGTAGCCTAGGTGTTAAGGTATCTTACGATTACAAACTTACGGAAGTTAATTTGTTTAAACTCCATGACAAAATAGAAGTTTACATACTGGGGTGGGAATATTAGAGCATTGCCATTACCGATAGATGGCTGAGGTGGTTAAGAGCACGTACTGACTCAGCGCGTCGGTTCGAAGGGTCGCGGGTTCGAGTCCCGCCTTGGACAAGGTTATTCGTCCTGTGTCTCTCATGTGTGTTGTCGTGGGCGGTTTCGCGTTCTTCTGACCCAGATCTGAGGAGCTCGCAAGTGTGTTGGTGCCTAGTCTAGATGGGTCGAATATGCCTCCCATCGGGACGTAAAGGATAACCGGTTGACGGCTGGATATAAGTCCTAGGGAAGAAGATGCAGAGCATTGCCTTTGAAAATACATTGCTATGCATTACCTAAAAGATCGACTGCAACTCTGGCACTATTCAAAAAAACGAATTTTGAGTTTTGGCCATTATTTTTTAATCTTCATTTATTATTGTTAGCAGAGCTGTTATTATTCGCAGTTTGTTAATATTAGAAGAACTCGTATCCATTCTTTCAGTAAATCTTACTTCTTAATCAATTGTGGGACTCTATTTCAATGGTCAGCGTAAAGTTCAACCCACTTGTAACTCTCTTTATGAACAGAAGAGTTTTATTGCGTTCCATGAGCGATATATTGCTTGGTGTTGATTGTATTAAGACAAAGAAAGAAACTTCATGTAGTAATCAAAACAAACCACTAGAAATAAGTCCAGAGCTCCTCAACTGAACCTGAATTCCAACCCCAATCACACATCACAAAAGGCGTGATTGATTGCCCTAACTGTTAACAGACGAGGGGTCGCCACGCTGGCGCTGACATTTCCGCGATGTCGCGACCTTGAGCGGTGCAGCTCGGAGCCCCGGCAGAGAATGGGGATTGGCATTGGAGCACGAGGTGCCGTGGGGGCCCGCGCCGGTGCGGCAACCAGCTGCGACCGCGCTGCGACCGCGCCGCGCCGCCACTCGACGGGGCGGTCGTGACCCCGAACACGGGCGAGCGGGAATGAAGTGGCCGTGTCCGTCGGCCGGCGCGGCGCTCCCGCTTTGCTCGACGCCCCCCCCCCCCTCCCCCCCTCCCCTGATCAGGCGCGGTCGAGGCATTTGGGCTTGTGCTGACCTGGGCGCTCTTGGAAGAATGTGTCTCATTAAAAAAGAGAACACTTGGTGTAATTCTTTATTCTGATTTCTTATTAATTTAATAAAAATGTATGTTAGTTTTCTTTCTTCTATTTTCGCATCACCGAACTTCAACCTACCCGAAGCCACATTTTTATTATATTTTTTTCAGGAATTTGCGGGTTACCGTTTATCTTCATATTAATAAAGGCATATTTTATATTTATTATTATTATTATTATTATTATTATTATTATTATTATTATTATTATTATTATCTTCTACTGGGTTGTATTCACAATCATACACAAGGACCTAACACACTTTCGGGCTCCTCAGACACAAACATAATTTCGGTCTGCGCGACAACTCGCTCACAAAATACTGGAGGCAAACATCCACGTCTACGGCAGGATTCGATCCAACAATCCATAGCATCGATGTGTTGAGCCTGTACATGCTCTTATCCGCCTCTGACATCCATGTCAACATGTTTCCATTTACTTATTTATCTAGTTATTTCGGACATTAGGCTACGTGTGTCACTATGACCTATGGTTCCCAAGGCTGAGGCCAACTGGTGAAGGCGCTTTTCTCAATGAGAATGGTTATAAACCGTTTAAATGAGTCACGACGCATGAAAGAATAATTATGAAAGATGAATTGGCAAGCACAAACCAAAGGTATGTCATGGCCAAGCCCAGTACTTCGACCCGGGTTCGTAGGGCGCTCATTTTCCAACAACCTCGACTACAAAGGTTGTAATTTCAGATTTAATATTTCATTGTATACAGTTTACGCGACGTTAAGTTTATATGACTGCATGATAGTTGACGAAGGTAATTCAGATTATCTAACTAATTATTACATTATAATTTACTTCAGTTTCCATTCATTAACCTCATCGTGTTTTTTTCCTGTGATACTACGCCTTGCTAGCTTTACCAGGACATCACAGAAACTCGTACGCCGAGGAAAAGTTGTAAGAAGGCGATGCAGCTTTCGGGAAGATTGCTCTCTAAGCCCTTAATAAAAGTGAAAAAAATTGCCGGAGGCTACGGGGATGAAATACTTGATGTCGGGGTTGCTCAGTTGGCAGCCAGGATGGAATTGATGGGACAGGTGGCAGCGAAGGAGACGGGACGATGACAAATGAAGGCCTTGGTTCATCAAAGGTAGCAATTGACGAGCATCTCGGTGATAGTTCAGAGACCAGGAAACCGTGTAATTTCCCTGGGATACCAATGGGGAAGGGTATTATTTGCGTTCATCGATGAAGCGTTAACGGATTTTTTGGTGCACCGCTCGCCTTTTTGTCCTCCTTAGCAGCTAATAACGTTGTAAGGAGCCTTCACCGGTTCCGCCATTAATGCTTGCAAAGTACTATCGTCTTCTACATATCAAGTAACATGTTCACTTCTTCCTAATTTCATATTACCAGTCGTGACTTCTCTATTTCAGTTCTTCACTTTGTATCCGGCTTGTCTGTCTCAGTTCCGTCACCACGCCAGCTGGTTTACTCTTCTTATGAGTCAAATATGCGATATTATTCCACATTTTTTCATTTTTTCCCTGCTTTCTTTCTTTTCTCACACTACTTCTTTCCATTATCTTAGTGTTTTCGTACACTGTACAAATATCATTCTCTGTGCAGTGACTACTTCCTCTTGTATTTCTCATTCTTCTTTTCACTATTGTTTCTCTTTCCCTTTCTTTGTTCTTTATTTCATGTTTTCTCCTAAAAATTGTGTCATCATACTTACATTTTTCGCCTTATTTCGACGATACTCGCTCCTCTCTACATTTCACCTATATTTTTCTTTCTTTCGGTTAAACTCTCCCATTTATCGGCTAATTCTATTCTTCGGGATTCTCTCTCTATATATCTATTATTCTCCTCCACCTTCCTTCCAAACTTCCATCTGTTCATCCTGCAATTCTATCAAAATTCGTCCTACTTCATTCGATTTGAATATACTTATTTCACTCCTAATAATGCATCCTACCGCTTCTCCAATGTCACGCATCTCCGCAACCCTAAATACACCCCCGCATCTCCTCCTGCCTCACTCCCCGGCCACTCATACCCCGCCCGCGTGCGGGAGTCTTCTTACACACTTGGGCGTCCCCCTCGCCTCGTAACCCTTTGGGCCGCTCCCGCCCCCGCCCGCGCTCCAAAGCGGCCCTGGAGCCGCCGCGGCGGGGCGCGCCCGCGCTGCGGCCCCGGCCTTATTAGTCGCGCCGCGTAAATCACGGCCCCTCCGATGCTCCCCGCAACTTTCCAGAGGTTCCGTGCCGACGCGCCTGCACCCGCGCGGAGGCGATGGACCGCAGTCGGCGGGGGGACGGGGCGGGCCAGAGGAACGGACGGGATGAGAGGTGGACGGGACGTATCGGGGTGGACAGAGTGGGACGGAAGAGTCGGAACTGGAGGGTCAGGACGGATCGAGAGTGAAGGGACGGGAGGAAACGGAAGGGACGGGTCGCGAGGAGTGGTCAGAAAGAAAGGGAGGGATAGAAAGAGGTGAAAGAAACCGGGCGAAAGGACGGGTCGAGCGGAGTGTGTAGAACGATAGGGACGGATGGGAGGAAGGGATAAGAACGAGACGGGAGAAAAGGGAAAGAAAGGGACGGTTCGGACAGAGTGGACACGAGACGGATTCAGCAGAAGTGACGGCAGCGACGGAACAAGAGTGGCAGGGGCGTGGCCGAAGGAAGGACACGAGAAGGGGCTGGGCGGGGTGAAACGGCAGCCGTAGCTGAGCGCGAGAGGGTAGCAGAAAAAAATGTGCGCGGGACGGGGCACCAACTGACGCGCGGCGAAGAGGAGTTTGGGAAATGAGGTTGTCGACTTGTCGGAGAAAAAAAATATCGTTCATATGCGGAGGGCAGTGGATAATTCGTCTTTTAGGGACGTGTTAATTTTGAGCTACTGGTGAGAGTGTAGTTAGTTTGAGTACTGCGGGGCTCAGCTCCCCTTTAGTGTGAATTAGTGACGTAATTTCTCCCCTTTAGAAGGACGCAATGAAAACGATGATTAAATGGTAACTTTCGAATCACATCAGTATTAAATTTCGAACGATTATTTAAGTTTTGATCGAATGTATTATGTATCATAGTTATTGATTGAATAATTTATTTTCATGTATCATAGACTTTACTTGGAAAATGTGGGTAATTTTTCATATTTCCTTGGATGTCTAAATTCTTCAAGTTCCTTTTTGTTTTCAACGAAACGATGTTCATTACCCTTTGTTAAGAAGTTGAAAATTTAATTTAACTTCATGAACTACAATTTTAAAAGGAAGGTCTGAGCAGTCATAGTATTTCTTCTTTCTTACTTGTCCTTCAGTAAAGTGCAAATGTAAGTTAGAAAGTACATAATAGTACGCATGAAATATCCTTGAAGACTCTCTTACAAATATTTGTGCCGGAAATGGGATGTTTGTTAAATTTTGGAATGTTTACGGTACAGTATCGCACCAACGTTTATATCATTGTTAATACTCGAAAATAAAAATTAAAAGTTATAGTAGGTATCATTTTTTAGTAAAACGAAGGTCACTTTATTCTTCTGTTAAAAGAAAAAAATGCTCGAATATTTGGATGGTCGAATGATGTATTGCCTGGATTAAATTAGCTCTTGAACACGGTCGACGAAATGCGGTAGGCCGGCTTGTGTGTGTGTGTGTGTGTGTGTGTGTGTGTGTGTATGTGTGTGTGTGTATGTGAGTGGCGACGAGGGTGGAGCTACGATGATAACGATGGCAATGATGACTGACGGCGAGTGCAATAAGAAGTGACGATCACTTTAATGACTCTCACAGCGACGAAGTCGGCAGATGGATTCGGATACGACAATTAGTAGTCTGAAAAGGGATGGGAGTAAGGAGGTCGTTAAGGCGAGGAGAGGAGCTCAACCGACTGGGACGAGAACAATAAGGACGAAGGAACTTCATTTCAAATATAACTTCGCTTGATCTCTCTCTCTCTCTCTCTCTCTCTCTCTCTCTCTCTCTCTCTCTCTCTCTCTATATATATATATATATATATATATATATATATATATATATATATATATATATAGAGTGTGTGTGCGTGTGTGTGTGTGTGTGTGTGAATCTGTATTAGGGCTCATAGTATATTGAAGGCATGTAGTACGTACGTATTAAGTTTTAAAGTAAAAAACGGATGTAAAAGTTTTGCAATTGAATATAATGATTTGCAATGATGAGGCGCATTCTGTAAATATAAAGGAAATGTAAAAGGAAGGAAAAAGTCAATTTCCAAGAAATGAAAACGGGAATTTCGTCTTAAATCTCCTCGATCTCCTCTGGGACTACATTTCTCTTTATGTGGGGGAAAAATGCCTTTAAAAATGCATCGAAATTGGTAACACAGTGCAAAAATGACTTCATTCACATGCCGACGGAAAGTATCTGGTGTGACAAAACTGCCCCATGAGATCATTGTGCAACGATATATTGGAATTTCATTAATTAGATCTGTAATGTAGTCGTAACACAAAAATCGACGTTGCTCAGAATATACATTTGAAGAATTAAAGACCCCTTTCCTCAATAAATAGTTTTAGAATACAAATCCTGATTTTCAAATTACAAGTTTGGTACACATGGTGTTTTGTAGATATTAAAATGTAATTACTCGGATGTAAATAAAAATTAATTATTAATTTTAAAAAATGTACTGCATTAATGTTTTCATTCACTTTATTATTATTATTATTATTATTATTATTATTATTATTACTATTATTATTACCCATTGTACATTGAACTACTAAATTTCTGCCTTGTTCCGGCATTTTTCCCACTTCCGGGGTCTTCAGTATAAAATGTAAAGGATGATACATATACTGACATTTTCGGAGTGCGGAGAAGCTAGCGTGTTTCAGTCGCATATTTACCCATTGACCATTTACGCCATAAAACCAGTAATGTAGGTACGCATTTTGAGTATACCTCAGGATCGCCCTGACCACGATAGGTGAGAATCCCAATGTATGCTGGGATTTGAACCCGGGTGCGAAGTAGCAAGCACGTGTCCTAGCAAGTACGCTGCCATTATCCTATTATTACCATTATTGAATTGACGCCCTGCCCTCATTTTTAGTGGAGATGGCACGTAAATGTCAAAGAAATGTCAGATAAGCGCGAGCAGGAACAAAGGCGTGGGCGGCGCGAGCTGTGCTGAGGCCGCGTACCCGCTTCCCCGCTCTGGAAGCTCCCGGCGCCGGCGGTGGCGCTGCTGCGGCCGCTGTGTCAAATAACGGTTCCATTACCGGCTTGACAGCTCCGGGCGCGGCGGCGGCGGCGGTGGCCGCAGCGGGGCAATATGGTTAAAAGTGGAAGTGCATTGTCCTCGTGGCTTTCTCGGCCCGCCCCGCGCCGGCCTTGGCTCGCCTTGTGACGCGGCGGACGCGACGGTCACGTGGGGCAGCGTGCGGCGCTATGGGCCAGGTGCGCGGAACCAAAACAAACACGCGAGCGAATTTATAAACAAGTGAATGTCCTATTATTATCGCAGTATTCCTCTCGGGAACGTGAACGACTGTGATTTAAAGATGGTACCTATGGTTATGAGCCACTGATCGGTGGGGTTTTCTGCAAGGAGTTTTACTGATTTCGAATAGGAACTTGTTCTTTCATGTATATTATATAAAAATAATGTTACGATTGAAATCGAAATTTCGTTTAATATTTATTTATTTACAATTATGATTTGGTAATATTTATTTTATCTATTACGTATATTTTTCGTTTATTTTTAGGCACTCATGTAGTCTTAAAACAAAACACTTTTATTTCCAAAATTCCAGTATAAACTCATGCGTTTGCTGTATGCCATTTATAAAATGTATTAGTAATTTTCATAACACTCGTTACGTTTGAGCAATAAGTGGTACTTACATTAAAAGTTTAACCTTACACGGAATGAAAATCGACTACATAAATAAAGTACAAATTGTTCTGGTGAAATAGGATGACATGAGCTTAGCCTTAGCATGAAGAGTTAGCTATTAATTATGATCCGCCATTAATCCATGTGTTTCAATTTTCACTTGTCCGACGTGTGTTAGATTGACAAAATAATCAAAACAATAAATTTACAAGGAATAAAGTTAATAGTCCTGACGTTATTTGATCTTTTGTCTGAAAAATCTCAATTAAAAACTAGTGAACATGACGATATTCAAATTATAGCGCCCCACGTGAACTTCTGTTAGCCATGCAATTGGTGGTTTAACTTATCTAGTGTTAAAACATCGAGGTTTAAGAACATGGATGGTTTGGGGTCAATGTTTTATTAACATCGGTGTTTTATTTTTGAGCATTGATTTTCGATATATTGGTTGGTCGCCACCCACACCACATTGCACGGTTCAAACCTTCCTGGCCACTGGATATAAAGCTGGGGCGCAGGCGAGTGCTCCACTCTCTGTCTCTACAGTACCGGCAGCGTATAAGCGACTATGACAGTTCTCTCGCCACGTGGTGTGGTGCGTCATGTGACCTGCTCTGAAGCAATCAGCTTGCGAGGATTTGTTTACTTTCTCACAGCCAGGGTTCAGCGTTGCCGCTCATTTTCGGCATACGAAGTCGCTGGGGCGATAAGGCGAAGGTTATGAGATCATGATATCAAGGCGTGTCAGTAAGTGCCTAATGTTTTGCGATATAATTCACCTTCCGTGTAGGTAGTGCCGTGAACGTAGTAATGTGTGGCAACAGCGCATCGCAATGTCAGAAGCGCTTATACGCTGCCGGTACTGTAGAGTACTGTAGTTGCGGCGGAGGACGAGCACTTTCACTGTGCAGCGTTGCGGTGCGGTGGTCTGCGCGTGGGCTGACAACCAGGGAAGCGCTGCTCGAGGTGTAAACGAAATCCGTGTTCTGCTTTGTAAGCTGTTGCGGCTAGGAATGCGACATCGACAACAAAACATCCGTTTCTAAACATCGTTGCACGAAATTGAAACAGCGATGTTAATGCAACATCAATCCAAAATCATTGATGTTTCTAAACACCGATGCTCGAAATTAAAACATCGATGTTAATAAAACATCGACCCAAAACCATGGATATTATTAAAGATCGGGGTTTTTAAAACTGGTTTAGTAAACGTTGAAGTTCTCGTGGGGGGATTTAATTTGAAAGTGGTCTCATTTATTAATTTGTAATTAAGATTTAATTGACAAAATGGTAAAAATCATGAGGAAACTTAAAACATTGATAATTCAAAAATAATATAGGTTTGTTTATTGGCGAAAACTGAAGAATATTCAATTCATGGATATCTGAAAATTATTATAGAATTTTGATGAGATATTAGGGAATGTTTTTTATTAAAAAATATGAACTAGGTAAAATAGGAATCGACAAAGAACATCGATGTTAAAAAACTCGACGTAAAAATTCGATGATAAATACATTGCGAACTTGAATACAATTAGAGTTCACGTGAAACTCTTTACATGGATTATTCCGTCGTGAGGGATTTGACCTTTCTAGCTCCTCGTAATTAACTAATTAATAAATAACGATCATGGCGCGTTCTTTTATGACTATTATTAGGGTCTCGAGGCTTCTGTGTCATATTTACTAACACGGTATACTATATACAATGTTTCATACACTGGCTCGTGCAGTTACATATAATTTAAGCTGTGTTATTAATACTTAGTACAAAGAGACTTAGTAGTAATACTTAGTACAAAGTACTTAGTACAAGATGTAGTAAGCTTGCAAGTTATGGCCGAAAGTGAATCGTTCGCAAATAAATCGAAAGCGTATTGTTATATTACCACTAACCCGTGCGAAACATATGCAAGAGTTGCATTGGAGACTTCAACATGCGCATATAAAAAACTCGGCTTCGTATTTCTTCGGAACTGCTCATTTTCCAAGGGAATGTGCCGTATGTGAATGTAAATCAATAGGCGTATTTCCCACCTTACGGCAGTTAGCCCTGAAGGCTTCCGTTGTGTTTCACAAAGTGGTCAAGCGGAAAAGAAGCTTTATGGCTCAGAACCTCTCGTCCGTTGAAAGCTGATGAATGAATACATGAATGTTAATGTAGCAGATCGCACTACATATTCTTCTTCTACCATATATGGCCAGTCACACGAGGAACTGATTTCAGTCAAATTCAGATTTAGAGATTCATAAATTGAAATGCGTTCCATCGTAAATAGTTCAATTTCATCGCTGTTTGCGATATTTCATGAAGTAGAAGAACTTGGTGAACAGAAATATTATCGGAACTCACATTATTTAGAGTGCATTTTCATCATAACACTATTTCATTTCGACTTTAAAATAATTAAAAAACTATACCCATAAGACCGGATGAGGTGACCCACGGCACCAAATGATGTCATTGCAGTGTTTCTAACCGGGAGATCCTAAGATTCTAGTCCCGACAGTAACAGATTTTTCCTCACGAGCTAGATACTCCAATAGGTCAAATTCAGCCGTTGTCTGGAAGAGAATTGTAGCTTTGATCGGTAGTTTCCTGTGGTTTTCTCGCAGTACACTAACCAACGACCACGCATTTTCCTTCGTCTTGCTTGTCCTGTCCTCATCGCGTACTTGTATTCTTTTACACTTGTATACGCTATTCTACCACAGGTATAGGAGCTTAAGGCTTGTCCGGGCTGGGTCGGTGCCCTGCTGATAGGAGATAGCTGGATGGGAATAATCCAGCAAGCCGAGGTTTAGGTCGGCGCCGGATCTCACCATCCAGTTTGGGGGGCATCACCATCTCCCTTCTACTGCACTTACGGAGTAGTCGATGGGTCCAAAATCGCATATCAATCAATGAACTAGAAAGATCTTTACTACTTCATTATAATTTAAGAAATAATTGTTAAATTGTTATTGCTAACGGCTATAAATACAATGGCAATCAACGTAAAGATAAGATAAAAGATAAATTTATTTGAACTGCAAATGGGCGTAACCCAGTTGCAGTTAATTGCCAAATAAGAGAATACAGCTAACATGCAAATTATATATAAATAATAATACTAACAATAATAATGATATAAAACTGGCTCATTCATAAAACATTTAAAATTACCTTAAAAAAAGAAACATCATAATCAAACTCCGCACTGAATTTTGGTTCAACTGTACTTCACTAAACTTCACTTCTCTTCACTACACTTCACTATGACCCTTTAATCACTTCCTACAGTATTTCTCTCTTCTACACTGCACGACACCTCACTTCACAATATATTACTGACTTAGAGAATGTAATAAAATTGATTGGTACAAATCAGTGCTCTCTTGCTCACTTTTTGTACATGCTACAGGAACATTGGTGAAGCCTGCTTATATTTTCCAAACAATTCGGCAACGGCGAGTAGTGTGTCTGCGTGTCAAAGCACTTCGCAGCTGGAGCGGAGCTCCGCGGGGCGCTTCCCTTCTCGGGAGCGCTTGGAAATCGACCCAGGAGCGGATTTTCCGGCATCACGAACGCTCGAGTGGAAAACCCGGCGATGGCGGGGGCGTCCTTATACGCACAAACCCTCGAAATCCTCTCGGCGTTGAGTTTCGGGAACGGATCCCCCCGAAGTCTCCGACCTTTTGTTTTTCTCGTGAACAGCGGCGGCGCGCGTCCCGCGCCCGCAGTTCCGCACCTTCACCGCACACTGGGTCTGGACGCGGTTCTTGGAGGTCATAAATGACACCACGCTTTTTAGTCAGAGAGATTTATTTGAACAACAGTTGCGGTGATGCTAAATAAATCCATTAATATTGTTAAAAAATAAAATAAAATTATTAGGAATTCCGTAATAAATTAAATAATAATAATAATACGAACCATAATAAATAATGTAACAGTATTAAGTGAATTATGTAACCGCAGTTCTTGGGTGGCTTATGGGTGCCGTACTTCATTCCCGTTGAGCATCCCGGGTTCGATTCCTGGTAGGTGAAAATTTGTAGCTTTCCTTTGAAATCGTCCCAGATTCAGTGGCTATGTGGATGTAAAAAGCTCAGACAGACGGAGTTCGTTAAATACGGTGAAATGCATACGTCATGTTCGTCACAAGCCTCTCTTACCCTCAAGCGTGGGAATTTAACAAGACCCTGGCATGGGGACAGCTGGGCGGCAAATTAGGACAATCGACCCAAAATACCAAATACGTACATACATGTTAACTAGTACTTACGTAAACTAGAATCGAACTCACTGACTGATTTAAAGTGTATATTTTCTTTAATTTTATTGATCAGTTTTTTTATTAAGCTGGCATGGCACAAAAAGGAGACTTTTATTTCTGTTGCTACTTCTTGAAGTATGTTTTACACAAGAAACAAGAAAATTCGAAACCATAGAGATGAATCATATATGTAATATTCATTAAACGACGCTTTTAAAAAATACTTATAAGCATGAGATCTTTCTTCCTTTCTTTAGCGTTGATACAAAACCCGTCAAAGTAAATAGTGTTTAGGATAAGTCGCTGAAGTGACGGGAACCCCTTTATCACGTTTCCTTTATGACTGTGAATTAAACACCGTTCTGTCCATGTGGCTTTGAGTTCCACTCTATCTCTGTTCATGGAATGCTGAATTCTTCCCGACGAAGACTGCTGCGACTAGAACGTAATGCTGGTTACTACTTCTCAGAACAGACTCTCTTCTTTTGTTAAGTCACATCTCTTCGGTGGTGTGCTTAACCTTAAACATTGCTTCGGGATTTGGGGTGGAGTATTTCCCTAACGATGTCGCTGATATACTTCATTCATAACGGGAGATTCTTTTTCCTACAAGAAATGAAGTGAGCTTCATTTCTTGCTATGCTCCATCATTTCATTCGTGGACACAATGAATCATAAGTGGAAAACAGTTAGTTTGGAGACCACTCATAAGAGGAATATGACATATGGAGCAAACTTATTATTCCACATTTTTCGCAGGTATGTTTAAGTATGAAATAGTATTGCCCAGTGATACCTATTGGCGAATAAGCTAATGGTACTTTGTTTCAAAATCAGCTATGTTATGCTGTATCTGATTTGCATTTTCCTGTCAGTAAAACCTTGACAACCTTTTTCCAGAGTGTTTCGTTGACTGGAACCCTCCCAATGATGTCCTTGCATATCTTAACGCAACTTTATAGTTCGAATACGTGCTTCTCATCCCATGCAAGTACGTACTTGCGTGACGGCTTCTCATGCTGCTTAGGACCCCCCTTTCCGAGTTTCCTTTCCAGGGTGTCAAAAGCAACCACTCGGAGATCATGGACCTTAAAACGCCCCGTAATTTCGCCGCTTACGCGCTAGGAAGGGAATCCGCTCCGTGGGAACGCGCCTGTGTTCGACTACTGTGCGCCGGCGCGCGGCCGAACCGAAGCGTAGCGGCTTCCCAGGCAGCGCGGGGTGTTGGAGCGTCGGGACGTCGGAGGCTGAGGAACCGCGGGGGCGGAGGCGCCTAACGAGCGCCGCTAACAAGGCGTTCGCGCTCCTCTCGCGTTCCCTTGCCGCGCCCACCCCTCTCCCACTCTGCCCTTGCCCGCTCCCCGCTTCTCCCCGCTCAGCTTCTGCCCGCCCCGCTCGCCTCACGCTCGCCTCACGACAGCCTCTTCCCTCCACTCTTCAGCCCTCCTCACCGCAGTTCACACTGTCCTTGCCCGCTCCCCGCTTCTTCCCACCCCGCCTCTTTCCTCCCCGCTCTGCGCGTCAGCTTCTGCCCGCCCCGCCCGCTTCTTCAGCGTTCCTCACAGCAGCCCACAGTGACCTTATCAGCTCCCTCCCTCTTCCCTCAACCTTCTCATTCTGATTTGTTATGCAGTGCTTCGCCCCACCATGCCCTCCCCTTCCCTCGCGTCTTCATTCTATTCCCTTCCCTCACTCATTTCACCCACACTGTCCGTCTTCACTCTCCGCTTCTGACCACGCAAACCTTGTCCTACTCTGCGCTCATTCTGATCTACTCCGCCGTACCGCACTTCGTCTCCTTGCGTTGTGCTCCACCCAGCCACGCCCACCTCCGCTCACTACTCGATTCTTCACCCTCCTTCCCTCACCCCACTTTGTGATAACCCGCTCCCCGCCTCTCCTCATACTATCCCTCTTCTTCGCGCTTATTCTCCCCCCCCTCTCTCTCTGTCTCTCTCTTTCTCTCTTTCTTTCTCTCTTTCTCTCTTTCTTTCTCTCTTTCTCTCTCTCGCCTCTTCATGTCCCACCCCACCTCGTTTCACTGCGTCTTCACTTCTCTCCGCTGCCCTTTGCACCGCCCCTCTTCCCGTCCCATCCCGCAACTATACTCCCACGCGTCGCCTTCCCACTTCCCAATCTTCCCCCTGCCTCTCCCGCTCTGCCCCGCCACAGTCCATCCACCCCCATTTTGCTGCGTCCCGCTCCTCTCCACAACTCTTTGCTCCGCTCCTCTCCGCGTCATCGCACTCCGCCTCTGTCCGCAATTTCTGTGCGTGGCACTCGATTGCTGGACTGCAGCACGTGGATTGGCGCTGGTGTCGGCCCACCAAGTGCGGTTAACAATATTATTTTTATTTGTGAAAATATTGTTTGACAACGTTTAGCATTCTAGATAAAACATGGAGATAAAATAGGTGAATTGGCGGCGAAAAGTACCTAGCGTTTGAAAACAGCCTTTGTTGTGATCGTAGATGTCACGTGGATACGTGTATTATCTTATTCTATACGTCTCGCATACAAATAAAACTTGTAAGTATTAATATTATAAAAAATCTATTTTGGAAACAAAGTTCTCTTACGTTTTTGTCTCTTTTGTTCTAATTTTCTCTCGACTTGATCTAATTGTACGCAAACATCTGTTTCTCAAACACGAGGATTATAAATAATAAAAGCGATAAAAGAATAGAAAAAGAAAGGAAAAAAGGTTTAGGAATCCGTAATTCTATTACTCTGCAATAGATGAGAACCTTGAGGATGTATTTATATACAATTTACGTGTTTCAAAAACCTTACGAGGATTATAACAAAGGTCATCTACACCCACAAATGACACATGTGATACCTATGTACGCAAAATAAAAAAGAAGCTGTCGCATTTCTGCGTGACATGCTACCGCATATTTGCATCACGAGAAGCCACCCACAACACAGCTAACATGGCCGTCCCATCTTTCAATCACGTAGCCTGGGAACGGCAGTGACTCGGCGAGCCCTGTGTGCGACCTAAAATAGCTAGCGAAAGCCTTCCGGTTGGAATGCAGTCTCTCGACGACGTCGACGAGCGCTGGGGTCTGTTCACGCTTGCCGGGCGCGCACGGAAGAACCAAAGAAACGCCGACGTGCTGTGACGTACCTTTGCTGGGAGGGGAAGGCGAGTATGATAGTCGACAAGTTTATAGATGGAGTAACACACAAACATACACACACGCGCGCGCGTGCGCGATAAAAGAATAGAAATAGAAAGGGAAAAAGGTTTAGGAATCCGTCATTCTATTACTCTGCAAATTGATGAGAACCTTGAGAATATATTTATATACAATTTACGTGTTTCAAAAACCTTCTGGATTATGATGTATGATTGTCCCAAAAACACCTAAAATTAAATTTGTAGAAGACAATCCCCAGCCACTTTTGAGTACTTCAGATTGATATTTCACGAATTCACAACTAAAATGCCCTAACCCCCGCCATGTCTTAAAGCTCTGACCCTTGAAATTTAAAATCCTAATCTGCATTTTAGTCTCGTGGTCTATTCATATTTATACATTGCGTAATTCTAAAATCATTCGTATTTTTATTTTTGAAATTTAAAAAATATAAGGAAAACGAAAGGCAACAAGACTAAGCCTTGGACCTGTTGAGTTTCCGAGGATGCGTGAAATCATTTGTTTTCTCAGCACACATTTAGAGCGTTCTTGTTAAAGCTGCCGCGGGAAACGACTTCTTGTACTATCTCTATCTTCCCAATTGCAGTTCCCATAGAGGTGAAATGTAGTATTGTCAAATACGATTATAGAAGACGGAGACACAATTTCTTTAAGCTAAAGCAAACTTTGTGCAGAATATGGAGTAGGCCTATTACCGATAACGCTATCACTGGCTCTTCCTAGTCTTTTGAAAACTTGCTCTACGTGAAAGTGTGGACTAAATAACAATAATAATAATAATAATAATAATAATAATAATAATAATAATAATAATAATAATAATAATAATCCCGTGGCGCAAACAGTGGAAGAGGCTGCAGGTTCGAGTCGTGCTTAGGCATCGTCGGTTTTGTGATTGTCCCTTCAACCCTCATTATCCATCTTACCACCTCATTATTCATACTTCATGGCATACAAACCTTGTCTTATCAAGGTATACAGCTGTAAAAAGCTGATCCCTACAATTACACACGTTCATCTTTCCGGGACCTCGCAAGAAAACGTGTAGCGTGGCAGATGGCATAATTGTCGATATCAAATAATAATAATATAATAATATAACTAATAAAAATATAATAATAATATAATAATAATAATAATAATAAATAATAATAATAATATAATAATAATAATAAAATAATTCCGTGGCGGCAAACAGTGGAAGAGGCTGCAGGTTTTCGAGTCGTGCTTACGGCATCGTCGGTTTTGTGATTGTCCCTTCAACCCCCCTCATTATCCATTACACTCAATTATTCATACTTCATGGCATACAAACCTTGTCTATCAAGGTATACAGCTTGTAAAACGCTGATCCTACAATTACACACGTTTCTTTCCGGACCCCTCCAAGAAAACTGTAGCGTGGCAGATTTGGATAAATTGTCGATATGCAAATAATATAATATATAATAATATAATAATAATAATAATAATATATGAAAAATAATAATAATTAATGAAAATAATAACTAACGTAAATCGCGTTGGCGCACTAAAAGTGGACAGAGGCTGCAGGTTCGAGTCGTGCTAGGCATCGTCGGATTATTTGCTGATTGATCCTTCAACCCTCCATTATCCCATCTATAGCCACCTCATTATTCAATAACTTCAATGAGATACCAACTTTCTTATCAAGGTATCACAGCTGCTAAAAAGCTGATCCCTAAAATTACACACGTTTCATCCTTTCCGGGACTACTCGACGACAAAAACGTGTAGCCTGGACCAGATGGCATAAATTGGTGCGATATGCTAATAATAATAAATTATAAATATAATAATAATAATCAATAATATAAATAATAATAATAGTAATAACAACAATGTCGGCCCGTGGCGCAGACGGTTGCGGCAGCCGTCGTCTGTCGCCGAGGAGGTGAGGTTCGGAGTTTCTGCCGGTAGACATGGTCGTATTTGTGTTGTCCCTTACATCATCATCATCAATCAATCATCATCAATCATCATCATCATCCATTATCTCATAAGTCACACTTCAAGGCGTAAACAACCTGTTGTAATCCAAGATACAAGCTGAAAAGCTGATCCTGGAAGAATTACACACGTTAATCGTGTAGCGTGGTCAGTAATGGCCTAATCAGTAATAATAATAATAATAATAATAATAATAATAATAATAATAATAATATGTTGAAGGGAATGGCATTAGACGTTAAACCCAGCGCGGGCAAAGATGTGGGTGCACCAGCGCCGGTGTCGCGTTGTTTCGTGGAAGCACGATTTCCGAACGCGCCCACGCTGCCGCGCCGCGGCGGCGAGGGGGGCGGTGACCGCGGCGGCGTGGGGCGGGGCGAACGCCGCCCTCGTTAAAGGCGCGGTAAATAAAATCCTATAAATAGTGGTGTGCCGCAGTAGAGCGGCGGTCGCCGCTGCCGCAGCAGCAGCAGCAGCGGCGGCACAAGGCATTCGACAGCGGAGGTGGGGGTGCAGGTGACGGAGGGTGGCTTTTAGTTGTGGGTTGAGAAGGGATGTTGGAGACGGTCGCCGAAGCGGACGATTTTGGTAAGGTTACGGGAGACGGATATTACGATGAGACCGTTTATCGTTGCTACAGAAGAAAACAATCTCATTTTGCAGGACAACGATTTTATTTTGAGCCGTGCCGCGTAAAAAATGGCAAAAGCCAGTGTATTACTCTTTATACCAGTTATCTTATGGACTTTCTTTATTACATTTTTACTTGTAAAAGCAATTTTCTAGACGAACTTCTCTACTTAGCTGAAAAATGGAAATTTTTGGGTTTGTCACGTTTCTTGTACACCGACGTTATGGCTCGGGATAGATGATGAAGCAAGCCTAGGCGTACTGACAAACTGCTGTACATTCAGAAACTTAAACGTTAGAGGAGTTTCAGAACCTTCTCGAACAGAATTTCTCCTTGTGTGTTTATCGATTGTTATTTTATCAATTGGAGTTTAGTTACGTGACTGTTCGAGATGAATTGGCAATGTGCTAGAGGTTAAAATAAGGGAACAAGGACATAGCACGAATCCTGGTTGTATTATCAATTGTAGCGGCAGGGTCACATTTATGAAAGGGTCATTCAAATACCTTAATGAAATAAGATATAAGTTATTAATATTATCACAAATCGATATATTTACATTAACTGTATGACAGCTTATTAAACTGATTTCATGATTAAATACGACGTATTCTTGGTCTTTTGGCTGTGCCAGAAACCTTTCTGTATAACTATTTTTGCATTGCTTGAATACGTCAATTTCGTTTCAAAAGGAAAAAAGTATTGGGGTATGAAACACAATATCGAGACAGGGCAGGAAAGAAGATCAGCCGTGGTATTGTGCAACCTGCTGATCAGGCGAGGCAAGATGAACGGAAGAGAATGTCAAGGTGAGACGCCATCAGCTGCAAGAATTGCTATTGACCCAGAGGTCAGCGAAGGCACTGGTGCAAAGGAGAGGGAGTGAGCGGTTGTGGATTCTTTAAATGGCGGCGAAGGTGGCGCTTGGAGGTCAGCGACTCGTCTGCAGGCAGGCAGGTTGCGAATCACGGTGTGTCTGGGAGCTCGTCACGGGAAATGTAGTTGAAGATGTCAAAGAAGAGGTGCTGCTTAGAGTACATTGGCCTTCGTGATAAAGTAAGAACTGGAAATGATGGCATGTTGAGAATCACGGTGAATCAAATGATGGCAGGCAGGTTGCGAATCACGGTGTGTCTGGGAGCTTGTCACGGTAAATGAAATGTAAGATGTCAAAGAAGAGGTGCTGCTTAGATTACATTGGTCTTGGTGATAAAGTAAGAAATGGAAATGATTGTAATCCCTGTTGTGCCACGTACCCCATAGGGACAAATATTGTTTAAAATCGTGCGTACGCATGTCAAATTATTTCTAAAAGAGCGTGATTGCAATAATAAGTAATTGTAGTATAATTGCACTATACGTAGGGGCGACAAAGGTGAAGTCGTTTTAAGTAAAGAAATTAGGGCTGGGAGCAGTAGCTTGCAATAGCCAGTGTCAAGTGACAGCGATCACGGACGGTAAGCGATAATGAGCTGTAGCAAGCTTTTGTGCTTAACGATAGTTGGCTCAGAGCCACAGCTATCGATAGCAAACGGTGGGCAACGGTGAGAAACAGAGAACGACGTGAGAAATGGAGCGATGTGCGATATTAGTGGACGTTTGTGGTCGAAGCAAAGTTGATCAACGGTTTGCGTAAGGACGTGTTTGTGCGGCACGATAAACTACAGACGGTGACAATTGGTAACAATAGGCGACACTGGGCAATTACGGCCAAGGGGAGAACATAGCGGACAGCACTGCCATGGCCCTTGCGGTCCGGGTTCCACAACTACCATTACCCCTACCACAGCTTCACAGAGGGCTGAACCAGACCGGCAATCGCGCATCAAATCAAGAGTTTGCGGAGATGGCATATCATCACATTATTTTATTCTTTTCACAATTTTCCTCCTATTTGAAGTTTTACAACACCTTTTGATTTCAAAGTAAAATACACTAAAGAGAGCATTCAATTCAATCCAATTTATGTGTATAATGAAATTTCAATTAAGTATCGCTTAAAATGCTATAACGTTTTGTGCTTCTATTTAGAAATTGTGTCTACTTGCGACAGTAATAATGGAGGCATCCCAAAAAAAAATTTAACTGACAAAACTAATTTTTATTTAGAAAATCCAAATAATAAGTACGAAATGGTAGGAAATTTATTATAATGGAACTTTTTAAATATAAGGGTGTCGTCATCTGAAAATAACGATTTTTACAAAAAATCGCTTGAACCTTTATTTTTCTAATCTGCACTATGTACAGTTTCATCCCGATTTTAATTAAATATTTGTTTCATTATCAATCTGTGAACATACGTTTTATAACTTCCTAAACATGAAACTAAATGAAGTACATTTTACGTCGTTATTTTCTCAGTCACTTATCTGGATTTTCGAAGTTTATTCGTATCTGAGGTATTTGGATTCATAATTCTCTCGGATAATTGCAAGTGTTCTGTTTATATGAAACCCCTTACGCATCGCTTGTGAAACCCCCGTAGAACAATATTGAGATTTCTGTCTTCCCAACTACCGTCAATGTGCCGACTCCCCAAAATTTGCTCCAGGATAATAGTTAATAACATTATTTTGTAAATCAAATTTGTAAAGCAAATAAAGTTGTGGAAAGTTGTAAACGGAGGCGATACGAGAAGTTTATATCCACCCAGATCCGTCCTGTGTGATGTATGTTATGTGTCGTTTAATACATTTCGTAACATCACCTTATATTCATAGCAATAAGGAATTCCTATTGGTGGAATAGGAGTACTCGCATGCCATCTTCTGATAGACATCATTTATTTCGACGCCGGATTGCTAGTCGTTAATAGACGCCGATCGTATCTCTTCGTTCATCCGCTTGACTGCGTTTAGTGCATATAAAAGTACATTACCACGAAAATAAAATACCGCCCACGCGCGCTTTTCCGTCCATTGTAAGCCAGCCTCAGCCTCGCCGCAGCTTCGCCGCGCCGGCTGTGATTCACGCGCTGGGAAGCGGCTGATCGGACGCGCCTGCTTCATCCCCCTGGCCGCGCTTCAGCCTTCGCGCTGCGGGGCCCCTGCGCGCCACGCCCTCTACAGCCCCTCCGCGCTGGCAGCTGCGGACGCTCGTGTTACCCAGACGCAATACCGGTGTTAATCAACCACCACCGCTGACGTAGAACCGTGTATTCGGCTCGGATTCGGTGGGTACTGCGTTTGTCGACGGATGCTGGTGTCGACGTTGCTATTTCAGTACCTCAAACATTTGGAATATGTTTATGTGATAAGATTAGCATCTTTGGTGAACGAGTCAAACCAAAATGATTTCATATTCTTTACTTTTTTATTTCTTACAGTTAATAAACAAGAATAGTATTGTCCATCCGGTGGCCGAGATCGCTAAGGCAGTAGTGCCGTAGCGATCTCGGACTGAAAGATAGCGGGTTGAAGTCCCGCTTCAAGCATGGTTGTATTGTGTTCGTCCTTTCACACCCTATCATCATCATCATATCGTGTCATCATCACAGTTCCCATACCGTTACAAGCAATAGTGTTCGCTAATGACCTAGAAGTTGGTGCGACCTTAAAAAAAGAATATTATTGCTTTAATAATTTGTTAACAATAAATAAAACTTCACTACATGTCGAACAAACAAGTAAAAAATATGAATAGTCACAAGACATAATGTAGTAATAATCTAAATAATAGTGCACGTAGTATCTAAATGTTAACTAAATATTATAACACCGCATTGTATTATTCACGATAATTCATATGTGATCCCGTTTTGTACTTTTCTGAGCGTTACAAAGAGGAAGAGTTATCTGTTTCAGTCTTTGGTATTGTTTTTTCGAAATAACAATTTATTCATTCTTTTCGTTTGAGTTGCAGTGGTCACAGACCCAAAATATTACTCCTCTTCGTCGGATGGTTTTACCTCAAAATCGTCTTTTTTATGGCAGCGTCAATCACCGATTAAAGGATATTACGGTCTACCGATTTCCATTCAGGAGAATCCGTCGGCTGACAGGCGCTCCCATAAAATTCATGGGTGTCGGGAAGAAGTTAATTGGGCGGGCGTGGGAGGGCGGTGCATATGATTTGAGGGAGTGCCCTCGGTTCGGGGAATATATTCATCGAGCTGGCGGTGGAAGCAGGTCGGGCGGAAACAACGTCCCCTTGCGTGAATGGCCCCCGCGCCGGCCCTTCCGCCTCCGCCGCCCTCCTGCTTGCCCGCGTCCTCCTCCTCCTCCTCCTCTTCCAGCCTCATCCTCATCCCTCAGATCCTCCTCGTTGTCTTCCTCCTCGTCCCCCTCGCCCTCACCATCAATGATCTCGTCCTCCTTGACTTTGTCCTCGGCCTTCTTATCTCTCGTTCTAGTCCTCTTCATTCTCCTTCTACCCTCTCTCTCGCAATAGTCCTGGTTCTCTCTTTTGCTCGCATTCTCCTCTTTAGTCCCCTCCATTCTTTTTGTCCTCCTCCTCCTCTGCGTTCTTCGTCCTCTCCTCGCTCTCTGCCTCCGAGAAATTTTCGTCGTGGACATCCCTCCCCTCCTCTTTCTCTTTCTTTATTCTCCTTGCCTCTTTCTCATTCTCCTCCTCATCCTCCCTCTCGTACTACTACTCTTCGTCATCCCTCTTTTCCTCTTCATCATTCTCCTCCTCTTTGACTGCCATATCGTCGCCCTCTTTTTTCTTCTTCTCCTTCTCTAACACGTCCTCATTCCTCCGTTTTCGACCCCTTCCTCGTCGTTCTATTTGTTGTCTTCCCCACGTTCCTCCCTCTTGCATCTCATTTTCTTCCCTCGCCCTCGCCCTCGCCCCCGCCCTCACCACGCCGCACCTCCCGCTCACTAC
Organism: Gryllus bimaculatus; assembly: GCA_017312745.1. Classification (NCBI taxonomy): domain Eukaryota; kingdom Metazoa; phylum Arthropoda; class Insecta; order Orthoptera; family Gryllidae; genus Gryllus; species Gryllus bimaculatus. The sequence goes on from BOPP01000020.1 coordinate 9,812,915, forward strand.
TCGACTCTTTCACCCTCTTCCCTCACCCACTTTGTGAAACCGCGCCCCGCCTCTTCCCATACGTATACCTCTTCTTCGCGGCTTATTCTCCCCCCCTCTTCTCTGTCTCTCGCTTTCTCTTTCTTTCTCTCTTTCTCCGTCTTTCTTCATCTCATATTTCTACTCTCTTCGCCTTCTTCATAGATCCCACACACTTTTCGTTCACTGGCGTTCTTCACTTCTTCGCTGCCTTTGCACCGCCCCTCTTCCCGTCCCATCCGCAACTCATACTCCCACCGCGTCGCCTTCCCACTTCCCAAATCCTTCCCCCTGCTCTCCCGTCCGCCCCGGCCACAGTCGCTCCCACCCATTTGGCTGCGTCCCGCTCCTCTCCACAACTCTTTTGCTCCGCTTCCTCTCCGCGTTCATCGACTCCGCCTCTGTCCGCAATTTCTTGTGCGTGGCACTCTCGATTTGCTGGCACTGCCAGCACCGTGGATTGGCGCTGGTGTCGGCCCACCATGCGGTTAACATATTATTTTTATTGTGAAAATTATTGTTTACGGATATTATACAGCATTCTAGATAAAACATGGAGATAAATGGTGAATCTCGCGGCGAAAAGTACAGAATTACCATAGCGTTTTGAAAACACGCCTTCTGTTGTGATCCGAGATGTCACGTGGGATACCGTGTATTATCTCTATTCTATACGTCCTCGCATAAAAAATAAAACTTGTAAGTATTCAATATTAAATAGGAAAATCTATTTATGGAAACACAAAGTTCTTTACGTTTTGGTTTTTGTTCTATATCTTTTCTCGACGAATCTAATGTATACCAACATCTGTTTTCAAGCCACGAGGATTATATAATAATAAAAGCGATAAAAGAATAGAAAACAGAAGGAAAAAGGTTTAGGAATCCGTATATTCTATTACTATCATGCAATAGATGAGAACTTGAGGAATGTATTTATATACAATTTACGTGTTTCAAAAACCTTACGCAGGATATATAACAAAGGGTCAATCTACACCACAATGAACACATGTGAATACCTATTACGCAAAATACAAAAAAGAAGCTGTTCGCATTTCTGCGTGACATGCTACCGCAATATATGCATCAACGAGAAGCCACCCAAACACAGCTAACATGGCCGTCCCATCTTTCAATCACGCTAGCCTGGAACGGCCAGTGACCTCGGCGAGCCTGTGGTGCGACCGTAGAACATAGCTAGCGAAAGCCTTCCGGTGGAATGGCAAGTCTCAATTCGACAGACGATCGACAGAGCTGGGGTCTGTTCACGCTTGCGGGCAGCGCCGGGAAGAACAAAGAAACGCCCGACGTGCTGTGACGTACTTTGCTGGAGGGGAGCGAGTATGATAGTCGACAGTTTAATAGATGGAGTAACTACACAACATACACACACCCGCCCAGCGCGGTGGCGGCGTAAGAATAGAAATAAGAAAGGGGAAAAAAGGTTAGGAATCCGTCATTCTATTACTCCTCATAGCAATTGGAATGAGAACCTTGAGAAATATTTATAACAATTTACGTGTTTCAAAACTTCTGGATTATGATGTATGATTTGTCCCAAAAACAACCATAAAATTCAATTTGTAGAAGACAATCCCCAGCCACTTTTGAGTCATTCAGATTGAATTATTCACGATATTCACCATAAGTTACAATGCCCTAACCCCGCATGTCTTAAAGCTCTGACCTTGCAAATTTAAAATCCTAACTGCATTTTTTAGCTCTCGTGGCTATTCATATTTATACAATTGCGTTAATATTAATCATTTCGGTATTTTTATTTTTGGAAATTTAAAAAACTATAAGGAAAAGAAAGGGCACAGACTAGAGCTTGGACTGTTGGTTTCCGAGGATGCGTGAATCATTTGGTTCTCAGCACAACATTCTAGAGCGTTTCTTGTTAAAGCTGCCTCGGGGAAACGACTTCTTGTACTATCTCTTATCTTCTCCAATTGCAGTTCCCATAGAGCGTGAATGTAGTATTGTCCAATACGATGTATAGAGAGACGGAGACACAATTTTCTTTAAGCTAAAGAAACTTTGTCGGCAGAATATGGAGTAGGCCTATTAACCGATAACGGCTATCAGCTGGCTCTTCACTAGTCTTTTGAAAACTTTTGCTCTCACGTGAAAGTGTGGACTAAATAACAATAATACTAATAATATAACCTAAAAATAATATAATAATAATAATAATAATAATAAATAATAATATAAAAAATAATAATAATATAATAATAATAATAATAATAATAATAAATCCCGTGCGGGCAAACAGTGGAAGAGGCTGCAGGTTTTCGAGCGTGCTTAAGGCATCGTCCGGTTTTGTGATTGTCCTTAACCCCCCTCATTATCCATCTTACCACTCATTATTCATACTTCATGGCATAACAAACTTGTCTTATCAAGGTATACAGCTTAAAAGCTGATCCCTACAATTACATCACGTTCATCTTTCCGGGACCCCTCCTTGCAAGAAAAACGTGTAAGCGTGGCAGATTTGGCATAAATTGTCGATATGCAAATAATAATAATTATAATAATATAATAATAATAATAATAATAATATCATATAATAATAATAATTAATATATAATAATAATATAAACAGTAATATAATCGTGTGCGCAAAAAGTGGAAGAGGCTGGCAGGTTCGAGTCGTGCTTAGGCATGTCGGATTTTGCGTGATTGTCCTTCACCCTCATTATCCATTACACTACTCATTATTCTAACTTCAATGGCATACCAAACCTTGTCTTATCAAAGGTATACAGCTTGCTAACAAACGCTGATCTCCTACAATTACACACGTTTCATCCTTCCGGGAACTACTCGCACAAGAAAACGTGTAGCTGGTGGCGAGAATTGGTCGATAATAAATTGTCATCAATAAATTATAACAATAATAATAATAATAATTAATAATAAATAAAATAATAATAATAATAATAATAATCAATAATCCCGTGGCGCACACAGTGGATAGAGGCTTGCAGGTTCCGAGTCCGTGCTAGGCAATCGTCGGTTTTGTGATTGTCGCTTCAACCCCTCAGTTATCCATCTTACACCTCATTATTCAATCTTCATGGAATACAACTTGTTTATCACAGGTATCACAGACTGTACAAAGCTGATCTCCTAAAATTACACACCGTTATCTTTCCGGGACCTCGAAGAAAAACGTGTAGCCGTGGCATGATGGCATCAAATTTTCGATATGCAATAATAATAATTTAATATAATAATAATAATAATCAATAAATATCATAATAATAATAGTAATAAACAACAATGTCGGCCCGTGCGCAGACGGATTAGCGGCAGCCGTGCGTCTGTGCACGACGGAGGTGCAGGTTCGGAGTTCTGCGTAGCCATGGTCCGTATTTCGTGTTGTCCCCTTACCATCATCATCATCAATCAATCATCATCATCATCATCATCATCCATATATCTATAGTAACTTAAGGCGTCAAACACTTGTTGTAATCAAGGATACAAGCCTGAAAAGCTGATCTGGAAGAATTACCATAGCACGTTAATCGTGTAGGTGAGTTCGAATGTACTGGCCTAATCAGTAATAATGTAATAATTAATAATAATAATAAATATATAATAATAATAATAATATGATTAAAGGAAATGGTGGCATTAAGACGTTAAACCAGCGCGGGGAGCAAAGATGTGGGTGCACCAGCGCCGGTGTCGCGTTGTTTTCGTGGAAGCACGATTTCCGAACGCGCCACGCTGCCCAGCGCCGGCGCGCGGCGCCGGGGGGCGGTGACGGGGCGGCGTGGGGCGGGGCGAACGCCGCCCTCGTTAAAGGCGGCGGTAAATAAAATCCTATAAATAGTGGTGTGCCGCAGTAGAGCGGCGGGTCGCCGCTTCGCAGCAGCAGCAGCAAGCGCGGCAACAACAGGCATTCGAACAGCGGAAGGTGGGGGGTGCAGGTGACGGAGGTGGCTTTTAGTTGTGGGTTGAGAAGGGATGTTGGAGACGGTCGCCGAAGCGGAAGATTTTGGTAAGGTACGGGAGACGGATATTACGATGAGACCGTTTATTCGTTGCTACAGAAGAAAACAATCTCATTTTGCAGGACAACGATTTTATTTTTGACCGTGCCGCGTAAAAAATGGCAAAAGCCAGTGTATTACTCTTTATAACCAGTTATCTTATGGACTTTCTTTATTACATTTTTACTTGTAAAAGGCAATTTTCTAGACGACCTTCTCTACTTAGCTGAAAAATGGAAATTTTTGGGTTTGTTCACGTTTCTTGTAACCGACGTTATGGCTCGGGATAGATGATGAAGCAAGCCTAGGCGTACTGACAAACTGCTGTACATTCAGAAACTAAACGTTAGAGGAGTTTCAGAACCTTCTCGAACAGAATTTCTCCTTGTGTGTTTATCGATTGTTTTTTATCAATTGGAGTTTAGTTACGTGACTGTTCGAGATGAATTGGCAATCGTGCTAGAGGTTAATAAAGGGAACAAGGACATAGCACGAATCCTGGTTGTATTATCAATTGAGCGGGCAGGGTCACATTTATGAAAAGGGTCATTCAAATACCTTAATGAAATAAGATATAAGTTATTAATATTATCACAAATCGATATATTTACATTAACTGTATGACAGCTTATAAACTGATTCATGATTAAATACGACGTATTTTGGTCTTTTGGCTGTGCAGAAACCTTTCCTGTATAACTATTTTTGCATTGCTTGAATACGTCAATTTCGTTTCAAAAGGAAAAAGTATTGGGGTATGAAACACAATATCGAGACAGGGCAGGAAAGAAGATCAGCCGTGGTATTGTGCAACTGCTGATCAGGCGAGGCAAGATGAACGGAAGCAGAATGTCAAGGTGAGACGCCATCAGCTGCAAGAATTGCTATTGACCCAGAGGTCAGCGAAGGCACTGGTGCAAAGGAGAGGGAGTGAGCGGTTGTGGATTCTTTTAAATGGCGGCGAAGGTGGCGCTTGGAGGTCAGCGACTCGTCTGCAGGCAGGCAGGTTGCGAATCACGGTGTGGTCTGGGAGCTCGTCACGGGAAATGTAGTTGAAGATGTCAAAGAAGAGGTGCTGGCTTAGAGTACATTGGCCTTCGGTGATAAAGTAAGAACTGGAAATGATGGCATGTGTAGAATCACGCGTGAATCAAATGATGGCAGGCAGGTTGCAATCACGGTGTGTCTGGGAGCTTGTCACGGTAAATGAAATGTAAGATGTCAAAGAAGAGGTGCTGCTTAGATTACATTGGTCTTGGTGATAAAGTAAGAATGGAAATGATTGTAATCCTGTTGTGCCACGTACCCCCATAGGGAACAAATATTTGTTTAAAAATCGTGCCGTACGCATGTCAAATTATTTCTAAAAGAGCGTGATTGGCAATAATAAGTAATTGTAGTATAATTGCACTATACGTAGGGGCGACAAAGGTGAAGTCGTTTTAAGTAAAGAAATTAGGGCTGGGAGCAGTAGCTTGCAATAGCCAGTGTCAAGTGAAGCGATCACCGGACGGTAAGCGATAATGAGCTGTAGCAAGCTTTTGTGCTTAACGATAGTTGGCTCAGAGCCACAGCTATCGATAGCAAACGGTTGGGCAACGGTGGAGAAACAGAGAACGACGTGAGAAATGGAGCGATGTGCGATATTAGTGGACGTTTGTGGTCGAAGCAAAGTTGATCAACGGTTTGCGTAAGGACGTGTTTGTGCGGCCACGATAAACTACAGACGGTGACAATTGGTAACAATAGGCGACACTGGGCAATTACGGCCAAGGGGAGAACATAGCGGACAGCAACTGCCAATGGCCCTTGCGGTCCGGGTTCGCAACAAGTACCATTACCTACCACAGCTTCACAGAGGGCTGAACCAGACCGGCAATCGCGCCATCAAATCAAGAGTTTGCGGAGATGGCATATCATCCACATTAATTTTACTTCTTTTCACAATTTCCTCCTTTTGAAAGTTTTACACACCTTATGACTTTAGTAAAATTAACCACTAAAGAGAGCATTTCAATTCAATCCAATTTATGTGTATAAATGAACTTTTCATTAAGTATCGCTTAAAATGCTATAACGTTTTTGGTCGCTTCTATTTAGAAATTTGTGTCTACTTGCGACAGTAATAATGGAGGGCACCAAAAAAAAATTAACTGACAAAAACTAATTCTTTATTTAGAAAATCCAAATAATAGTACGACATGGTAGGAAATTTATTATAATGAACTTTTAAATATAAGCGGTGTCGTCATCTGAAAATAACGATTTTTACAAAAAATCGCTTGACCTTTATTTTCTAATCTGCACTATGTTACAGTTTCATCCCGATTTTAATTAAATATTTGTTTCATTATCAATCTGTGAACATACGTTTTATAACACTTCCTAAAATTCATGAAACTAAATGAAGTACATTTATCCGGTCGTTATTTTCTCAGTCACTTATCTGGATTTTCGAAAGTTTAATTCGTATTCTGAGGTATTTGATTCCATAATTCTCTCGGAATAATTGCAAGTGTTTCTGTTTATATGAAACCCTTACGCATCGCTTGTGAAACCTCCGTAGAACCATATTGAGATTTCTGTCTTCCCAACTACGTCAATGTGCCGACTCCCAAAATTTGGCTCCAGGATAATAGTTAATAACATTAATTTGTAAATCAAATTTGTAAAGCAAATAAAGTTGTGGAAAGTTGTAAACGGAGTGGCGATATCGAGAAAGTTTATATCCACACCCAGATCGTCGCGTGTGATGTATGTATGTGTGCGTTTAATACATTTTCGTAACATCACCTTATATTCATAGTAATAAGGATTCCTATTGGTGCGAATAGGAGTACTCGCATGCCATCTTCTGAATAGACATCATTTATTTCGACGCCGGATTGCTAGTCGTTAATAGACGCCGGTCGTATCTCTTCGTCATTCGCCGCTCTGACTGCGTTTAGTGCATATAAAAGTACATTCCACGAAAATAAAATAACCGCCACGCGCGCTTTTTCCGTCCATTGTAAGCCAGCTCAGCCTCGCCGCAGCTTCGCCGCGCCGGCTGTGATTCACGGCGCTGGGAACGCGGCTTGACGGACGCGCCTCTTCAACCCCTCTGGGCCGCGCTTCAGCCTTCGCGCTGCCGGGGCCCCCTCGCCGCACGCCCTCTACAAGCCCCTCCGCCGCTGGCAGTGGCGACGCTCGTGTTACCCAGAGCGCAATAACCGGTGTAATCAACCACGACACCGCTGACGTGAACGGTGTATTCGGCTCGGATTCGGTGGGTACTCCGTTTGTTCGACGATGCCTGGTGTCGACCGTTGCTATTTCAGTAGCACCACGACGTTTGGAATATGTTTATGTGATAAGACTTAGCATTTTTGGTGAAGCGAGTCAAACACAAAAATGTTTTCATATTCTTTTACTTTTTTATCTTCTTATAGTTAAAAACAAGAATATTATTGGTCCGATCCGCGTGGCCGAGAATCCGCTAAGGAGTAGTGGCGTAGCGATCTCGGACTGGAAAGATAGCGGGTTGAAGTCCCCCGCTCCAAGCAGGTTGTATTTTGTTTCGTCCTTTCACACGCCCTATCATCATATATCGTGTCATCTCACAATTTCCATACCGTGTAACAAGCAATAGTGTTCGCTAATGACCTACGAAGTTGGTGCGACCTTAAAAAAAGAATATTATTGCTTTAATATTTTTAACAATAAATAAACCTCACTACATGTGAACAAACAGTAAAAATCATGAATAGTCACAAGACATAATGTGTAATAATCAAATAATGTGCACGTAGTATCTAAATGTTAACTAATATTCATAACACCAGCATTGTATTCATTTCGATAATCAATGTGATCCCGTTTTGTACTTTTCTGAGCGTTACAAAGAGGAAGAGTTATCTGTTTCAGCTTCTTGGTATATTTTTTTTGCGAAATAACATTTTTCATTCTTTCTCGTTTGAGTTGCAGTGGTCACAGACCCAAAATATTACTCCTCTTGTGGATGTTTTTACCTCAAAATGCGTCTTTTTATTATGGCAAGCGTCAATCACCGATTAAAAGGATTTACGGTCTACCGACTTTCATTCAGGAGAATCCGTCCGGCACGGCGCTCCATAAATTCATGGGTGTCGGGAAGAGTTCTAATGGGGGGCGTGGGAAGGGCGGTGCAATAATGTTGAGGGAGTGCCCTCGGTTCGGGGAAAATATTTCATCGAGTGGGGGCTGGAGCCAGGTCGACGGAAACAACGTCCCCTTTGGCGTGAATGGCCCCCCGCGCCGTGCCCTTCCGCCCCGCCCGCCTCCTCGCTCTGCTTGCCCGCGTCCTCCTCCTCTCCTCTCTTCCAGCCTCATCCTCATCCTCAGATCCTCTCGTTGTGTCTTCCTCCTCGGTCCCCCCGCCTCACCATCCATGATTCTGTCCTCCTTGACTTTGTCCTCGGCCTTCTTATCTCTCTCGTTCTAGTCCTCCTTCATTGCTCCTTCTAGACCTTCTCCTCGCGCAATAGTCCTGGTTCTCTCTTTTTGCTCGCATTCTCCTCTTAGTCTCCCCCCATTCTTTTTGTCGTCTCCTCCTCTGCGCCGTTCGTCCTCCTCGCTCTCTGCTCCGAGATACATGTTTCGTCGTGGGACATCCTTCCCCTCTTTCTCCTTATCTTTATTCTCCTTGCTCTTTCCTCATCTCTCCTCTCTCATCCTGCCCTCTGTCTACTACCCGTCTTCTATCCTCTTTTCCTCTTCAATCATTCCCTCCTCTTTCTGACTGCCATCATCGGTCGTCCTCTTTTTCTTCCAGCCTTATCCTCATCCCCTGATCCTCCTCCTCAGGTCTCATTTCATCAGCGTTGGTCTTTCCTTTTTTCCTTTCTTAATTCTCCTTGGCCCTCGTTCTCCTCCTCGTCGCTCCTCCTCGTCATATCTTTGTCTCGTCATCAATCCTCCATCCTCATTGAATGCCATATGCCCTCGCCCTCGCCCTCGCCCTCGCCCCTCGCCTCGCCCTCGCCTCGCCGCGCCCGCGCCTGCCCTGCGCCCTCGCCTCCCTCGCCCCTCGCCTCGCCCCGTTCTCGCGCTCGCCCCCGCCCCCGCCCCGCCCTCCTCACCTGACCTCGGTTCCCTTCCCCGTCCTTCCTCGTTGTCGGTTCTTCCTTCTCCTCCTCCTCCTTCTTTCTAAAGAAGTTGGGCCGTTGGCGGCACCTTTTTGTCGGCAAAGGGCAATCATTTTCATTACTATCTCGCAGGAGCTGCTTCCTCGGCGCGCGGGATCACCTTTCGGCGGAGGCAAGAAGCGTGCGTTTGAAGGCGCCCCGGCGCGTTCGTTGCAAGGGCGGCCGGCGGATCTTGATTCACCGTCTGGGTCTCCGCGCGCGCTGGGGTTCTTTAGAAGCGCCGCTCCCCTCCGTCCGTTAGTTGCTTCCGCTCCCCGCCTTCGGAAGGCTGAGCCAACGGCCGAGTGGGGGCGGGCGCTTGCCTCCCAATGAGTGCGCCTTGCCTGAATAATTTTGGGGCTGTGTTCAATATCTAATTTTTAATGCTGGGCATTTCTGAAATCTTCACTTTGGAAAGGAAAAGGAGAAGAAGAAGCATTCGATATATTTCCGGCTTACGCGATGTTCCGTACAACACCTATTAAAATGCGGTAGAAAGCAGCGGCTAGTGAATAATGATAACGAGGAAATTCCTAGAAACTGACATGCAGTCTATGGGATTTTCTCTGTATTTTGTTGATGAATTGCTTTTTCTAATTTATTACGATAGTACGTGACATCGATTATGTATCTCTATTATTTTTAATATTTTTTTGGTATACAGTATTGATAATTTTTAAACAACTTAAAAACGGAACTTCAATCCCCCCCCCGATCTGCCCGTTCTTCATTTTAACAGTACGCTAAGTCTAATAATTTTGCTGGTATTTTCTACAGTACAATATACTTCGTTCAAAATACTTCTCTGTTCCAGAGCGTCATTCACGACCTAGTCTCATTTTCCTCGTCACAGAATCTTCATGATGGCGTGTGAAGGCATGCTGCGGTCAACTCACGAACCCGAGTTCCTTGCATTAGTCATTGTAAAATGTATTGATTGTTAGGGTAGAATGATATCCTCTACAAGAACCCTGTGGATGAGACCATTTCTAATTCCTGCTTGACTTCCTTGTAGAGCCTGTTTTTTCACGATTTCAAATCTTCACATTGATTTGACTTGTCTCAAAATGCTATTGACATGGATGAATCCTTATTTCCAATGAGTGTTTGAACATATTTCTTTTTCATGGGTTTTTCTGAATGGTAATATCGTAAGGTTTATGATGTCACTTATTTTCCACTTTCGGACCCTCATCACGAAGATAGGGACATCCTGGACTTACAAAACATATTTCTTGGTGCACGATCATGTGACTGTGAATATGTAAAATGTAAGATACGTGAATAAAATGTTTGAATATTCGTACGCGTTAACCCCGTGGAAGGGAAGGCATAAAAGAATAAGGCTTCTCCCATAGCACTACTCCAGAATGAGTTTCGCAAAACACGATATTCGACTGTGTTTTGTTCTTTGATGAGTCAGACGTACAACACGGCAGCTCGTTTTTTTCTTCCCGTCCTCTTCGTTCCCGCTGCCTTTCTCCCCCCCCCCCCTCGCCTCCCCCTCCCCTCCCGCGCCGGGCGTTGTCGATGAGCATCGAGGCCGCAGCCAGCCCGATAGTCGCGTCGAGAGTGGCTGTCCATCGACGGGCGCAGGAATGTATCGAGATAGCCTCCCCCCGCCTCGCCCCGCCCCGGCCCCGCCGCCGCCCCGGCCCCGCCCCGGCCCACGCCACACCCCGCTCCACCTCGCCCCCGCCCCGCCCCGCACCGCGCCCCGCTCCCGCCCGCCCCGCCCCGCCCCGCACGTCGCGCCCCGCTCCCTGCCCGCACCTGCCCGCTTCCCGCCCCTCCCGCCCCGCCCCCGCAGCCCCCTGCCCCGCCACGCCCCGCTCCCACGCTCGCCCTGCCCGCACGCCCCCGCCCACGCCCCGTTTCCACCTCGCCCCGCCGCCCCGCGCCCGCCCCCGCGCACCCGCTCGCGCCCCGCCCCGCCCCGCCCCGCCCCGCGCCCCGCTCCCCCCGCCCCTCCCTCTCCCGCCCACGCCCGCCCCACCCCGCCACCTCCGCCCCGCCCTCTTGCCGCCCCGCCCCCTCTCTCCGCCCCCACCCGCCCCACCCCCCGCGCCCCTCCTCCCGCCCCCCGCCCACCCCGCCCCCGGCCCG
>BOPP01000020.1:9826884-9854273 GCA_017312745.1 Gryllus bimaculatus
GGTGCGAAGTAAAGTGGCCGATGCGAGGGGGACGATGCCGCAGAATGCGCGATTGGCAGACGGTGGCGATGCGCGAGAGGTGGCGATGACGGACGGCGGCCGATGGCCCCGGAGGTGGCGATTGCGCGAGATGGCCCGTGGCGGCAGTGGCGATGGCCGGATCATGCTGTTGCCCAGAGGCAGCACGCTTGGCGAGTGGCGGCGTGGAGATGGCGCTTAGTTGCTGGGCCAGAGGCCGCCGTGTCTGCAGAGGCTCGCTAAAGGGGAGTGAGGAGGCAAGTGATCTGTGTGATCGAGGGCACGGTCGACGAACGGGCACCGGCTTGCGTCAGGTGGTCGGTGGCTATACGCCGAGCCGCAAAATCAGGAGGGCGGAGGCGGTGACAAGAAGTCTTAAGCCCAGAGGGCGAAGCGTCAGAAGTATTGACGAGCAGGACAATAGCGCAGGACAAGATAAGAAGAAAAGGTGTCCTGACGTCGATGGACCAATAAAGCCGGACAGATGGGAGATCCAACGGTGCAACTACGTATACTATTTTGGACAAGGGGAGCAAGCGAATTGATAGCCAGTCGAGCCAACGAAGACGGCATAGGAGGCAGTGAAAGACGCATTTTATGGCATTAAATACAATGTTCGAGCGGCTACCTATTATATGATAGGAGGTGCGAGAAAACGTATGCGAAGTTGTTGGCAAGTGGCCGCGGCGGAATTCAGGGCTTTCATTGCGCTGCCGCGCAGTGCAGCACGTTGGCGAAGCGTGACAGCGCGCGGAACGTTGGAGGGGCAGACTCGACCTCTCGCGATGGCTCAGGGAGTGGCAGGGAATATGGCGGCTAGATGGAGCCACACGTGTGCATGGGTGCTTAGCAGAGGCAGTGGATCAGGAGGGACGAACGGGCAACAAGACTGGCCGTAATGGAAGGGAGAATAAGGCTGCACAAGTGTTCAGAGGCAAATAGAAGACTGGCGTCGAAATAGTCGCAGGAGACGTGAAATGAAAAACTGGCAAGTGGAGAGCAACTTGAGGCGCCGATAGAGGTGATAATGAAAAGGGCAGACAAGAAAAAGGATAATGATGAAGTCGAATGAGGGACACGTTACCATGTCTGTCACAGCCATCCAGGGTAACCTCTCACATTTCTGAAACATACGAGTATATTTCTCTGCCTTTTTTGCGTCGTTTCCGTGCATAATATTCTTTATTTTCATAATAAGATTTTGTAATTTCAAGCACATTTTGAAGAAATCATTTAAGTAACATTACATGTGGGACCATGGGGATCTCCCGTGATAAAATATAAATTAAGAGCACCATAATTCCATATACAGTCCAATTTACTCATCAGCTAGATAAAATTAGAGCAAAATACAAAAGATATTTTTGCAGAGGATAATATCCGGTCATGTATCATGTCCAACAATTTTTCGTGGACTCCGCTAATTATTCTCCAACAAATTCCCTGTATACCATCAGCAAGTGGGCACCCAGCCGCAGGACAGAAAGAGGTGCCTGAACGAGGAAGACTGCCTGCAGGACAGCGGAACCGCATGCACGGACAACCCAGCGGCCGCAGCAGGAGGCCCCTCCTACTAATGCTTTAACAGCGACGGGGTACCGCGCCGATAGGCATCCCGAGGCGTCCAGCAAGCCAGGCGCATCTCTCAATGAAGCGTGGAACAGCGAGGCGGCCGCCAACCGACGGAAGCGCGCAAGGGCGACGGTCCGCCGATCCCCATGGCGCACAGATCATGCGTCCGGAGTGTCAGGCCACGGCGCGCGGCGTCCCTGCCCCGAGCATGGACACGCGCTGGGGGTCCGTGAGCGGCGGCTTACGAGGTAGTGCGCGAGCGGCAGGAGGCACACACCAAGCGGGTCTTCAGCTGCGGATTGCGGTCGGTTATCATACACCAATCGGCAGTAGATTGACACTTTGCGCCTTATTCTCCCCTTCCCCAGTTACGCCGTCTTGTTGCCCTTCTTCCCCCTCCTGATCCCACCTGCGCGTTGCTAAGCCACCCCTCGACGTGTGCTTCCACTACCGCCACTATCCCCTGCCACTCTCACTACCAATTCGCCCGGGAGTCAGTCTGCCCTTCCCGTTCCGGTCCGCTGCCACATATCTCGCCAACACGGTTGGCTGCCCGCTCGCAGCCGGAGCGGCCATGACACCAGCCGCCGCCGCTGATTGCCAACACTCCACCACTAGTGCCGCCTGCGCTCATGCCCGTGCCGCGATTTGCAGCCCGTCCCTTCGATGGCCTATCACATCTCTTGGGCGCCTTCGGTCAGCACCCGAGCGACAAGTCTCCACACGATCTCTCGTCCGGGGGCGCAGCGCGAGTGGGTCAGCCCGGCTAATATCACTGCCACGGCACCTCTCTTCGTCATCTCTTCCGCCGGGCTAGGCTATGTCCGCGTCCAACTGCTACAGACCATTTCCCTCCTCGCGGTTAACCCGCGCTTCCCATGAATACGTACGCGTCTCCCCCGCGCCCTCCATTCCTCGGCTATGATCGTTAACAACCGCGTCTCCGCTAAGCCACCCCGACCGACCAGGTGCGTCCCCCGTTCGTCCGGAACCCCGCTGGCCTCGTCAGATCCCTCCTCCCTGGCCCCGCTTTAGTCGAGCCTCCGCGGCGGACAATGTTCAGACTACCGCACAAACGCAGCGCCGCACTACTAACACACGCCAGCTTAACGAGACCTTAAGAATCTGTCCTAGCTGGCGACCGTCTTGGCAGCTCAGCGACGTCAGCTGCCGGCGCGTGGGCGCGCAGGCATCGCGACGCGTCCCCTCCCATCGCGCCCGCTCACTCCACATGCCCCTCCGTCGCGACACGCTCCGCACCCATCCGGCGTCCCAGCCCTGCTTGCCGCCCTCGGCGCGCCAGTTGGGCGCGCCGTGAGCGCGCCTGGATTCGTCACGACTCCCGCGCCAGACGCAGCGATCCTGGGCCCCTCCCAACCTCCGCCAATCGCCTGCCGCTTCTGCCGCCCCTACCCGACGTGTCTTCTCAGAGCCCGCGCGCCCCGTCCCGCCCCCCCGCCGCACGTCTCAAAAGTACACCGCCTCTACGAGGCCGCCCTCGTACTTCCGGACTGCGATTCTAACTGCCGAGCGCAACTATACTCTCGCACCCACCTGTCCAACTTAGACTCCACATCTAGGTCCGCTAGCCACACACCTTGGTCTATACACACCTACATAAAATCTATGTTGATCAACACGTCCGCGCCCACTTACCACACACGAGCACCCACCGCCCCGCAGCGAGGCACCCGACATGCCCACGCTCGATCCGCTTTTGTGAGAGACGAGCTCCGTCTCTCCCCCTCTTTCTCTCTTCCGCTCTCTCTTCTCCCCACTCCTCTCCATCGTCTCCGGTCCCACATCCTTCGCGACACTATTAACACAACTCCGTGTCCGCTTCTGCTCCTATCTGCGTCTAACTCACATCCCACGCCCCGACCCGCACACGCAGCCGCCTGCCCCTCCCCCGCCCGCGCCCCGCCTCCGCCCTCTCCCCGCCCTCGCCCCGCCCTTCGCCCCCCCTCACCCCGCCCTCTTCCCCGCCCTTCCGCCCCGCCCTCGCCTCGCCCTCGCCCCGCCTCACCCCGCCCTCCCCCGCCCCTCGCCCCGTTGCGGCCGGCGCCCCGCCCTCGCCTTTCCCTACGCCCCCTCGCCTCCCCCTCCCCGCCCTCTCCGCCCTCTCCCGCACACTTTGCCCCACACCTCGCGCCCGCCCTCGCCCCGCCCTCCGCCCCGCCCTCGTCCCGACACCGCCCGCCCTCGCCCGCCTCGCCTTCCCCCATCTCCCCGCCCTCGCCCCCCCTACCCCACCACCCTCGCAAACCCGCCCGCCCTCGCCCCGCCCTCTCCCCGCCCTACGCCCCGCCCTCGCCACACACAATCGCCCCGCCCTCACACACACCACACACTCGCCCCGCCCTCGCCCCGCCTCGCCCCGCCCTCGCCCCCGCCCTCCCCCCCTCTTCCCCACTCGCCCCGCCCGCGCCCCCGCCCTCGTCCCCCCTCGCCCCCCGCCCCCTTCGCCCCGCCCTCCGCCTCGCCGCGCCCCGCCAGCGCCCCCGCCCCTGTCTCCGCCGCGCCCCGCCTTACCCCCGCCCGCGCTACCGACCGCACCTACGCCTCTGCCACATCGCCCCCATCTCGCTCCCGCCTTTTGCGTCGTTGTTGTCCCCCCTCTGGACGCACGTTTACGCTCCGCTACGCCCCCGCACTTTGCCTGTCCGGCCCGAGCCTTTCTCCCTTCCGAGCCGGTCGAAGGGCAGGTGCTGGAGCCCGGCCTCCCGTCCTCTCGAGGTACGTGCCACCGGCACCTGCTCGACATTTCCATTACTGGCCGCCGTTAGCGCCACTTCGCCAGAGCTCTCTCGGCGGGCCTGCAGGAAGAGAGATATTACGACCGGTGACATACAGGGGAGCAGTGTACGGTTTGCGGAACATGCTTCCTGCTTGTCATTTGTACATTTTCTGTTATATTACCTGCCTGATACACTGCCTTTCGCCTCATGTGTCATATCTGTCTCCAAACCTGTTCATTCTTCATTTAGTTTTCATCCTATTGAATGTCATCATGAATTATGGCTTCTTTTGGAGTGTTGATCTTCGGGGTCGCAATTACTGGCGGTGTTATCGTATCATTTTGATACAGAATCCAATTTCTTCGTCGTCCTCTTTGCTGCTTTATTTGTTGACTTTTCCTGATCTGTTTCCTTCATCGACGATCAGCGGAAGCAACTGCCACTCCAAGTTCGAAAAGAGCTTTCCTATGTTATCCTGACACCCTCTTGAAACATTTTATTGTATTTTGCCCACGATTATTGTCTAGATGCGCCAAACACATTTCGTATCCTACAGAACGCTTGTTCAAAGTTTCGACTACTCAATTGTAATTCCTTTTGTTCAGTGTATTTTTTTATGAATTTTTGGCTGTTGAATCAGAGACATTTACATCTTTGAATGTTTTTCTTACTAATAGTAATATGCGGTTCCGTTTATTGTATGCATCATCTTTGTCATTTGTACTATATTTTATTATCAAAAAAATTACATATTCATTATTCCTTAATATTAAATTATGAATCACACCTTTTACCTCGCCTCAAATAATATGTTTCTTATTATTATCTAGCATCAGTTGTTCTGTTCGCAAATAGTTGCAAATGGTTATTTTCAAATTGAATGCTTTGACCGCGTGTTTTTTCTCGCATGTTTCCCTCACCACGTGTTAGCTTCACCGAACCACACTTAACACTTTCATTCAACATTTTTTATTCCGAATATTACTTTCCACATATCCTCACTTCACTGAAGCTCTGGCATCCAACTGAAAAACCTCTTCAACCACCATCATTTTTTCCCCTATTTCTTCATTTTATCCTGACACCCTCGCTGTCGACCACACATCCTCCGTCCCATTTCCGTCCTCACCCCTCGCCTTTGCCGTCACGCCCGCCCTCGCCTCTGTAGTCGAAGCCTGCGGATCCGCTTGTCTCCGCCTCCGCCTTTTTCGCCCGCGTTTCCACCGTCCTGGTCGGCACCTCTTTCCCCGTCGAGCCTCCGCCTTAGCCTCCACTATCAACCGCCTTCGTTCCTCCACCCACAACCCCACCGTCATTCATGATCACCGCCATCGTCCCTTACACCTTGCCCCCCTCCACCAACTGGAGCAGTGCCCCGCTGGGGAAGATACCTGGAAGGGAAATCCTCGCTAGCCGACGTTTAGGGCGGCGCCGAATCTCTCCATTCGGTGAGAGAGAACACAGCAACAGCTTGTAAATAAACATGTACTGTACTAACGGGACTAATGACCGTAGCAGTTGACGTGCTCGAAAATAATAAATCAATCCTCTGCCCCGGTTATCGTCACTATCCAAAACCGTTCTCGTGTGTGTCCCCGCCGCCGCCGCGTTCGCCGTCTCCTCTGGACCGTGTTGTCGACGCCCGTCGCCACCCTCAACACCGGTCGCACCGCCCGCACCCGTCGACCCCCTCCCTCCCTGTTTAAATACCGGCGCTCTAGGGGAGCGCGCGGCCGCACACGCCAATCGCTTCCGGGCGAGCGGCGATTTGCGTCCGCCTCACTCCCCCCTCTCCTCCCCCCCTCCCCTCTCCTCCCGCGACCGCACGTGCGGTGTCCGCCTCCGCGCGGGCTACCGACCGTCACGTCCGTCACGGCCACCGAAATTTTTTTCTCCGTGGATGCCCGATTTCGTGATAGGCTGCGCCACCGCCACCGTCGTCGTCGCCGTCGCCGTCGTCGTCGACCCCTGCGAAAAAGGGGACGGCGCTCCGTCCGATCCGCCGCCGCCAGAAATTGGCTTAAGGGAAACGGCCTTCGACGCACGTGCTGCGGCATGATCACGTAGGCTGCTATCGGTTCACTTAAGTCGTTCAATGACGGGTGGTGAACACGATGGCGGCAAAGCGCGAGTGATTTGTATTGCTTTATTGGCAGTGCGGTGTGTTCTTTGACTTTCTTATTTCACATGCAGCAAATTCAATTCGCCTATTCTAAGGGTTCAATTAAAAGCTATGAGGAAATTGCGCAATCTGGCATCATTTATATTGCTAAACATACGAGCATCTTCAGTGATGAAAAGTCACTCAATGTTAAATGGCAATACAGTCATTCGTAGTCTAACAAAACTTTATGAGCGGAAACATTACTAGGCATGTCAGTAAACGTTTCACGAATAGTGAATTATATTTTATTATTATTATTATTATTATTATTATTACTATTATTATTATCATCATCATCATCACCATGATTACTCCGCCACAGAATGTATAGTTACCAGGTAGGGACAGGAGTAAGATACGATGTAAAACAAGTATTCAAATTCATTCTACCTATAGATTATCCGCTTTGGAACTAATACTCAACTTGTTTACTCTACGTTTCTAATTATTTTGGTAAACGTTTTCTGACACAAATTATTGCCAACATATTACAAAGATCGCAGATACTCAATAAATACGGATGCATTTCGAATAGGGAACAACCGACACCTGTACTTGTCTCTTAGTCGTAATCTTGAACCTACGATGCTACAGAAGGTTGCTAGTTCAGGTCCCATGGGATTGGCACTTGCCTGGCAGGCCGGCTGGTTGATGAGCTTTCCAGCTGAACTTGTCATCACCCGCCACGAGGCGATGACAGGTCTGCTGTCCTCGATCTTCATTCCTTCCACAGCCTCTCCACTTTCGTATCCTACTTCGGACGCCTTGGGCGTACCGCCTTCACCAGGTGCATTATACACAGAAAGCTCTGAACCGAACAAGTTTAATATCTAAAAAGCTACATATTTTATGTGATTAATGGGAAGTAATATGAACTTGCTTATTAGCTGAAGCTTTTCTGGCAAAGATTTACTATTTAGAAATTTCAGTGCACACAACGATGTCGTTTCTCGAACTCAGTCACTTCTTTGTGTTGTATTGTTTTTGTTTGAATGGGTGCTGTGTTTTGGCAGAGATTCCAAAAACTTATACTGCATTTTTATGTGAATACGACCCGACAATTTATGAATCCAACGAAGTATTGACTTCTTTGCCTTTCTCAAAGAAGAGGAAAATTGAATTTCTTCTCCCTCAAGCGAAGGTAATTATCCGATCCATTAAGCACCCTTTAGATATTTGATCGATTACATAATACGTAATTAATTTTATATCCGGATAAGTCTTTGCCAACTTCTTTTATGGTTTTATTGTTACTGTATACTTCATTGGATAATTCCATCATTCTTGGTAAGTAATGTACGGTGGAGGGAATACGAAAGACAAGGGATAAATGTATATTTTTAATTGCCGTCGCCATTTGTAAAGAAGATAATTTGAATTTTTGAATCCATCTCCATGTCAGACTTGTTGTGACACGGAAATTTTTCTTCGTTGTTGCTGGACGTGGAGAGGATTTCCATCCCTTGTTCCGTGCGGCCTCCGACTATACGTTCTTAACCCCCAGATTTCATGCTAAAACATGCAAACTAAACCTCCGTAATGCGAGCAATGTGATGCCTGTGAGTTATTAGGTCAACAGAAAACTCACAGTCTTGAAAAAAAAAATTACCTAAAAAAACGAACAACCAAGCCAAGCCTTCGCGTCATAACGAACACAATAAAACTCGCGTTACATCCTCCACTCTCACACACGCGGCGCAATAAACTACCCGCCCAGAGGCGAGAGATAACGTACGAGTGGCCTCTTCGGTTTTTTATCTCCTTCATTGCGGGCCTTTTTTCTTTGGCGTGTGTGTGTGTGTGTGTTAGAACGCAACACGCGTTGAACACATTCCAAGCGCCGCGGTGGCGTCGTGCCACTCTGTAGGGGATCGCCGCAGCGCAGCGCAGCACGCGGTCGCGCAGATCACGCGCAGTCTCGCGCCTGCGTACGCCGAGTCAGTCGCTGCGGGAACCGGCGTCTCCGCCTGCGTCGCCGCCGCCGCCGCCACCTCCTCCTCCTCAGGGAAAAGTGGGAGTTATGAAGCAGAGATCCCGGACGAGGGTAGTGCTGCGTACATAGTAAGTACACCGTAAACTGGAAAGGCAACGCACACCATTGTTCCGCACTTCCCGGAGAGCTAACACGTTCCCTCGCGCGCCCGGTGTGTGTGTGTGTGAGTTTGTTTGTTCGACGATCGCTTTTACGACCGATGGCGGTCCCGTCTGTTCTCTAGCACCGCTCCGCCGGTTCAGATTTATGTCGTCGCTTGTTGATAGGGAGGTATGCGTGAAAGCCTGCGAGCAAATCGGTTCGATGTTGATGTGGGCTATTCGGGGGTCCAATTTGAGGGATTGTGTTTGTTTGGAGTATTAGCGTTTGTCTCGTCGCTTTTTGAAACATCCTGTTTACAGGAAACGTTTTAAACATCCATTAACTCAGTCGATTCCGCTTCTTAATTGCTGTCCTTTCTTTCCCTTTTCAAACTTTACTTCATGTCAAAAGTAACGGTAACTGTGTGTCACGTTTGTTCATGGAGACTATTCACAGGGAATTGTAATCGAGCAGTTCATTATACATGCTACTTGTGTCTTCTGCCGAAACGTACTGTATACGTTGTATAGGGTGGACGTGTAGCAATAAGCTTCCTTTCATATACGCAATGCAACTCTGGAATGCAAGTGTAATGTATCGATACAATGAATAAATTCCCATTAAAAAACGCACATAATTTGTAGTACTCCCCACAAATAATTGCAATAGGTGATCAATCACGTAAATGGAGTTGGCCTAGTAACATTTACTGATTGATCAGTAATGCAAAAGAATTAATTATTAATTAATGATTTAAAATTATATAATTTATTAATAAATAAATTATAATATATATTAAATAATTTGTGCCCTTCCTCTCTAACATGTACCTCTATCCCTTCATGATAACACTGCCTGAAGTCTCAATATTTGTTTTCTATTTAAATTACTTTTATATCCTCAAGGTGCCTTGCCTACCTGTAATTGCTTTCTCGTTCTTTACATTCCTGTCGTAAATGAAACTATTGTGCTCTATACTGGTTTTACTTCCTCAACATCGGGAAGTACTGGAAACAACAGCCATTGTATCGTGTTCATAATGGAAGTGGATTCGTAAACAACACCGGGGGATCGCGGGTTGTGGAGTCATTGCACCCTTTGCCCTTGGAAATCCCGTGCAGTAACTGAAGTACACTTTTCATCTACATTTGGCCGAGAGAAATGATATTGTATTCGTCACGATTTTAATGCATTTCATAGTTTTGCATTGACGTCTAGCAAATACCAATAATAATGTTATAATTGCAATCATTAAGTATTAATGGCATAATAAAGCTTGCCCTGCTTTAAAATTGCTTCCTATAACATCTTGTTTTATAAAAATCCACGTGTTTTCGGATCTTCCTTCAAAAAATTTGGTTTATAACAAATCGTCTATCTATCTATCTATCCATCTATCTATGTATCTATCTATCTATCTATCCATCTATCTATGTATCTATCTATCTATCTATCTATCTATCTATCCGTCCGCCTGTCCTTCCATCTGTCCGTCCGTCTGTCTGTCCATCTGGAAAAAAGAAAGAAAAAAAAAGGAGGAAAAAAAGGGGGGGACAAACTCCCCCACCCCATTTGCAAGGCGAGATCTTTACCATCTCGAGCGCATCCCGTCTTTCCCAGCGCCCTCCCCCTCCCCTTTCCCCTCCCCTCCCCTCCCCCTCTCTCGCCCGCGCGCGCGCGGTCCCGTTCAACGCGTGTTGAGGCGTCGGACGGTTGTTCCCGCCTGCGACGCCGCTCTGCTTCCCTTCCTTCTTTCTCCACGCCCGGCGGCGGCGAGGCGGCAGAAGGCGTAAAACGCCTGGCTCGACGAGGTCACGCAAACGAGCGGCAGAAGGCACTCGCCCTGTGGTACTTGTTGGCTGGCGTTTATTGTTGCGCTGTAAGACGCTGTAAATGCGCGACGTCCCGCCCCCGCCGTCCTTGTTGCCCGCTTCCGCCCGCCCCCACCCACATACGCCCCCGACTTCGCACGCCGTTCGGGTGGGAAGCGGGCAAGCCGACCAACAGGCGTGTATTCCGGTAAGGGGGGGGTGATCCAGGCGGCACGTGTTTGTGGGCGGTACTGACTCGGAGCGGGGAAAAAAATACCGGTTTGGATACGACGCTGCATTACCCGTTGAAGTACTCTCGCATGTTACTGGGTTCATATTCTGCAGTGCCTATGTATAACTTCTGGGACTTATCTGAGGTGAATGAAAAGAGCATTGTTCTCGTTATGACTGAATTACCCTCAGCTTGGTGAGCAGGCTTTTTTTCAGGGTCGTCCAGGTCCTGCAGGACCAGGGAGGGGAAGTGATCCAAGCGGCACATATTTAGGGGCGGTACTGTCTTAGAGCGGTGAATTTTTTATTTTTTTTTAATTTAAAAAGGTTTAGATATGACGATACATTACCCGTAATATGACGGGGTGCGCTCTCGAATGCTACTTCTGAGTTCTGGGGTTCGTGTCTTGGAGATCTCGGTATGGCTTTTGGAAGTTCTCTGAGACGAACATTGGATTTGGTTATGACTCTGCCTTATCTCTAGCGTAATAAGCGTTCTTTTGCTGTCCTGCAAAGCAAGATCTAATCTTGATCACTACGTGTGTAATTACTAATAGATGCAATGGATTTTGAAGCAACGTTTTTTAGATGTCCCTGATTTCCTATTCGTCTCACTCCACCATCGCTTCATCATCATTTATTCCGACTGTATCACCTACTTGACTATTTTAAACAACACGTTACGCACAGAGAATCTTAAGAACAAATCGTAAGACACCACATTTTTGACAAAAAAGGAACTGTTCCTTTCTTTCTAAAGAATTCTAAAATCTTAAATGAGAATACGGAAACTGGCATAATATGCATAATTAACGAGTTAATGATGTTGAAAGTGTTTGATATTTTTTTTAAATTGGAAAGCATTTGTGTGATATGCAAAACCGGCACAAACCAGAATTCTACAAATTGACCGCGTACTAAAAACACAGAAAATCATTTGAGAAAGTAAACATGTTTGTAACACTGAGAGAACAGAATAGTAATTTCGGTCGAAGCAACACTGCTACAACATGTCATCTTGTTTCTCCTTCACGCAACACGTGGCCGCTTCGACCGAATCAGACGCGTCTCCGGCTACAAAAGACCCTTTAAGACAGTCCACTTCCCCTTCCGACGTGCCAACGGATCAGCGAGCACAGCATCGCAGCCCGTCGTCGGCCGCGGGGGCCACTTTGTCAAACACAGCTCCTCCCGACTTCTCCTTGCTCCTGTGAAGTCCGAAAACTTCACTCACGGGTGGATCCCGAAGTGCAGCAAGCGGTACGAAAGGCAACGTTTTTTTTCTTATTTTAAAAAAAAAAAACGGAGAACTTTCCCGCTCCGGCGCGTGATCTTTGTATTCCCCTTTGGCGCGACCCCCATTGTTTTGTTTTTTCTTCTTTTCGAGAGTGTTTTTTTTTTCTTTTCTTTTTTACTTCTCGTGAAGTCGAGTCGCGCGCGCACCGTTCAGTGGCGGCGAGCCGCGGTGTGAGGGGGGGGGGGAGGGGGTCAGGCAAAGCGTATGCGTGCAGGCGCTCCTTACGACTTCCCTGAAATGAATTCGAACCACGAACGCCCCCACGCCCTGCGCCGCGCTCGGGTGGCACCTCGCCCGAACGGATGCTGCTGTGGTGTTGCAGCTCTGACGTTGAAGTCTCCGGCACGCAGCCACGCCGCCACGCCGCCGCGCCGTGCTTCGCCGTCGCGCGCGTGTGTGCTGAGACGTAAAAGAGAGTTTTGGGATTTGACGGGAAACAAATCGTCGAAATTTATGGCGCGTTTGCAGGGGCGTAGGTAGAAGGAGGATGGGTCTTCCACTTCCTCGTTCGATGTGCTCAGTGAACTTTAACTATGTAGACGAATTAAAGGCATTCGTTTTTGTATGTTTTTGTTTGTATTGATTCATTTGTTAGTTTCATTAATAATTAGAGTCCATATTAAAAAAAAAATATTTCGCGCTTATTCTTAGAAGTTCATGAAAGAAAGTTATATTACAAGTTTCAGTTTATTGAACTGTTGACTAAAATTTAATACAGTATTATTATTATTATTATTATTAATAACACCTTCTTTGTATATTTATAGATTAACCTATGTCCATCCGTCTGTTACACATGGCTAGATTATTTTTATTGTCCACGAATCGACACAAATGAAGTGTCATTCTCGTGACTCACTCTCCTAACAAGGATTGATAACTTTTTTGCAAATGCTTCTAGAAGATTCCAAGAATTTTTTTCTAAAAAATGTTTTTGTGTATTTTAATAACTAAAATGCGTTTTGGGTTACGTACGGCACCTACAGAGTTCATCAACAGCTCATTCGATTTCTCTCAAGGCAAATTGATTGACATAATTCTAAGCCGGTTCTCTTCAGGATTTAATGAAACAATTCTAGAAAAAAAGTTTTTTTTTATGATTTCATTGCACCGACGTGTTTGATGAGGCGCTGTGAATTACTAAACAATCTTTTCCAAGTTACATGAAACGTTTCCACTCGATTTACCGTATCGGTGATCATGAAATCTAATTTTGCAATGTTAATTTAAAGGCGTATTTTAATCAAAACATTCTCATATAACTTTCTATGTCCGAAAATGAACGTGGTGAGCGTTTATAACATGTTTAAAATTATTTTTATTAAGAACTTGCTAAACGCAAATAACATTTTTAATATGAAAGTTCCTGTCGGAGGCGCCACGTTAAGCTGATTATTATTAACTCAGTTTTTTTCGTCGTAATGTGGCGTAAATATAAAAGCGAAAGATCAAATGAAAGATATGATCGTTCGGCGTAATGAAAAATTTTCCCAAGTTCATGACCCATGTTCATTAAGCAAGTTTCATTAAGCTATTTCATCTTCCAAAATCCACGGTAACATTTTTAGTGAAACCTTAACTTGGATGAGCAGGACCAACGATTTGACCTTGCTTTCCAGAGCTATCAAATTTAATTCTTGGCACTGGTTATACTCCGCGTGGGTTTCCTTGCTCCTCCGTTCTTCCAGACCCATACGTAGGTAGTAGCACAAATAAAAACACATCGTGACCTCCTCAAGATCAAACCTGAGTCATTCTCCTCGTGAACATTACAAAATTAGACATGCGAAAACGCTTTATTTAACGAAGTACAGTAGAACTCCAGGTATTCGAATTAATCAAGAATCGGGACAATCCTTTTAGACACATATCCTAAATGAAATAAGAGGACGTGAGATAGAAAAGACTTACATGTAATTCGTCACATTAATATAATTAACATCACATTATGAACTTTTTGGTGAAAGAATGATGAGAGAACACGCGTTAAAATAATAAATTATTCTCTGTATTTATATTTCTAATATTTATTTATTAATTTGCATCTGATTTTATATTGATTTCTTTTCTTTTTTTCTAAAAAAATCTAATTGGTCATTAGTATAATTTCGGAAAATTAGTTTTCGATTAATTATACCATAAAAGATATGGCAAGAACAATATTAGCCACAAGGTACTTGCTGCCTCGATGATGCTGAAACATGTTTAATGACCGTAAAAATAATTATTATATTTGCCTTACGAGCGTTTCGAAACGTAAGATTTTCTAGAACGCGAGCGCTGAATGTCAGACGATTTTCGTCGCGAGGAGACTCTGTGGGGAAGCCACGCTGGTTGGGTCCGGAGGCTGCGGGGCGAACCCCGGCCGTACAAAGCGGGAGAGCCGCCTTGGGCGCGGGGGCGAAGCGAAGGGGGACACAAAGCCTTATTCGTTAGCGGCGCACACTGGGCCCAAACTGCGAAAAAACAAAGAAGAAAAGTAGCCGTACACGGGAAAGCGCGGATCGCGAACCTGGCTTGCACCGGTTGTCCATATGTTGCCGCCGGCCGCATCGTTCCGGCAATGAAGAATGTTGCGGAAACTAATGAAAGCGGAATCACAGCTTCTTTGTGAGAATGAAAAGAGGTCAATGGGAATTCGGAATACCGCTTTTTGAAATGTATAAGAGGAAAATATTTGCTACAAGTGGTATTCGAGTCTTCACTGAAAACGGAAAAAGTGTAAAAAATGTAACAAAATTTATTGAATATTTCTGTATGGGTTCTGAGCGAATTATTATTATTATTATTATTATTATTATTATTATTATTATTATTATTATTATTATTTAAAACTATTTATCCATTAATAGTAAAAAACTACTTTATAACTTAATTGGTATGCTGTTGAACAAAAGTTCATTAAAAAATCACTTTTACAAAATTGACATAAACAAACACATCGTGGGCCAATTGCGAGATCAGGCATCCTGTCAAAAAGTGTTGCCTTTAGACTTTGGCATTCTTCTATTGGAAAAAGAAGGGATTAAAGCATGTGTAAATTAAAATAATATGAAGTTCAATTAACATACATTTAATAAACATAGAAGGGCCTCTTTTCCTGTAGTTATTTCTTCAAAGTATACATTAGCCAAAGCATAGCAGTTCCACAAAAATATTTGTATAATTAATTGAACCAATAATAAAATCAAAACTAATCTCTAGGGTCTCTTTGCTTCACATATACTGAATCTCATACTACCTCATTTGGAATTGCTTTTCATACTTTACAATAAAATATATTAAATTTTTTCTTCAGAAGACACTAAAAATATTAGCTAATAATTATAAACTTTGGCTTTTCATTTTTAAGAAAATAATTCATATTTACAGTTTATTAACATTCAATCTTAATATTCTCTGATTTAAAACAATTTAACATTTCGATCAATTTCCAACAAATAAAATTAGAAACGTTTGGAATTCTTCAGCACCAAATTCTTGCACGTGCATTTCAGCAAGTTTCATTTCATAATTTCTTATATCTTTCTTCCATAAATTGCACAATAAAATCAACAAGTTTTTGAACATTGTTCAGTATGAGGTTTGTATCAGGAAACTGATATCATAACCATTTACTGGTTTACGTCTCCAAATAATAAAATTTTTGCTCTCATCATCATAAATCGATAACTTGTGCAAGAATATGTTCTATGTTCATTTCAGTTTTTTATCAGTCAAAACGATTACGCCGGCACAGAATTAATTGAACTTTTCTATTATACTTTCTCTTTCATTTCGGGCTATAACTACAGGTGTGAGTAAAAATTTCTCTGCTGCATCTGGACTTCGATTTCAGGTTTTTGTTGCCTTTCTATTACTTTGTTGATGGAATAATTTTGTAAACCACACAGAGCTGTAAGTGTATGGCTTACAGCATCAGTATGGGCGTAAAGTGCAATTGTGTTCTGAATTTTCAAAAAAATATGAATTTAACTTAATTGAAAATTTTTCACAGGATGCTTCATGAGTGTATTTAATCATGCGCTAGTCTGAATTACTTTTCAACAAAATTTGAAATATTACAATTTATTAATGATATTATTTATGAGGTAAAGGTAGTTGTAAATTTCCAAACAATGTTTTAATTCCTTCACACGGCCATCGTTCCAAACATAAGTTAAATACTATAATCAAGTTCTTCTAAATTGTAATGCTTGGCAACTTGGTAAACCAAATTGATATTATATTGTTCGAAAGTTCCTTTGATTCTTATAGCAAGAATGATCATAATGTTAGTGAGCTGAAGTTTATGTTACCAAATGCTTTGCCAACCAACTAACCTAACTCATGATACACAGCGCAGAAACCCATTTTCAAAGTTCCACACACAACCAAGTTACGGTTCAAACAATAAGATGATCGTTAATATATTATTCAATGATCAGAGTTTTAAACTGGCAAAACATTGAATCGCAAGAATTTGCCTCTGGCATTGTCACGGGGACTCCTGTCAGATCATACACCACAGTGTCCTCAAGAAGTGTGTCATCTATATCTCTTGAATCCTGAATTCAGAAGGACGCGGGCACAATTATGACAACGTCCGCCTGCATTCACATAATAGTGAAAGATTTCAAAATAAACCCAATTTCCATTACTTCAATTTACAACAATAGAAATGTACGGGTTTTCACACGTTAGTATACTATATAAAGTATGTTATCACTTTGTTACGCGCCGTATTTGCAATACAACAAACTAATGTAGTTATTGACAGAGAAGCGCTATTTTACAATACAGAGAAGTCTGAATATACACCAGAGCCTTAAAATAATATAATATATAATAATATATAAATAATAGATAATAAATGTATATAAATAAATAAGAAAGGATGTGTCGGTTTAAATCGCTTTGCAGTGTTTAACGTAGTGGATTCTACGTGTTTGTGAACCGAACGAATCCTATTTATTGTCGGAAATTTATATTTACGTTAACTGTAATTCTTAAGCAGTGGAGCATTGAATCATGGTGTTGTTGTTATTATAATTATTATTTGCGTAAGATTGTGCGCCTTTCGGTACTCATACAAGCGTATAGGAAAGGATATTATGTGGCTAAACGAATACAACGATATTTTTAAATTGCAATCCGACTATGTTGATCGCTTATAATGACTTCAATTTTTATTTACTTGACAAATACTACATTTTTTGATCTTAGTGCCTGTTTTGCCTTTATTGCATTTTGTTTTAAAATTCACTAAATATAGTTGTAACAGGAAAAGTTGATTACTGATTTGACAAGAAAATAAAATACTCAAACAAAACAGTGTATTCGATATATTAAATAATAACTCCGTGTTAAAATTACGTTTTCAAAAAGTAAGTCGAAATTAAAACAATGTTAACATCCCTTATACTTACCCTATTCGTAACCAGGTGTTTCGTTAGAAGAGCTGCGCCCTGCAGGTCCGAGGTGGGAAATAAATTGGACTGTCGGCTGATGGGCTCGTAATCGAGAACTGTGGCCGAAAAACTGACTTGAGGGGTACGCCTGTAAACAAAGACACATTATGCAGGACCCACCATGACCATAGATTCCTCATGGATCCACCCGTTGGTTCAACACTCTACAAAGGTGTGATAAAGTAAGATTATTAGGATGCATTATTTATTCAATGCAGATTGTTATTTAACTAAAATATACTCGAATAAACTCGTGGGTTTTCCCATTGTTGGAAACCCTCCCGATAAGTAACCAGAAACAAACAGATTTGAGACGGGCATACGCTCGCATTAGGACATACAAAGATTTGAACAGAGGAGCCGTCAGGGACTCAGCAACGGAATGCGAGCGTCGAGGCATTAACTGGATTTTGTATGAAGAAAAGGTCGTTGCTGTGGCTCAGGGCCTTTGAATCCGAAGGGAACAATAGCGCGTGAGAGAGGGAGTCTGGGCCTGGGGCTGAATCATCGCGCCCGCCGGTTTTCCAGCGGGCGACGGCCAGGACGGCGGGGCAGCGGGGGGTGGAGAGGGAGGGAGGGGGGGAGGACCACGGGACGGTCGCAAACCGCGCGCCTCTCCCACGGCCGCGGAAGTGGACAGCTGCGCCTCCCCCCTTCTATCCCCTTCCCTCCCCTCGGGGCTGCCGGCGCACCGCCCGAGGGAGAGGAGAATCACAGAGCTTCTCGCCCTCGTCGAGATACCTCCCCAAACAACCCGCGGCTTTCTCAGCGGAGCGCGGCTGGGCGACGGCAGAAGAAAGTCACGATTTCCGCCTTCCAGCCGCAGATGCCGCCCCTCCTTCGATTTGTTCCTCCGGGGGGCCCTTTTTGTATCCATCTCTCCGTGGGGGGGGGGGCAAGAAAAAAAACACTAACATTGATCAAACGGTAGGTGCGACAGAACAAAGCGAAGGCATTGTTGTAGCAAGTGGCTGGAATGAGCTATGAGGTCAGGAACGATACGTTCGAAAAAAACGGAGTTTTTCGTTTTCGCTATCATTTACGAAACTGCGTCCGGAACTGACGCCACCGCTTGAGCATTTAAAAGCTTCCGAGGGTGTCTGGTTTTCCAAATACGCCCCCTTGTCAACGGCCTTCGGCGTCACGGGGTAGACACGGTTACCGCTGGAATATAAGGGACTTCATAATTTTGGTTGAGCGGTCCCCCAGTGCGGTCGTCGACTGCTAATAGTAAGTGTTGAGTGAAACAGTACGTCCGGATGGACCCCGTCCTCCCCTGGACCGATTGATCACGCTGGTAAACTCTCTCCCCCTCGAACCTTGCGTCCCTGACTGCGACAAATGCGTTGCCCAAGTGATCTTCTGCGCAGTTTCTCCACTTAGTACCGACGTTGCTGAGTTACTCCAACTCACCGATGTGTTTATTGCGTGGCAGTTCCTCGGGTTTGAGGTTGAAAAATGTCGAGGGGGAAGAGCGACGCAACCCGCCTCGACAAAAGATTCCTCCTTACGGCATACAATGATGGATGGTCCAAATGTCTACCATTTTCTCTC
This sequence comes from Gryllus bimaculatus, assembly GCA_017312745.1. Taxonomy (NCBI): domain Eukaryota; kingdom Metazoa; phylum Arthropoda; class Insecta; order Orthoptera; family Gryllidae; genus Gryllus; species Gryllus bimaculatus. The sequence goes on from BOPP01000020.1 coordinate 9,845,794, forward strand.
CTTTGCAACCTTCATCTCTCTTCCTTCCATTACGCCCAGGCGAATGTGAACGCGATCCACGAGTAGCTTATGATTCTATAATCTGCACAAAGCACCTGGCGCGCACTCTGAGATGTATAGGCTAGTTAAGGATTTCTAAAGCACTCGGAATTCGCAGGAGATCCCATTGCACGAACATTTACGTAACTTTTCTGTTTAAAAGCTCAGATAATAATTACGCTTTTTTAAAATTCCACAAAAAAAAGGGCTTAATTTATGTCTCGCCATTCTAATCCTTGTGGGGTGCCAGCCCAACACTCGCACAAAAAAACGGCAAGCTGCACTAGTTGCATAAAGGCGGGCATCAAACGAGATGAGGAACCAGCCTTCGCATCGAATTCCCGGCTTATCAAGGGGAACTTCCAGTAGAGAAGGAAAACCGCTGAAAGAGATGGGCTGAGAGGAAAGGAATAAATAAGATCTTTTCAAGAAATTACACTTTAGTATTTCTTGGTTCAGGTAGGAAAGGCGAGATTGAGATTTTGTCCTCATATTTTATGCTATACTCAGAATTAATGATTGCAAGCACGAATTTTCCCCGAATATCTGTAAAAAGTTTACACACATATCTAAGAGACCGTTTACTGCAAATATACTCTCTTGCTTCATTTCACCACAACAAGGAAAACGACTACGGCGCACCATGGAACATTCCCTCTTCACAAATTCGTCTTTCATTCATTGCATCTAATTTATCCTTGTTTATATTTTATCTACATTCTTTGTTCTATGAATTCTACAAAAGTTATTCTAAAGCACCAATCCGTGAGTTCCAAACAACCGTATATAGCGACAATCACACTCCATCTAGCCTAGTCTCAAAAGGCTTACTTACTCATTACATCATAGGCAATTGCGAACCCTCGCTTCATCCACGGCCACGAAATTGCCACCATTCGAAGATAGGAAAAAAACGAACGGAAAGGAAAAACTTTCTTCTTTAACCACGACCTTTCTAAGACGGCAACCCTCTTCGTCGGGGCAATAACAACAAGGTGACGTATGCGTATTGGACGGAAAAATGCACTTGGCATTCATCTCCACTTTCGCACACCATTTGCCCGCGACGCCACATCATTGTCCGGCAGCCGCCGGGCGCCACCTTCCGCCTCCGGCTCCCCACTCAGTCTCCGCTTCCGCTCCCCTCTTCTCCAACGCCTCTTGCCCCTTCCGCCACCATATCCGCACACCCCTGACTCTACGGCCGCTTGCCGCCACGCCGCCTTCCTCCGCCTCTTCTCCTCTCTCCCTCTCCTCCTTTTCCTCCTCCACCTCCCGCCGCCGCCGCTCCTCCGATGCCGCCGCCGCCCCCCTTCCCCTCCTCCCCGCCGCCGCCTTCTCCCCCATCTCCACAGTCTCTGCCTCACTCCCCGTTGCCTCCACCGCTACCGCCGCCCATCCCTTCGCCGCCGCTTCTCATTATTCTCGCTTTAGCTTCTCCCCCGGCCCTGGACTCCCGCCTTCTTCATTCCACCGCAACCTTGCCACCCACCTCTGCCCTCCCCCTGCCCGCAGAATGCTTCTCCCACGACGCTCTTCATCTCCGTGCCACCTCCGTTCTCCTCGCTTTCCGGCCGCCGCCGCCGCCGTCGCCGGCTTTACGTCCGACGTGTCCCCGCTGCAAATAACGCTCGCGGGGTCCAGGCCGGAGGACGGCCAGCCTCCGCCTGGGCGCCCGCGCCGTCTCGTCAGCCACGCTTGCCCGGGCGCCGCACCGCCGCCCACTTGCCCAAACACGAGGGGAGGCGGCAGCGGAAGGAAAACTGCCGATACCTTTTTTTTTTTTTTTGGTTCCCCTTCCCCGAGCATTAGACAATAACTGCCTTTCATTCACATCGTCTGGTAGTAACATTAGCTTCTAGTCCGTAAGTGGGAATAAGGTTGCAGGGGTCCAAATAAGAAAGAGGAGAGGAATTAAGGGAAGGATGTTTTTCCTGAACGATGTTGGGGCGAATGTAATAAAACGGCATTGTATTCTGACGTAATATAAATTAATTAGTTTAAGTATATTGTTCTTTTTTCGAAAATATTACGATGTATATTACATTAAATAATGTTAATCACGATTTATTGCCAGCCGAGTCAACTATATTGGAATTAACTTCCTGAAAAAGCAAAGAAAAGATAGGTTTCTTAAAAGTATGTATAAGATAAACATTTGAGTAAATTTTGGAATATCTTCGTTGAAAATATGTAACAGTAAACGACAGCCGTAGCCAAAACTGATAGAAAACAATCCAATTTTGTTTTATATTTTCAAAAATAAGCTAATTTAATGTCTGTGCGCATTGTAAAAATGAAAAAGAGGCCAAACTTAAAACAACCAGCCTTTCACATCAGCGCTCACAATCAACCACGAGTAACAAAAGGAAACTATGATCATTCAAAATACAGATGAGCTCTCTCTCTATTCCCATTACCAACCCCGGCTCCCGCATCCCGCGTCTATTTTGATTGGACCCCAATCATCATTCAGCGCTCCAACCCACGTTGTTGGTGTACCAGGGTGGGAGCAACCTCACATGCTCCCCAGTTTGCGTTGGGTTATAGCGCGAGGGATGGCGAAGCGAGCTCGGGCCGACCCGAGGCGTCATGGCGGAACGGGACCGACCTGCGCGTTTGCGGAGTTGAACGAGCGCGCAGTGCGCCTAGGGGACGGGCGCGGCGGACGCGAAAAACGTTTAATGTTAAATCATATGACGCCCGGCGGGCCATTTACTTTGGCTGAAATGAAATCGAATAAACTCTCGCGAACAAAAACACCACGCGCTAAACAAAACAAAAGAGCTCTCCGAAATACTCGAACGTCGCTCTCGATTTCGCGTATTTCAGTTTCTGAAAAAATAACGATCGATTTTGATGGATATATTGCTGGTATGTGGTAATACCTATAATTTATTTAGAGTGGACTGATGTTTAAGTGGAATTCAATTGAAGGCGCAATTCGTTTAAAACCAAACAGAGCCACAGAATAACCATTAGTTTCTCGCAAAAACATTTTTTTACCACCTGAGTTCAACTTATTTATTTGATTACATGGATGATATTTATACACCAGTAGGGAATTTTAAGATCACTAAAAATATGACAGGCATAGAATGGAATATAAATCATTATTAAAACTTCTAATGAGACCAGTAAGAATGAGAAAGTACTCTTGAAATCGTTTTGGTTGATTATTCACTGACTGAATTATCACTGTTCTTCAGGCACATTCAACCGCTATGTCATCAGTCCCGTCAGAGTCAGTGGTAGTGGAGTCATTCGAGAGGAGGGTGATATCTGCAACTGTATGGCGAGGTTCGGCCCGACCTAAAACGTCGGTTACGGGCGGGATTACCTCTCCAGTATCTGTCCCCCAGCGGGCACTGCCCAGCTCCAGACAAGCGCTGAAGCTCACACATGTGAGGTTAGTGGTGGTGACTGGTGTTTGTAAAGAGGGACGAGAAACTGCGCGTTTTCCGTGGCTCAGATGTTAGGTTTTGATGCGTAGATTCACGGAAAAAACTACCGATCAGAGCTGCCGCCGGCCCTTACAATTGTCCTCTACTCGGCGGCCTGATTTCTGCTACCAACTTCTGCCCTCGTTCGGAACACGAACCCGTAGGACCTCCGGTTCAGAAGGACGTTGAAAGAAGCGTCCACGTCTGGAAGCCAACTTGGGCCGGGTATTAAGTCGTTTATCCCTTAATCTAACTTATGCTGCCAGTTGGGGGAAACGCTGCTTCCCCAATACCAAAAAATGCAATTGTCCAAAATAAAGTCTCAGAAATCAATTAAACTCCATGTTTATTACCTTAAACCAACAGTCCACAGAGAACTCCAAATGGGGAAAAACAGTGCTCGAACACAGTTAAAAAGTACAAATAATTGTCTATTCTTTCCTTCCTTCATTTCTCATTCCCGCCCTGAACATTTCACCCCAGGTCCCGAACAGGCACAATCCCAAGCCGGAATCAAAATCCAAATTCCCAAAAGACATGCTCTAAACCTCCCTAAACCCATTAATATCATTCCCGTATCTAAGTAGAATCTTTCACGTTTCCCTTCCTATTGCTCGATAGGGCATCCCTAACAAGCCTACCCCCCTCTTCCCCCCCCCAAAACAACATCAAAATAATCCCAGCGCTTCTACAAGCAAACCAAACGAATTAAACGAGGTCAAGTATCTAATCTCATTTTTAGGATGCCCAAATCCCAAAAGTCAGGTATGTAAAAACCGGAAAACCCCTCGAGGGACCCTTGGTCGACGAGAAGAAATAAATAAAAAAAAAAAAAAAAAACGGATATTTATTCGTGCTGTGATAAAGCGAACAGGCAAAGAGATAGGGAGTGTTAAAGAAATTTTAAGCCCAATTAACGCAGTTTCTAAGGTCTTTTATGTATCGATAAGTTATAATTAAGAATTGTTTGTGTGAATTCTTCGGGTTTCCTCGGGGCTCCGTTGACATGCTCACTCTCTTCCGAGAGGAGTTCTCTTTCTTTACGCTCCGTTGAAGAAATGGCTGCAGGCTGACGCTTTCGATTTTCTGTTCAGGGAGAAACTGCTTTTAAAGCATGAGAAAAATCTACATCTTCGAAACTGCCTTAAAGAAGACTCCCTTCAGAAATGCAATAACCAATTTCGAACTCGCGACGGAGTTAGGAGAAACACGGTACAAGGCAAGGCAAGAGAAATGTGAAAGATTTTTAATAAAGTTCGTTGGCATACACCAACTTTCCAGGTAACAGAAAAAAAAACGCCGTATTTAAAAATAAAAAAAAATTTGCGTATTGCTATAAATGTGAGTAATATAATCCTTTACAGTAACAGGTTTAATTGTCAGGGGAATTTCCTCTAATTGAATTTTATTCCCAATATTATGTGTTTCTCGCCAACATTTAATGTACTATACTTAATAAAAACATATATTCAGAATATTTCTTTTGTAGACTTACTTGTGTTCAAATTTCCCTTTTCCCTGAAGAAGATGGAGTAATGTTTGGAATGCACAAGAGAATTTCTCTTAATTGAATCTTTCCACGGTCTTAGAGAAAAACAGCCCGTGCGTACCTGGGGAAGAAGAAACATTGTGGGGCTCCAGGTGTTGACGTCAAATATTCGCCTGTGATCAGGTGTTGCATGTTCAGCAGGGACTCGTCCCCCGTTCTCTTTGTCCGAGTCGTTGAAAAAGAGGCCATTACTACGTCGCTATGGACAACCTTGAGGCGGGAACCCGGGAATGTGTCCAGGAAAGATTGGGAGAAATTACTTCACAAAAGAGAAGACTACATTAAACCTTCATAGAAATTTGGAAAATTTGTAACTTTAATTCTTATTTACCCAAAATGACATCGAATTTAAAAGAAAATAAGTTATTTTTTCCACAGATCAGTATTTTCAGTGACACCAATATAAAATGCGACTATTACACTAATAGAATCAATGTGCATTTGTCTAATACAAATGCCTTTAAAACTCATTTAGGTATCGATTTCTTTTAAATTGTTTCTGTTTGTGTGAAAGTGTACTTATTGGGGTGAGTATTACGAAACCCTATAGACAAAAAGAAACTTTCGTAGATTTCCTACATGCAGAACACATAACGACCTCTCCAGAGACGAAATGCGCAAAAAGATTGGCAGTTGGATAGGACGTCAAAAAGACATGTTCGATTGGGGCGAATAGAGTAGCGACTGGGAGAGAACATTCAACTAAGAGATGTATTAAAATACTGTTTAAATTAACACCGCCCATTAAGTTTTGCTTTCTTAGCCAGATGTGCTTTCATTACTAGGTAGGAATATATTTTACAAGGATTTAAAAATTTTAAAATTTTGCAAATCCATTTGAGGGTGGAGAGAATTCTTTTTTAATGTCAGAAGTATATATAGAGCATTTCATTTTATTACATTGAATCCAATACCAATCTGGACAGAAAAGGCCCACGATCGAGGAATGGAAGTTCGAAATATCAAAGTGCACAGTTGTGGCATTAGTCAAAGATCTGATGATAGCCTTTGGGGGGGGGCGTGTATGAGTTCCTCGTGAATCAAGAAATATTTACGTGCTTGTCTTGCCATATACTTACTTGTATTAAATGCATATTAAAAAATAATTTAATATTATATTATTTGAATGTTGTTGAATGTCGTCATCTTCGCGACATAGGGTACTGGATGTAATATTTTAAGAGATTAATTGCCAAAAAACCTGTTTCAATGACCATAAGGCACAACTCCTTATGTTAAGCAAAGTTCGTTTGGCGAACTTGCCTGTACTGAAGCAAATCTGTCAACAGTGGCTGTTCACTTTCATGGTCGTTCGACGGGGAAACAATGAGGCCACAGTTTCAAGCAGCTCACACAAGCCTGGTTTGTTGGTGTAAGGCCCTTTAAGGACCTGTTCTCAGGTATGCCAGGGACTTGAAGAGACTGCAACTGCTGATTAGTCAATCGTCGCGATCCACTGGCGAAAAAAATGAGTACATAGAGGATGTCAGATTTACAACTCGCGAGGCCAGGTTGTCACAAGGCAGTTCCGTAAGCGATGCTTACCTTAAAGCGGCCCATTGAGCCCAAGTTTCAGGTTTTGACGAGCCTACGGATGCGTCGTAATAAACTGTCGCCGAACAATGAGGCCCGGCAGGAGCGCGACAGATTTCCAACGGGCGCGATGCAGCTCGCCAAGCGAGGAAGCGAAGTTAAGTTAAGCTTTAAGGCGGCGCCCACACATTCGGTATTGGGTTGGACTACTTGTCAAGTTTCGAGTAGCCTAGTGCTCGTGGGAATGTACGCTACTTTAAATTGTCGTAAATCGACACATTGCATGGCGGAGCACCGACGTTAGCGCTCCACCTATAGCAAGCAACGCATCCCACACTTACGAGCGGTCGCTTCGCTATCCGCCCGAATGCCGAATGTGTGGAGGCCGCCGCTTTAGGTAGTCGTGGATGCGAGCCGGGAGGACAACGCCTGGCCCGGTGGCGAGGGGTGGTGAGGGGAGGGCGGGCTCACCTGGCTGGGGGGGCGGGCCCTGCGGCGCCGGGTGGGCCGGGCGGCCGGCCGCCGCGCGTGCGCCCGCGCCGCCGCCGCCGACGCTGCATCGGGATGCTGGTCGCCGGGGACCCCATACTTGTGAAGGAGAGGGAGCCTTGCAAAACACACAGAGCGCCCGCTCGTAGGGACAAGTTCGAATTAAGCATTACATGTTTAATAATAACATACATTCTTTTGTTTAATCCAGTATTGCTCCAGATCTTAAAATTAGTTTCCTCGGTTGGTTGCATTGATTGCAGTTGCGTGATATGAGGTACACTTAATCAGTAATACTTGATCAGGAGAAGGCAACTTGCATATTTTTAGATAATCCTTTGATGGGGTGGTAGGTTGCTATAAATCATGAGTGAGAAAAAAGAGCGTTGTGAACTTTCCAAATATGTCAATTTAAATTTTTCAACCAATATAGGACAATGACAATGGCTTAATTGTAGAAATATGCTGGTTATAATATAATAATATAGAATAATAATAAATCATAGGGTAAAACAATTTGCTGCAGGAAATGAAACTTGAATCGTTGTACGGGAAATAAATCTGTATACCAAACAAAATTTGCTTCAATTCCTTAGATAATCTTCCCAAGTTAATTTCTGTCAAATTTATACAAAAGGAAATTAAAAGCGAATAAATTTACGCCAGCTCAATTTGATATTTCAGTTGTGGTTTCCGTTTTCGAACAGTTATAACAACGCGTCAACCACTAGCAGTACGAATACTAGAATTCGCATTTCTGTTTATTGTCCACGCTCGGGGGAACATTTCTAAATTGTCAGTGCCGACCAAATTCACCACATTCTCGTACACGTCGAGCCTACACGGATGACACAGGCCGCGCGCGAACCTCCCCCTCTCCCCTCCTCCTCCTCCTGCCTCCTTCCTCCTCCTCCCCTCTCCTCTTCCTCCTCAACCCCCTTCCTCCACCCCTCCTTCTCTCTTCCTTCCTCCTCCTCCGGCCCCTCCTACTCATCCACCTCCTCCTCGCCCCCCCTCCTCCTCCTTCTCTCTTCCTCGGTTTCCCCTCTCCTCTCCCGCAGCCGTGCTGCCCGTGCCCCTGCAGCGAGGAAACCTCCGAGGCCGCGGCCGCGACGCGGCGCGGGCGCAAAAGGAAACTTGATGCCAAGTGGGGCCGCGATTTTTTGGCAGCAAGCCGGGGCGCGGCGCCACGAGCGCGGTGGCCGCGAGTGGCCCGCTCGGCCGCGGACCGTCGTTCGCCAGCATCCCGGCCCCGCCCGCCCCATCCGCTTCCGCCCGGATCATCAAGGTAAAAGCGGCGTGGAGGGCGGGGCCCGCCAGCCGGCACAGGACGCAGCTGGCCCCTGGGGCCGAAGTCACCTCGCAAAGCGCAACCGTGCAGCCAACCAAGTAGTTCGAACGGAAAAGTGGGCTTTGGAAATGTGTAA
>BOPP01000020.1:9854298-9894652 GCA_017312745.1 Gryllus bimaculatus
CGGCTCGCATCCACCGATTACCTAAAGGCGGCGGCTCCACACATTCGGCATTCGGCGAATAGCGAGCGACCGCTCGTAGTGTGGATGGGTTGCTTGCTATTAGTGGAGCGCCTAACGTTCGGTGCTCGTCCTATTCAAAGTGTCGATGTTTTCGACAGTTAAAAGTAGCGAACATTCGCTGAGCACCTAGGCTACTCGGAACTTGACAAGTAGTCACCTTAATACCGAATGTGTGGCGCCGCCTTCAAGCTTTACACTCGGCTTCCTCGCTTGGCGAGCCTGCATCGCGCCGTTTGGAAATCTGTCGTCGCTCCTGCCGGCTTCATTGTTCGCGACAGTTTATTACCGACGCATCGTAGGCTCGTCAAACCTGACTTGGGCGTCAATGGGCAGCTTTAGGTAAGCATCGCTTAACGACCTGCCTTGTGACAATCCTGCCTCGCGAGTTGTAAATCTGACATTTCTATCTACTTCATTATTTGCACAGTGGATCGCGACGATTTGATAATCAGCACGTTGCAGGCTCTTCAAGCCTGGCATGCTTGAGAACAGATCGCTTAAAGAGCCCTTTGCACCAACAAGCCAGGCTTGTGTGAGCCTGCTTGAGAATCTGTGGCGCATTGTTTCCCGTCGAACGAACAATGAAATAGACAGCACTGTTGACAGATTTGTTTCAGGTACTAGGCAAGTTCTCCAAACGAACTTGTTTAACATAAGGGAGTTGTGCATCTTTATGGTTCATTTGAAACAGGTTTTTGCAAATTATCTCTGAAAATATTACATTAAAAACATTCAAATAATATAATATTAATTGTTTTTAATATGCCTCTGATACAAGTAATGTAATATGGAAGATAACATGTATAGTATTTCTTGATCACGAGAAGACTTATACCCCCCTCCCTAAGCTAGTCACTCAGATCTTCGACTAATGCCACAACTGTGCTACTTTGATATTTAGAACTTCATTCACTCGATCGTGGCTTTTCTGTCAGATTGTATTGATTAATGTAATCAAAACTGAAATGCTTCTATATATTACTTCTGGACATTAAAAATAGAATTTCTCTACACCCTCAATGGATTGCAAAATGTTTAAAATTTTTAAATCCTTGTAAATATATCCTACTAGTAATGAAAGACACCATCTGTTTGAAAGCAATAATTAAGGCGTGTAATTTAGAACAGTTTTTTAAACATCCTGTTGATGTTCCTCTGCTTCTAGTCGCGCTCTTTTCGCCCCAATCGGGCCATGTCTATGACGTCTAGCTGCTACCATTCTATTTTGTGCATTTTCGTTCACTGGAGAGGGTAGTTATGTCTTCCTGCATGATGGAATCTACGAAGTTTCTTTTCTGTCTATAGGGTTCGTAATACTCCCCCCAAAATAAATACAAACAGAACACTTTAAAACAAAATCGATACCTAAATGAGTTCTAAGCATTTGTATTTAGACAAATCCAAACATTTGATTCTGTTAGTTGTAAAATAGTCGTATACTTATATTGGTGTCGCTTACTTGAAATACTGATCTGTGGAAAAATACTTATTTTCTTTAAATTTCGTTGTCATTTTGTAAATAAGAATTAAGTTAACAAATTTTCCAAATTTCTATGAAGGTTTATTTAGTCTTCTCTTTGTGAAAGTAATTTCTCAATCTTTCCTGGACACATTCCCGGGTTTCCCGCCTTTCAGAGTTCGTCATAGCGACGTAGTAGGCCTCTTTTCACGACTCGGACAAAGGAGTGCGGGGACGAGTCCTGCTGAAAAGCAACACCTGACACAGCGAAGTATTTGACGTCAACACCTGGAGCCCCACAATGTTCTTCTTCCCAGGTGACGCTACGGGCTGTTTTTCTCTAAGCCGTGACGATTCATTGAAGAGAAATTCTCTTGTTGCATTCCAAATGTTACTCGTCTTCTTCAGGACCAAAGGGAAATTTAGACACAAGTAAAGTCTACAAAAGAAATATTCTGAAAGATATGCTTTTATTAAGTATTAAGTACATTAAATAGCTGCGAGAAAACAAATAATATTGATAAAATTCATTAGCACGAAATTCTTGACAATTTAAACTCTGTTACTGTAGGATTATATTACATCACATTTATAGCAAACGTAATAGTTTTATTTTTTCTTTTTTTTTTCTCTCAAATAACGGCGTATTTTTCTTGTTACCTGAAAGTGGTGTACGCCTAACGAACTTTATTAAAAATCTTTTCACATTTCTCTTCCTTGCTGTGTTACGTGTTTCTCTAACTCCGTTCGCGAGTTCGAAATTGGTTATTTGCATTTCTGAAGGCAGTCTTCTTTAGGCAGTTTCGAAGATGTTAGATTTCTCATTGCTTTAAAAGCAGTTTCCCTGAAAAGAAAATCGAAGCGTCAGCTGCAGCCATTCTTCAACGGAGATGTAAAGAAAGAGAACTCCACTCGGGAAGAGAGTGAGCATTGTCAAAGGAGCCCCGAGGAACCCGAAAAGTTCACCAACAGCAATTCTTATTTAACTTATCGATACATAAAAGACCTTAGAAGACCTGCGTTAATTGCTTAAAATTTCTTTAACAGCTCCTATCTTTGCCTGTTCGCTTTATCACAGCTCGATAATACCGGCCAAGTTGGCTCAGAGACGGGGTGGACGCTTTCTTATCAACGTCTCTGACCCGGAGGTCCTAGGGTTCGTGTTCAAACGAGGGCAGAAGTTAGTTAGCTAGGATGAATTCAGTCGCCGAGTAGAGGACAATTGTAAGGGCCGGCAGCTCTGATCGGTACTTTCCCGTGATATCTACGATCCGGAGCTCAAACCTAACTATTGAGCCACGGAAAACGCGCAATCTCTTCTTCCTCTTCGTTGTCTTATTCTCTCCCTTTACACACACACACACACACACACACACACACACACACACACACACAGTACACTACCCTACCTCACATGTTGGAGCTCAGCGTTTGTCTGAGCTGGGGCAGTGCTCCGCTGGGGGAGATATCTGAGAGGGGAATCCCGCCGTAAGCCGGCGTGTAGGTCGGCGCCGAACCTCGCCATACAGCTGGGAGAATCACCTCCTCTCGGGATGAAACATCCACTACCACTACTTTGACGGGACTAATTACCATAGCGGTTGATGTGCCTGAAAACATGTATCAGTCAGTGAATTAATCAGCAAAACAATATCAGCAGAGTACTTTCTCATTTCTTAACTGTCTCTGTTTAGAAGTTTTAATAATTAGTTATATTCCTATTCTATTGCCTGTGTAATGTTTTAGTGATCTTAATAATTTCTCTGTTCTGTGTGTCTAAACATCATGTAATCAAAAAATAAAATAGTTGAACGTTCAGGTCGGTAAAAAAATGTTTGCAAAGAAACTTAATTGTTATTTCTGTGGCTCTGTTTGGTTTTAACGATCGTCCGCCTTCAATTGAGTTCCACTTAAACATACAGTCCACTCTATAAATTTATAGGTATTACCACATACCAGCCATATATCCTCATTCAAATCGATCGTTTCTGTTGTGTGTTTTTTTTCAGAAATGTGAAATACGCGATCGAGAGCGACGTTTCGAGTATTTCGGAGAGCGCTTTGTTTTGTTTTGCGCGAGGTGTTTTTGTTCGCGAGAGTTATTTTCATTTCATTTCACGCCAAAGTAATGGGCACCGCGGGCGTCCATATGATTTAAAACATTACGTTTTCGCGTTCCGCCGCGCCCGATCCTCCTACGCCGCTGCACCGCGCGATCGTTCACTCCGCAAACGCGCAGGTCTTGGTCCCCGTTCCGCCATGACGCCCTCGCGGTCGGCCCGAGCTCGCTCGCTCCCTCGCGCTTAACCCAACGCAAACTGGGGAGCATGTGAGGTTGCTCCCCCTGGTACACACAGCGTGGTTGGAGCGCTGAATGATGATTGGGTCCAATCAAAATAGACGCGATGATGCGGGAGCGGGGGTTTGGTAATGGGAAATAGAGAGAGCTCTTATCTGTATTTTGAATGATGATAGTTTTTCCTTTGTACTCGTGGTTTGATCGTGGGCGCTCTGGTGTGAAGGGCTGTTCTTTAAGCGTCGGCCTCTCTTTTCGGTATATTTTTTTCATTTTTTATTACATGCGCACAGACATTAAATTCGCTTATTTTGAAAATATCAACAAAAATTGGATTGTTTACTTTTCGGTTTGCTACTCTGTCGATTTACGTGTTAAATTATTTTAAACGAACCCATTTGCAAAATTTGCTCAAATTCTTTTTCATATAAAATAATTTTTAGAACCTAACTTTTCTTGCATTTCAGAAGTTTTAAATTCATATAGTTGAACTTTGGCTGGCAATATCGTGATTATATAATTATAAGTATATTAAATCGTAATTTAATTTTCGAAAAAGAACATATTACTTAAACTAATTAATTTATATTACAGTCAGAATACAATTCGTTTTATTACATTTCCCCCAACATCGTTCAGGAAAAACATCCTCCTCTAAATTCTCTCCTCTTCTTATTGACCCTGCACCTTATTTCCCACTTACGGACTAGAAGCTAATGTTTACTGCCCAGACGATGTGATATGAAGTATAAGGCAGTTATTGTTCTATGCTCGGGAGGGGAACCCAAAAAAAAGTCTCGGCAGGTTTCCTTCGCTCGCCTCTCCCTCGTGATTGGGCAAGTGGCGCGGTGCGGCGGCCGGGCAGCGTGGCTGACGGCGGCGGCGCGGGCGCCAGGGCGGAGGCTGGCCGTCCCTCTCGCCCTGGACCCCCGCGAGCGTTATTACAGCGGGGACACGCGGAGCGTAAAAAGCCCCGGCGACGGCGGCGGCGGAAGCGGAGGAGAGACGTAGGTGGCAGCGGAGATGAAGGCGTGGGAGGAAGATTCTGCGGGGCAGGGGAGGCAGAGATGGGGGTGGCAAGGTTGACGGTGAAATGAGAGGCGGAGTCAGGGCCGGGGGAGAAGGCTTAAGCGAGGAATATGAGAAGCGGCGGCGGAAGGGGAGGTGGGGGCGGCGGTAGCGGTGGAGGACAACGGGGGTGAGGCAGAGACTGTCGAGATGGGGGAGAAGGCGGCGGCGGAGGAGAAGGAGGAGGAGGAGGAGGAGGAGAAGGAAGAAGAGGAGGAGGAAGTGGAAGAGGAGGAGGAGGAGGAGGAGGAGGCGGCAGTGGCGGCAGCGGAGTAGAGTCAGGGGCTGCGGATATGGTGGCGGAGGGCAGAGGCTGTGGAGAAGAGTGGGAGGCGGAAGCGGCGACTGAGGGGGAGCGGAGGCGGAGGTGGCGCCGGCGGCTGCCGGACGATGATGTGCGTCGCGGGCAAATGGTGTGCGAAAGTGGAGGATGAATGCCAAAGTGCCATTTGTTCCGTCCAATACGCTATACGTCACCTTGTTGTTATTGCCGCCGATCGAAGAGGGTTGTCGTTCTTATAAAGGTCGTGGGTTAAAGAAGAAAGTTTTTCTTTCGTTCGTTTTTTCCTTGTACGAATGGTTGGCAATTTCGTGGCCGGTGGATGGAAGCGAGGGTTACCGAAATTGCCTATATGTAAGGAGTAAGTAGGCTTGTGACTCAGGCTAGATGGAGTGTGATGTCGCTATATACGGTTGTTGAACTCGACGGGTTGATGCTTTAGAAGAACTTTTGTAGAATCAATAGAACAAAATAGAATGTACGATAAAAGATAAACCCAAGGGAAATAAAATTAGATGCAATGAATGAAACGAATATTGTGAGGAGGGAATGTTTCCATGATGCGCCGTAGTCGTTTGCTGTTGTGGTGAAATGAAGCAAGAGAAGTATTATTTTTGCTGTACGTCCTCTTTAGATATGTGTGTATAACGTTTTACAGGTATTCGTGGAAAATTCGTGCTTGCATCATTTAATTCTGAGATATACGCATAAAAATATGGGAAGCAAAATCTCAATCTCGCCTTTCCCTAGCTGAACCAAGAAATACTAAGTGTATCTCTTCACTTGAAAAGATCTTATTTATTCCTTTCCTCTCAGCCCCATCTCTTTCGCGGTTTCCTCTCTTACTGGGAATTCCCTTTGATAAGCGGAATTCGTGCGAAAGGCTGGTTCCTCATCTCGTTTGATGCCCGCCTTTTCATTGAAACCTAGTGCAGCTTGCGTTCTTTGTGGCGAGGGTTGCTTGGCACCCCACAAGGATTATGAAACTGGGCGAGACAAATAAATTAAGTCTCTTTTGGTGGAATTTAAAAAGCGTAATTATTATTCTGAGCTTTTAACAGAAAGTTACGTAATGTTTCGTGCATATTGGATCTCTGCGAAGTTTCTCCAGTGCTTTAGAAATTCTTAACTAGCTCTATATATCTCAGAGTGTGCGCAGGTGCTTGTGCAGATTATAGAATCATAATGCTCTCGTGGATCGCGTTCACATCGCTGGGCGTAATGGAAGGAAGAGAGATGAAGGTTGCAAAGGAGAGAAATGGTATACATTTTGGCACCATCCATCGATTGTATGCGTAAGGAAGGATCTTTTACGAGGCGAGTTGCGTCGCTCTTCCCCCTCTGACATTTTTCACCTCAAACCCGAGGAACTGCCACGCATAATCACATCGTGAGTTGGAGTAACTCGCAAACGTCGGTACTAAGTGAGAAAAATTGCGCAGAAAAATCCACTTGGCAGCGCAATTTGTCGCAGTCAGGGACGCAAGTTCGAGGGGGGAGAGAGTTTACCGGCGTGATTAATCGGTCAGGGGAGGATGGTCCATCCGGACGTACTGTTTCACTCAACACTTACTATTAGCAGTCGACCGCACAGGGGGACCGCTCAACCACAAATATGAAGTCCTTATATTCCGGCGGTAACCGTGTCTACCCGTGACGACGAAGGGCCCGTTGACAAGGGGCGCGTTATTTGGAAACAGACATCCCTCGGAGCTTTTAAATGCTCAAGCCGTGCGTCAGTTCTGGACGAAGTTTCGTAAAATGAAGCGAAAACGAAAAACTTCCGTTTTTTCACGTATCGTTCATGACCTCATGCTCATCTCTCAGCCACTTGCTACAACAATGCCTTTGCTTGTTCTGTACACACCTACCATTTGAGTATCGTTAGTGTTTTATTTTTCTTGCCCCCCCCCCCGAGAGAGATGGATACAAAAAAGGGCCCCCGGAGGACAAATTCGAAGGAGGCGGCATCTGCGGCTGGAAGGCGGAATGCGTGACTTTCTTTCTGCCGGTCGCCAGCCGCGCCGCTGAGATGCACGCGGGTGTTTGGGGAGGATATCTCGACGAGGGCGAGAGCTCTGTGATCTCCTCTCCCTCGGGCGGTGCGCGGCAGCCGGAGGGGGGAGGGGGATGAGGGGAGAGGCGCGGCTGTCACTTCCGCGGCCCGTGGGGAGAGGCGCGCGTGCGACCGTCCCTTGGTCCCCCTCCCCTCCCCTCTCCGCCTCCTCCCCGCCCCCGCTGCCTCCGCCGCCGCCGTCTGCCGTCGCCGCTGGAAACGGCGGTGCGCGATGATTCAGCCCCAGGCCCAGACTCCCTCTCTCACGGCGCTATTGTTCCCTCGGATTCGAAGGCCCTGAGCACAGCAGAACGACCTTTTCTTCATACAAAATCCAGTTAATGCCCTCGACGCCTCGATTCGTTGCTGAGTCTGAAGGCTCTCTGTTCAAATCTTTGTATGCCCTAATGCGAGCAGTAATGCCCGTTGCCTCAAATCTGTTTGTTCTGGTTACTTATCGGGAGGGTTTCCAACAAATGGGAAATCCCACGAGTTTTATTTCGAGTATATTTTCAGTTAAATACAATCCTGCATGGAATAAATAAATGCATCCCTTAATAATCTTACTTTATCGCACCTTTGTTAGAGTGTTGAACTTGGGAGGATCCATGAGATATTTTGGTCATGGGTGGATCCTGCATAATGTGTCTTTGTTACAGGCGTACCCCTCAAGTCAGTTTCGGCCAGCAGTTCTCGATCTACGAGCCCATCAGCGACAGTCCATTCATTTATTCCCACCCCTCGGACTGCAGGGCGCAGCTCTCTAAACGAAAAACACCTGGTTACGAATAGGTAAGTATTAAGGGATGTACATTGTTTTAATTTACGACTTTTGAAAACGTATTTTACACGGAGTATTATATTTATATAATCGAATACACTGTATTTGTATTGAGTATTTTTATTTTCTTGTTCAAAATCAGTAATCAATTTTCTGTTACACTAAATATTTAATGAATTTTAAAAAAAATGCAAATAAAGCAAAACAGGCACTTACAGATCAAAAAATTAGTACTTTTGTCAAGTAATAAAATATTGAAGTCATTATAAGCGATCAACATAGTCGGACTGCAATTTTTTAAAATATTCGTTGTATTCGTTTAGCAACATAATATTCCTTTTCTATACGCTGTATGAGTACGAAAGCGCACAATATTAAGCAATAAATAATAACAACAACAACAACAACAACATGATTCAATGCTCCACTTGCTTTAATAATTACAGTTACAAGTACATATAATTCCGACAATAAATAGGATTCGGTTCACAAAAGTCAGATTCCACTACGTTAACACTGCAAGCGTTATAACCGAACACATCCTTTTATTATTATTATTATTATTATTATTATTATTATTATTATTATTATTATTATTATTATTATTATTTTTAGGCCCTGGTGTAATATTCAGACTTCTCTGTATATTGTAAAATAGCCTTCTCTGTCAAATAACTATTACCCATTTAGTTTTGTTGTTATTGCAAATACGCGCGTAACAAGTGATTACATACTTATCATAGTTACTAGTGTGAAAACCCGTACCATTTCTAATATGTTGTAAATTGAAGTAATGGAAAATTGGTTTTACTTTTGAAAATCTTTCTCTATTTGTGATGCAGTCGGACGTTGTTATACGTGTGCCCGCGTCGTCTGAATTCAGGGATTCAAAGATGATAATAAAGATGAAACACTTTTGAGGACATGTGGTGTAATTTGATCTGAGGAGTTACGTGACAATGCAGAGGCAAATACTGCGATTCATGTTTTGCCGTTTATAACTCTCGATCATTGAAGTTAATATATTACGATCATTTAATTGGCTTTTGAACCGTAACTTGTGTTTGTGTGTGAACTTTGAAAATGGGTTGCTGCGCTGTGTATCAATGAGTTAGGTTAGGTTCGGTGCAAAGCATTTGGTAACATTAAAAACTTCAGCTCACTAACATTACTGATCATTCTTTGATATAACGAAATAAAGGAACTTCGAAATATAATATCATTTTGTTTACTAAGTTTGCAAGCATTACAATTTAGAAGAACTTGATTATAATATTTAACTTATGTTTGGACGATGGCCGTGTGAAGGAATTAAACATTGTTTGGAATTACAACTACCTTTACCTCATAATTAATAATATCATTAATAATATTGTAAATATTCCAAATTTTGTTGAAAGTAAACATTTCAGACTAGCGCATGATTAAATACACTCATGAAGGCATTCTGTGAAAACATTTTAAAATTAAGTTAAATTTCATATTTTTTTGAAAATTCAGAAACAATGTCAGCCACTTTACGCCCATACTTGACTGCTGTAAGACATACACTTACAGCTGCTGTGTGTTTACAAAATTTTTCATCACAAGTAATAGAAAGGCACAATAAACCTGAAATAGAAGTCCAGAGCAGCAGAGAAATTTTACTCACACCTGTAGTTATAAGCCGCAATGAAAAAGAGAAAGTATTAATAGAAAGTTCAATTAATTCTGTGCGTATCAGTATTGCTATCAAACAAGCTGATGACATAGAACATATTCTTTGTCACAAGTTTATGCGATTTATGATGATGAGAGCAGAAAATTTTATTATTTTGAGACGTAAACCAGTAAATGGTTATGATATCAGTTTCCTGATAACAAACTCTCATACTGAACAAATGTACAAACATAAACTTGTTGATTTTATTGTGCAATTTATGGAAGAAATTGATAAAGAAATTAGTGAAATGAAACTTGCTGTAAATGCACGTGCAAGAATTTGTGCTGAAGAATTCCTAAAACGTTTCTAATTTTTATTTGTTTGGAAATGTGAAAATCAAATGTCTAAATTGTTTAAATCAGAGAATATTTTAAGATTTTAATGTTAATAAACCTGTAAATATAGAATTAATTTTCTACAAAATGAAAAGCAAGTTTTATAATTTTTAGCTAATATTTTAGTGTCTCTGAAGAAAATATAAATATATTTTAATTGTAAAAGTATGAAGCAATTTCACAAATGAAGGTATGTAAATAGATGATTCAGTAATATTGTGAAGCAAAGAGAGCCCTTAGAGATTAGTTTTTGACTTTATTTATTGTTCATAATTTAATTATACAAATATTTTGTGGAACTGCTATGATTTGGCTAATAGTATACTTTTGTAAGAAAAAACTACAGGAAAAGAGCCCTCTTCTATGTCTATTAAATGTTGTTTAATTGAACTTCATATCTATTTTATTTACACATGCTTTAAATCCCCTTCTTTCAATAGAAGAAATGCCAAAGTCTAAAGTCAACCACCTTATTTGACAGGATTGCCTGATCTCGCATTGGCCCACAGATGTGTTGTTATGTCAATTTTGTAAAAGTGATTTTTTAAATGAAACTTTTGTTCAACAGCATTACCAAATTAAGTAACTAAAAGTAGTTTTACTATTAATGGATAATAGTTTTACTATAATTAACCATAAATAGTTGAAAATTGAGAACTTCTTGCTTCCATAAACTTATCTGCCAAGAAAGAAAGCCATTCGTCAGCCATTTTGTTAAAATTAATATTGTCATTGGCCTTGTTATAATTGAGCTACAAATGTTCATTACTAACATTAAGTAATAGTAGTAAGATTTTGTTAATGTGTTAAATTGTGTATGTTGCAGTGTTCGGAGCAGTACACCGTCTTCAAATGGAAGTCGTTCGTCATTGCGAACACCTTTGAGTAATCAGAATAGTCCATATTCTCCTGCGCCAACAGCTCAGCCACCCACAAACAAGAATGCTATGCTTGATAAATTAAAAATATTTAATTCCAAAGATAAAATAGATAGAGTAAAAGCAGGTAAATGTGTTTCTATAAACTGTATTTGAATAATATTTTTCCTACTGTTTTTCTTTGATAGTTTTCTTATGTAGTTTCCAAATGTGTTTTAGGCAATGCTAGTGTATCCAAACGAACATCTAGTTCTAGTGGCTTTAGCTCTGCTAGATCGGAGCAGAGCGACTCCTCCACAAGCTTGTGTGGAGATGCAAGTCCAAAAGTCTGTGCAAGGTATGATATGTGTTTATGAATCTTATTATTGTCTTATGTTTACATGAAATTTGATATCTTCTTTTGATTATGAATAAAATGTACATGTTTTGTTTCAGTACTGGTATTTCTGGTGACAGGGTCGTGTCTTCCATTGCTGCTCCAGCAACGGGAGATGGTTCAAGTCCAAAGAGTCTTGCTCGTGGATTGAGAAACAAACTCGTGAAAGGAGCTAATATACCAAAAGAAGCAAAACAGAACTCTCCTAAAAGTAGTAGAAGAAGTGAACCTAATAAACCGTCCCCCAAATTAATACAAAAAAGTGGCAGTGGTAATGTAAGTGTTAGTAATATCAGTAATAACAAGGAACAGAAAATAGAGAGTGAAAAGTATCAGAATGGTGATAAAGGAAGTCACGAAGAATTTCATTACCAGCCTGCGTTAGAAGTGGACAATCCTATTAAACAGTCCAAAATTTCAAATATAAATGTGAAAACTGAATCCAATATGGCTGTGTCGAAGGCTAAAAGAATAGGTGAGAATGCTCCTGCTGTGCCGATTCGAAGCACACCTGCACCGCCGGCAGGGAGTAGTATTCCCAAGCCAATGGCCGCAATCAAAGGAACAAGTAAACCTTCTGTGATTAAAGAAGAACGTCCAACTCCTCCAGAGCCCTCAACGCCCCTCAAAGACGAGAAACAGCTTGGGAGTCCTATTAAACCTGCATCCCTGCAGGGAAAAGGGTTCGGTAGCGGAGAGAATATTCTACCTCGGCAAAAACATATGGGATGGGAGGACATGAGTAGTAGTGGGTGTGTGAGTGTTGCTTTGGTTTCTCCGATGCCCAGTGTTGCTAGTGACTGTGGTTCGAAAGCCTCTGAATCAAGTAGCTCAACCTCAAACACTACATCAACATCAACTGGTCCTTCAAATTCTTCGGACAGTAGTGTTATATATCAGCCAAGTTCAGAAAGTGGTAGTGAAATGAAAGAGAAGGCATCAAATAAAAAGGTAGAACATCAGACTAACATCAGTATTAACAAACATCCTGGGAAAAAACTTGAAACTACATTTGATAGGTTAGATAAGGTAAGAAATATGTGGAGGGAAATCATAATATTACTCTTTATTATTTAAGATCTTCTCTTGATGGATTTACTTTGAATAATACTCCTTTTGTAAGGTAACTCCCTGAGACTTCTTTTTGTGTTGGCTGTTGGTTTTAGTAAAGCTTGTTTTAGAGAGTTTTGGCTTGTTATTAACAAGTAACTTATTTACAGTTTTGTTTCCAAAATGAATATAAATTGTAAGTGTCCTAAATATTTGTTGAGAGGACAATGTTTTTATTGCAGTCAGGCTGCATGAATTTGCAGTGAAAATGATGTATTGTAATAAGAAACATTTTGAAATATGTATCGATTTTAAATTTTTGAGAGAGGAGCAGTGAAACCAATGTACAATTCCTTTTATAGAAACTCATATGCTTGATAGGTAGATACTTCATTTTCAACATTCTCAAGAAGATTAGTTCAGATTCACCCCTTCTGTATTCTCAACCAAGAACTTCACAATTGAATGACACACTTAACATAATTATATCCATGCTCTTTATGCCTCAACAGCATTTCTCATTACCCTTATTTTCTTCCTGTTTTCCTTCCGTGCCCTCTTTTTCTTTCATCATTTTTTTTTTATTTCACTCTCCTTTCCCCCGTCATTGTGTAGGTCCTTCTTCACTCTGTCTATAATATCTCTCCCTTCCACCTTGACTTCCCATTCCCTACTACACCCTTTCATTACATGTCTCTCCCTCTCAAATATCCTACAGTTTCGTTCCCCCCGTTTTTCTCCATCTAACCTAATTACCCAATCTCAATCTCACAATCCTTATGCTACTATGTTCTATCTTTACTAAATTTAATAATCTTGATCTACTCCAGAATCGTGATGATTTTTCTCTAATTCCCTCCTGCCCTTGTGACTCCCTTTCTCTTCTGCACGTACCAGCCTCCCTCTCTACAGTATTGGTAGCATATAAGTGATTTTGACAGTTCAGTGCACCGTTGCCACTCATTACTACACACATGGGACCACTCACATCACAGATATATTAAATCTCAAAACATTAACATTTACTGACAGTCTGACTCATCTTGATATCATGTTCATAACTTAAGCGAAAGCTCAACCTTATCGCCTCCACAATTTTGTGTGACTCAGATGAGGGACAACGCTGAACCCTGGTTGTAAGAAAGTAAACAAATCCATGCAAGCTGATTGCTTCAAAGCTGGTCACATGACATACCACAACATGTGAGAATGATCAGAGATGCTTATATGCTGCCAGTACTGCAAGCACAACTATCTGGTCTGTTACATACCCTTTCACTAAAAAATTCTTGTCTTTCTTCTTCCCATACAGACTACTTTTGTGCCACTCCCTTTTTTTAACTTCTTTCCAACACCATTTTGCTATATATCCACGTCCCCATCTAGAATCTCATATTTCATCTCTATTCCCAGCCTCCTCTCATTTTTGCTGTATTTGCCTATGTTTTCACCATGTAGCCCAGCAAATTCCTTTCTAATGCCAAACCTCATCTTAGGTATCTCACAGGGAAACCATAAGAAATTCATGAAAATTCATTGGAATTGATACTGAGTTATTTTGAATGTTTCATATGCATGTTAATTTGAAGAAATTTGTTTAGTCCTTGCTGCAATAAGGCAATGTTGCATTTTTCTTACAATTAAAAAAGCAGTTCTTTTTAAATTTTACTTGATTCGAAAATTATTAGTTTTATTAAAATGAACTATTTGAATTAATACCATTTTGGATGTATAAATTATTAGTGTTTTGCAAACCTGAGAACTTAATCACAACAAAGATATTTCTTAAATTTTCTATTTTAAGTAGCCCTTAGTTACAATAAATTGATTTCGTGATGAGAGTCTCAATAAGAAGCTGTAAATTATAAATGAAATTAGTAAAGAGTGATAATATTTAAAATGAATATAGTTATAATATTAAACCACGGTAGTATGTGATATTTAAAGCCAGAATGAAGTAATGAAATTTTTGAAAACTTAAGTGAGAAATTATGATCAAGAATATGTTTAAGTGCTGTGAGAAAATGTACTACCTTGAAGATGAAAGCATAGACTTCCACAGCCAGAGTCAGTAGGTATTTGGGTTCTGGGTGATGCTGTATCCTAGGCACAGATACCAATGTTTTGGCCATCATCCTGTAACCTTCCTCAAGGCGATATCCTGGCAAGGTTTATCTGAGGAAAGTTGCAGCATGACCTTCCAAGACAATTCCTGAGGAAGATTACAGCATGATAGCCAAATTGTTGGTCTCTGGGCCTAGGATGAAGCATCTCTCTGACAGCTAAGAGAATACCTTAAAGATCATTTTATTGCTGATATTTAGAGAGGAGTAGATAGGCTTGTATTTAAATATTTAATTCTCATTCAAAAAATTTGATATTAAATTAAGAGCAGGTATACTAAATTTTTTCCATACAGGTGGTTATCTTAAAGCAGATAACAAGTATTTATTTTGCAAACCTGCAGATGGTAATTAGAAACTTCATAAATATTTATTAAACATAATAATGTTGTGATATTTACTATATCATTGTATTCCTTTTCTGTAGCATAAATATCTCCATACTGACAAAATATTAAATTATGTGGTCATATGTATGATAACTTACTTCATTTATTTCATAAGTTTATTCAATTTTATAAGAAATACTGCAAGGGATTATTGTTTAATTAGTATTTTGTGAAATAAAATAGTTAATAATCATTGTGACTGGAACTGAAATTGCCTTTATATTATGATGACATTATCTTTGAAGTGTCATAACAGTATTGTTATAAAGTATTGAATCAATAATTAAGTAAATAATTATTGTTTCTCATTGTTAAAAAAAACTTATTAATTCATCTACAAATCCAATCAATGGTTCCTAAGAGTCAGATAGAGTGTCCTTTTATCAACTAATTTTTCTTTAAAATGAAATGTGGACAGTAAGATACATGTTAGAAGTAATTTTTGAATGTTAATTGGGACAACTCCCAAACTAATTCCAATGTAAACATGAAAGCCATGTTTCAAAATTTGAATGAACTCGGTTAAATGGGAATGCTGCTTCATTGCATTTGAAATTTTCTTAAAATATATTTGTTAAGTATATTGTTTTATATGTTAAGGTAGTTTTTGGAGAAGATTATGTAACTTAAACAATATTTACACAGCTCACAAAATAAAAAAAATTGTTGTCACACCCAAAGACTTGACACATTTTTCTCTATGTATGTCATTACGCTGAATTTGAATCTAAAGTCAGAATTGAGCCACAACCCTCTGTTGTTTTCTAAATCTTGAAAAAAACAAAACACTGTGACATTGTATATTTTTGTTTACAATGGTTGTTGTCAGACCCAAAGACTTGACACGTTTCTCTATGCATGCCAATGCGTTGAATCTGAGACAGAATTGCGCCACCACCTGCCAGGTTTTTTTTTAATCACAAGAAACCACTGTGAAATTTACACTTTACAATTTAATGTTGATTTTTTATGATTTATAAAACCTGGATGGTGGTGGCGCAATTCTGACTTCACATTCAAATTCAGTGCATCTGATTAGGTGTACAGAAGTATGTGTCAATACTCTGAGTCTGACAACAACCTCAAAAAAAACAACAACAACAACAACAACAACAACAACAACAATAATTTCACAGTGTTTTTTCGTAGTTTAAATAGAACTGGAGGGTGGTGGCTGAATTCTGGCTTCAAAATTCGTCATGTCGACATACATAGAGAAATATGTGTGAATTCTTTGGGTCTGACACCTTTTTTATTTTGTGTGCCTGTGTTATTGTTAGTTCATGAACAAAATTCTGTCTTAAAGGTCCATATCTCCTCTTTCAAACGGTCTTGTTCCAAAATATATGTATTTTGCCTCCTCACTCTAGATGCCACCTTTTCACGTTCTTGTGGTGTCTCAGTTTCTAAGCTAATGTATCTTTATAAACAAGGCTAGTTATTGAGTAGCATTGAAAGTAATACCCAACCATTCAATTTTATCCAGTTTATTATTTTGAAAGTTAAAAGAAGTTCGTAGATGCAAAAAGTATTTCTCATACTACATGTTTAGAAATAATGTAACTGTACCAGCAGTCACAAAAGATATAGAGGAACAGAATTAAAATACATAAAATACAAGTTAAACAATTAAATTTTACAGTATTTTGTGATGTATCTTAACCAAATGTCAACTAAAATAGTTAAAAGTGCGCTATAATGTTCTGTACAAGCAGTTCTTTAAATAGATCATTGCAGGGAGCTTTGAAACGTTTCAGTTTTTTTAAAATAATCAATTGTATTAAACAGAAATATAATTAATAATATATGTATAATTATTTTTATGTTGTTTATCATTATAATGTTAAAATTAATTATATATTTTTTATGCATATTTTGTCATATTTTTTTTGCAGGTTACAACGCAAGAGGCACCTAAAATACAGCCCAAAGAAACAACATTTGGAGAGGAGGATGATACTGTGATGAATGTAAAGCCTATGCAGCCATTGTTACGAGGCTATACCGGTGGATTAGTAATGCATGGTCGCAGTCTGGGACCTAGCATTCATCATTCATCTCGGTTGGGTAGGTTTCTTTCTTTGTCGATAAATTCGTATCATAAATTAATGTATTAATGTCTTTTAGACTTAATTGTAGAATCAGAAGAATTTATTTGAACATTTCCTCTTTCAGGTTTTGATAATGGGTTGAAGTGTATGAATTATTCCCAGGAACTTGGTTTGAATCGAGGCATGGACCTGAAGCGAGGAATTGCTGATGGTGATTATAGTGATATAGATGTTGCTGCAGGTGAGATATATCAGTGTAGTTTATTCAAAAGCGAAGTACTTTTATTAGGTAAAAAAATTGACCTGTGATAACTGCCCATGAAATGTGAACTGAATTGATGTAATAAGGAAAAAACTAAAGTAGTACAATTGTGTACATTTTGTAAGCATTCAATTATTTTTAGCAAATTGTCAGAATTAGTAATTAGAATATTTTGCAACCTACACTGGCCACTTTTGTATATGTAACTGATAGAGCCTATTTGTCAATGGTTGCAGTATTGCGGTTAAAAAGGAGGTGCCTAATATCAAATGTCATGACATACAAAAGGCTGATATCTCTACATTGTACTGTGTATTGTAACCACGTGGGTTGTCTTGACCAAAATAAATAAAATTAAACATAGATCACTTGGCAATTTAAGAAGATACTTTTTGAGTTATGTTTCCCCGTTTTTTGTGAAAAAATTGTAAACTTTCCCCCAAGTGTTCTCTGAAAACTTTTATCTATGCACAAATTTGATAGGTAATACTACACATTTGCATTTGGTGTGATTCCATTTTAAATTTTGTATGATGAAAATTTTAAAACCTTTTGAAGGATATTTTTCTAAATTTCTTATTAATTTTTATGTATTTTTAGATTCAGTGTCTTTTTATATTGTGCTGATTGTGTTTTTTGTCTTGTTTCTATTATGTGTGGATTTATTAGTAATGAATATTTTAACTGTCTTGTAATGGTGAGTTTGAAAACTTATTTGTTTGTAAAGCATACCAGTATTTTTAAATTGTTTATGTAATGAAGTACAAATATTTTAAAGAAACAAATTAACAAATACTTTTCGTGATGTATACTGAATTTCTCTCATAAAGATTGTCAAAGGGAGGGGGAAGAGATTTGGTTTCAATAAGTGTTTATCATTAAAAACATTGAAAACATTGGCAACTAGACATAGGACACACTGTCTCCCAGACAGCCATTACTCTATCATTATAAATATTTTCTCCTTATACACTAAATTAATAGGATTCAATTCATACTCATAAATATATCAATATAGTGAGAGAAAAGTCAAAAAAATATCACTGGAAACAGCCTAACAAATGGATGTATTTCAAATTTATGAAACAGCTGTTTTAATGAAACCATTATTCTTTCAAATTGTTGTCATGAACTATTCTGCTAGTTGCACTGCTGATGCCATTCGTGAACTGTCAATAGACATTTGATTTCTTTTTCAAAGAGAAATTCGTTGTTCTTGACATTGAACCAGTAACACAGACATAATCCACTTCAAAGAAAATAGAAGTTGACAAACAAAAACATACATATGTAAGAAATTAAATTATTTGTTTTCAATTGTTCAGTGATGTGATTTTATAATTTATTGTTATTATTTTATAGTCTACAATCAATTATTGAAATTAAAGTTGAAATGGCCAATGACATTATGTGCAATGTTCTTAAATCTAACAATTATTCTCCGAGATCAAGTGAATCAAGAGACCAAAGATTTCCATTTTAAGAGGTGGTTTGTCTTTCTAATGTATGTTGCTGTAAATATAATCCAATTGTATTTGGTCGATATCTATTTTAACCGCACAGTGTTGAGAATTCACATAAACTCATGTTCATTTCTTGACAAGAATTTATCTGTTAACATAAAGTAGAGATATTGCATATTTTCAAAAACTAGTAAAATTTTTCTTTCAGAGAGTCTTACAGACTAAACAGATTTGGTAAAGGATTTTTAATCTGGCTCATTACTGTAACTGAAAATGTGGTAATTGTAGCTTGATGAGCTCTTTAAAACACTTTTATCTGAGTTTTAATTTATCTGAATCATCAAAATTCAAATTAATGTGGAATGAATTTTGTGAACACATTTGGGGTCAACAACCTCCTTGGGGTTGACATTACAAACTTATGAATGTGTTTGATATAATGTTTTTTTTTGTATGTCTTTTTTATCTATGATCTTTTAGTTGTAATGTTTGAGAAGTTAAAGCAAAGAAATTATTGAATCAATTTTTCCAAAGATAGAAAATTTTGATCATTCCCTTTACATTTGAGAAATTTTCAGTAAGTAATGCAATAATGCAAGGTTTCAAGACAAGTAAATTCTAATTCCATAATAAATTTCACTCAGTTTCCAATTTTTCTTTGACTTTTTATAAATATTATTGAAATTTCTGGGTTGTGTTCAATGAAGTAGATACTCTGCTAGTCGAAATAAATATTAAGTTAAATTTAAATAAATAATGTGTAGATTTTGCTGGTTAGACTCGGATATTGCTGCTTATGATATTTCAAATAACTTATCTTTTGTGTGTATCTTGTATCAAATTACTTAAATGTTACATTGGTAATAGTGTATATCGTACTTGAACACTAGTGTTACCAGCTGCAGAGGCCCACCCATGATGGTTTTATATAGGTTTCAGTTATTTTAGGGACATGCTTTTGATAAAAATACTATACAATTTATCACAAGAGTTGGTTATAGTGTGAATTATTTAGTCTTTGGCTGTGGATAAGGAAAATTCAAGTCTGTTCACTCAAAAACAGAATACATTTTGGTAATATTTGTAGTATTTTAAGTGTTAGTGTTATGAAGTTGAATTCATTGGTATGTTATGAAGATACATCAGCTTTTATTTGACATAAAAATGTAATAGGTTTTGTCATTAAATATGCAGGAGGCAATTGATATTTGATGCAAGAAAGTCATTATTTTTTTCTTATACTGAAACAGAAATTTAATAATGTTTTTTGTTTTAACGAATGAACATGTTATTAGTTACTGTATATCAATTTATTAGTATATCAGAATCATCGATGACATAAAATAAAAATCGATGACATAAAATAAAAATATAAGCAGTGGTCTCCGAAAGCCCTCCCTTAGTTATGCACAGGACCTTTAATACCGTGGTATTACTGGCGTTAATGTTAATAATTTAATGACTGGAATAACTTAATTTGGGCTGAATAAATAAGAATGATGTATGTATTTTGTGGTTGTTTTGTTGTTTGAAAAAGTATGAAGTATGTTGTTCATTCGCAGTATGTTGTGGCTAATTCATTAATTAGCAAAATGAAGATAAAAATTAGATATGGGTTTTTTTGAGATAAAATTAATGTATAATGAACAGTAATTTAGTACACATTTTTAGATTGAAGTATAGTTCTGTATATAGAAAATTTTGACATATTATCTCTCTTTTCAGGGTACTTATCTGATAGCGACATGGTGAGAATGTCTATGATGTCTCGCCAGCTTCCAGATTTGTGCGATGGTTATATGTCTGAAGGTGGCACATCTTTATATGCAAGATCACATCAAATGCTGTATCACGATAGCAGGTGAGTTGTTGAATGTTGTTCGCTTGTGGAATGCTACTCAGTGGTGCCTAATTCTGTGATGACATCTCATAGTTTCTGCATGAATACATGCTTCCTTGCCCTGTAATTGTTTGCAGTGTTGCATATGGATATGCATTTCTTAATACATGAATAAATTTCTTTGAAGTTAACTCTATTAAACATCTCACACAAGTGTGAAATTTATTTTGAAAACCGTGGATTATTTTTCAAAATAATTTCATTAGTGGTTCAAGTTGCTTGTTTTTGTTGGAATGTGTCTCACTAACAGAGAAATGTTAAGCACTTAGTTTCATTTGATAACATCTGTGATTTTAATACCTTATGGCTCTGCATTTTGGAATGCTGCAAGAAAGTAAATACATTGTTTACGTATAATAAATATTGAAATGTATCTTTACACTAACTGTTCCATTATGTGTTTTTAATTTGTGGAAGGTATTTTCACAATTTGTTGCCCCTGAAATCTGAAGTCTTATTTTTTTATGTTTTGAAGCAACATGTTATTGCTTATTGCAATTTACTACTGATGAGTTATTAATGAAACTTGAAAAAAATCATAAATTTATTACTATTTTTTGTACAAGTAACTGCAGGGAATTAATGAATAAAAAAAATAGTAAAGATTTCATGCACATATACAAGTCCTGTATAGTTCATTGTTAATCATTATGCTATTAATGTAAAAGGATACCTCAATGTTATATTTCATGATAATTTTACAGATTATTTAGTAGACATTGAATGTGAAATATAGTTTCTATGAATAGAAAATAAAGTTAGTCATACTTTAAGAACTGAATGTGTTAGTGAAACAGCACCCTTTCATCCACTCTGCCTAGGCTTAAATGTCAGTTTAAGAGAGTAAACCACCATAAGAGTCAGTTTAGAGAGTGTAGTTGGAGGTTATGGATAGTTTTCACGAGATATTTAGTTTGTTCCAATAAAAATTGGTTTCATGTGAATATTCTGCAGTTAATGGAATGAGAAAAATAATGGGGAGTTAAACCACTCAAGCACAAGTTTGCCAACTTTTGCAAAATGAATGCAATAATTTCTGTGTGTCACTCACTGACCATGCCACCCAACATGATTTGCCAAAAATTAATGTCAAAATAATCACTTATTTTTGTACAGAGCATATTGAAAAATAATATTGTGAAAGTTGCTTTTTTAAATGTTCTTTTTGAATATTTTATATTCCTCGTATAATGTTTGAAGAGAGTTGAAAAAAATTAATTTGTCATTTAACAAGTTAATACAATTATGTACTTAATTTTTCTGTATACGTTGACACTATTTTATGGGTTATTTTGAGGTTCTATTTTGCAATTGCAGCTCTGAAATAAAAAGCCTGTCCATGAATGTGTTTTGTTTAAATTGAAGTCACCATGAGAATTTGACTTCAGTTACAGAGCTTTGTGAGCCATAATATTGCCCTTTATTATAGACTTTCTTGGGAGTGCTGATTGGTGAAACTGTTCTCCATTCTTGCTTTAATAGGCTATCTTCGAAAAATTTTCATTAATCTTCATTTGAGCTCATTTTCTTTTACAAAGTTGATTTTTCTTGTAATTCCTTTAATTCAATTCCCATTCTGCTTGGTGGTATGATTTATCATGAAATGATGATTATCGTTCAATCATCTCAGTCCATTTGCAGTTCACACTTTTCAAAACAACGTGGAGAATGTAGAGTTTTGACTTTTTATTTCATTTTAATCACAAATAAGAACATATAATATTTATCACTGTATCACACTTAAGCAGATTAACTTGAAGCCAAGTCAAATTTATTTACAAGACATTGGAATCATAACAGGGCCAAAGAAAATATTAATTCTTTAAAATTATGTACCCAATTGCAAAATCATTCATAAAATTGATTGTTTTTAGTGCACTATTTCCAATGTGCACATTCACTTCCTTATAGTTAGAGGACAATCAAAGTACATACTTAATTAATGAAGGAAAAAGTTTGAGAATGAATTAGTGACATTACAGTGTTTAAAGAGTCATTTCTGTTAAAATACTATGTTCTGTTATTTCTCTGTTTAAAATTAGAAACGAAATACAAGATGAATTATTAAACAAAGATCTTTTAATCATTCAATGATAACATTACCTTTATTATACCTGTTAACAAACATTTAATTTTTTATTGAATTTCATACGCGTCAATATTTAATAGTGGGTGGCTTCTTTTGCGGAACCTTTGCTGTCACATGTCAGGCGTGTCATAAGCACTGACAGTGAGTATGAGAATTCTGTCAGTGTATGCCATACAAGAATAGGCGAAATAACTCAGACAAATGTTTGCATTATTAAATCAAAATTGAATTATATTTTTTTTGATTTTCCCCCAAGTTCCTAGTTGTTTAATATACACATAGACACCTCTCACATGGCCGGAGGCTGCTTAGTTTTCTTTTAGTTATTTCTGCGTGCATTGGAAAATATGTAATACAGATAGAAAATTAAAATATCTTTATGAAATATTATTTGTTGTGTAGGTATTCTTGCGTTAATGCTGGGGCTTCCATACAATGAAGTTGTATTCGTAGATAAACATGTGCAAACAGGTTGAGGTAGTCTGATCTATAAAATTCACCACACGCCTATCAATTAAAGAAAAATATTATTATATTTTATATATTAATGATTTATTACATTTTTGTTTGTTATGCTACAAAAAAATCATATTAAAAGATAATTAATGCCCACTGGAAGGATAAAGTATGTTTCATTGTTTTTGTACATAGTCCTGCAAATAGGCTATATTTCAATATACATAGGGGCAATATATTTAATACATGGCTTTAATTAAATCGTTGAAAATTGGAAACTAGCAAATACAAAATTAATCTCGTCTTGGTTTCTTTTGTAAAAGCTAGATCTTGGAAGAAAAACACAGGAGTTCAACTTTGTATTGTAACTGTTGTTAAAACCATTAGGGAAGTGAAGAAGGGGTTTAGGATGAAATTTTCATTAAAATGAAAAGAAAAAAAGAAAAAAATACTGCAATTTTAATTAGATTAATTTTTTTTTTTTCATGTGGAACTACTCCTATCAAAGAAGACTAGAAATGAAGTAATTTTTGTACAGAGTATTTAAAAGGAAACAGTTAAAATACTTCTCCGAATACTCAGTAAGTATTCACTGGGAACGACATCCAATTGCCCATTTCTCTAACTATAAATAATAGGAGTTCAAGTAGACGCTCATTTATTCAAAGATATCATTGCCGTCGTCAATCCGCACGTTTCGTGGGACGTCCTGCACGTACAGCTTGGGGGGAGGGGAAGGGGGCAATTTTCCTGAATTTTCCGATGAAACGTGCCCGTCGCCGATTTCCTTCATTAGAAGGTGCCTCATTATCGGCGAGGGGAAAACTTTGCGACGCCGCTCTCGCCTTCCGAGGGACCGCGGCGGCGGCGCCGGCGGTTCTTCTGGCGCGCCTTGTGGAAATCAATACGAGCTTGACGGATAGAGTGCGGAGGGTGTGAGGGGGTGACGTCACCGCATTGCTTTCGGCCGGCGAGAGAGGCAGGCAGGTCGGCAGGCAGGCTGGAGTGTGCGCTGGCGGAGGGTGGGTGGTGAGGGGGGCGGGGGGCCGCCACAGCGTGTGAGGGGCCCTTTGGGACAGCAGCAGCAGCATCAGGTCGTCGGCGGCGGGACCCTCCGCTCCTCTCCGGCCTGGCTGGGTCTCTGTCGCGCGCGAGCGGCTTCAACAAGTCCTCTCGTGGCCCCGTGCACGCGGTGTGCGGCGCGGCGCCGCGGCTTTGAAGCGCGTTTTTGCCCGTGACAGTTGGCCCAGGTGGCGCAGGCGGTTTCGCCAGGTGGAGAGGCGGGATTCACGCGTCGCGCGGAATTGAAGGTTCGCGGTGGGTGGCGTGGCCGCAAGAGGAGAGACAGAGTTGTTGGGAGGTGCCTGTGGCTTGACGGGCGACCCAGGGGGCGGGGCTCTGCGAAGTCCAAGAGTCGATGACTCGTGTCCGATGCCGGGTTAAGCGTCCAATCATGTTAATGGAGGCTTTTATTCATTTCATTCAACGCCATTTTATTGTGAGGAGGAGATAGGAAGGTGGGTCGATCTGTCATTCACAAAAATAGTCTTCTTCTTCTTCTTCTTCTTCTTCTTCTTCTTCTTCTTCTTCTTCTTCTTCTTCTTCTTCTTCTTCTAATAATAATAATAATAATAATAATAATAATAATAACAACAATAATAATAACTCCATATCATTTGTTGACACTGAAGAGGTAATCATCGGGATCGGCAATTTTTCTTTTGGCGACAGTTTTGTGTGCTTCTATTAATTCACTATCGACACTGGCAACTATGTAATTTCATATTTACTTTCGTAGTTTCTAGAGTAGTGTAAAACTGAGGATTCTTTAATAATAATAATAATGATAATAATAATAATAATAATAATAATAATAATAATAATAATAATAATAATAATAATAATAAAAGTTATATGACAAGGTAAGGTCATCTTGATCTCGTGTAAGAAATATCGGTACTTCTAAGGTCGGGACTTGATTGCCGGTAATAAGAATCGCGTGACCTGATTCTGCGTGGGGCATGCATTATTAATTTTCGTTTAGCATATGGATGTGGTGTGCCGAGAGACAACGCAGGGGTCGAATTTTCCTAATCCTCACCCTATCGTTCTTTAGAATCTAATTCCCCCATTGTCACCGCAGTGGACGCTAGGAGATGCATTGTAGGCCATTGGGACTGGCGTTGAGAAATGAACGCTTTTGGAATATTGTTGAATTTTGTTCAGGAACGTTAAGGCCTGGATTAATAAAGTCGAAAATCGAATTCGAACGCCCAAAAGAAGTCGATTTCCCGTGTCAGCAGATGGTTGCATTACAACGGGAACCTGCATTCAGTAAATAAACACTGGGTATCTTATCCTGAAAACAAACAGGAAACTATAAAAGGACTCGTGATAAGTATACGGAAGATTTGCTACAGTGGAGGAAAAGTCATTTAAGCATAGTGAGACTTTTGTCATGTGTGTCTGTGAAAATACAGCATCGGTGAAAGCACCATTTCGTAGTATAATATCGTAAGTAAAATATCGAAGATTTTTATGATGCATTGACAACTAGCCGAGCGTTGTTTGCAAACTGATTAAACGCATTAACACTTTTAAACTACTGCTACTGCTACTGCTTTTACATGCAAGAGATACCTTTACATTATCATACATGAAGTATTGAAAACATCTTGCTAAAACGAAGCTAGAGACAGCATTTCGCAAATGAGTTTAGGCTAGGGACATTGTGTTTAAGATTAATGCGAACACGATGATTGAGGAAATGCGCATACAGGCTGATCGGCTTGTAACGCTTGTCGAGACGTGTTCGCCGCGTGTGCATGACAATCTATCTTTTTGATACTTTGACAGTTATTGTCCATCGTGAGCTGATGATTTCTTCTTGGTGTTAAATCTTTACTTAACAGTCTGAGTTGGCTGATGGCATCAGCTGACATCACTGCAATGCCTCTGATCGGGAGGTCGAGTCCTGACGGTGGCAGGATTTTCGACGGTAGAAAGATAGCTCGATCTATTCAGTATTGTAGTGGCCGGCTGCTCTGATCGGTAGCCTTCCGCGGGACTCGTGACACTAGCAGTTGACGTACCCGAAATCACGAAATAATTAGTCAATCCTTGTTTATCTTCGGCACGATGATTTTGGAAACAAACCGACAAACAATAATAAGCTGCAAACGCTAGGGCTCATGTTTGTGCTTTTAAATCAGACGTGCGAAATCTGCTGCTTTAAAACCGCAAAAACCAAGGAATATTCAGTGTGCATTGAAATTATGGGGTGCTGTAAGGTAAAATTGGAATCATTCTGAACTTAGAATGGATTTGATTGAATGCTCATGGAGGCGATCGGTATATTGCCAGCAGTACATGCCAGTGCGATCGGTATATTGCAATAGAGTGGAACACTTTTTCAACATTCTGCGGATGCGTTGAAGGGACAAATTAAGGTATAGAAGTATATTGAGGCATATATATATATATATATATATATATTATATATATATATATATATATATATATATATATATATTTGTGATTGTGTATGTGTGGGTGTAAGAGATGGAGAGAGAGCGAGCGAGAGAGAGAGAGAGTGAGCGAGCGAGAGAGCGAGCGAGGAGAGTGAGAGAGTGAGTGTGTGAGTGTGAGAGTGAGTGAGGCTTGGCGTGCGCTGCGATCGGCCGAAGACGAGAGGCCGCCGCCGGACGGGCGGCAGCGGCAGTTTGCGCAAACACTTCCTCTCCCGTGGCGTGCGTGGTCTCGAGGCCATTTAAGCGGGGCGTGGTTGGCGAACTGCAGGGCGCGCCGCTTCGAAAGCCCGTGAAAAGAAATGGGTACTTTTCGATTGCGAACGGCACAGAGTTGCCGGACTGCGTGTGTGGAAAAGGCGACGTTGGTACGGAATGTGCTTTCTGGATTTTATGATCTTACTCCTAATTGTTCCTCGTTTTTACTTAATTGGATGTTCCATGCTTCATCTTCATCGCATCATGGTTGAATAGACGCAGTACATTATGCTGGTGGTCTTTGTAGCCGGTGCATCGACTCTCTCTTCTTCGAAACGGAAACTTGATTGATGTGCTGGAAGCTCCATCCAAAGGTCATTTTGTCGACGTGTGTTTTTCAGAAATTTGCTAATGGCATAATACTAATTATTTTAATGTAATGGATATCAATGAGGCCTATCCTTAAAGTTATGCGTTATGTTATTCAATTTGAAATAAAACGAAAAGAACAAAGGTATATTCTGTAAGAAGTTTGGTCGGCGTGTACATTACTTAAATAGAAGTACTACACCATTTGTACATTATAACGTAACAAACTCATGTTCACGTGTACTAAGTTGTCGTTATAATGTATGTTTATGGTACAGTTACACGTGATTTTAAGCAAAGTTCGCTGAACCTAATCATCGGAACAGAGAACAATTAAAAGTAATTCGCTTTTGCTGTTGCGAGTATGGAGAAGTTACTCGCCAACTTGTGAATTATGCTCCTGGGGTTTAATCCGCATTTTCCACTTCTCGGAGCGGAAGAGGCTGGGCGTTGTGTTCCAGGTAATTGTATACTCTGCGCGGGAGCAGGTGGCAGGCGGTGGGCGTAACTAAATGTCGCCGGTTAATGTCTTTTTATTTTCTGGAACTCTGTAGCAAGCTCGTCCTTTTAAATGTGCGCGTTTCCGTGCGAAAATAAACGCTTGTTAAGATTCACCGACGTTGCAGGCACCCACACGATAAATTGGTGGCGAATGCACCTTGCGAATATTATTAACTTCAGGTTGCATTTTAATTATGAAGGGAACTGCGGTGATATGGTCCTTTTAATTCGTTGAAAATGTTTCCTTCTGAGCTGCACGAATCATAGCTTAGTAGTTTCTCCTGTTTTAGCTTGAACAACATGTCTTCAATTGCTGTATTGTTACTTTTAGCTTTTTATTGAGGGGATGCATGTGGCTCTAGTTTCAATTCAGGGGCTTCTTGGAGAGTAAAAGGAAGATATTAAGTTGACACAAGTCCTCGGAATTAGTACATCGAAGTTCTTGTAATCCGAGAGAAGAGATGAAGGTCAAACTGTCAAATTAACTCTTGAAAATATTTCGTTAATGTGTTGAGTGCTTAATTTCATTACTTCAAAACCTAGCAGTAAGAATTAGGCGTCGAAGTATGTCTTTCTTCTTTTTATTGCTAATAGTTGTTACTTTTAGTACTTTAGTACTTTTTAGTCTAATAGTCTTAGTACTTTTTATTTTGATTTTGAGCGATATTCTTTTTCTGGTCTACTCTGCCAGCTCTGTAACTTCTTTTGTCATAAAGCAGCCTCGAAAACGGTCACTTATGTTTTGTCAGTATCTTCATTGTTTTCAAATTTCTTTTCAGTGAGCAGTGAGTTTTATGTATGACGAGAACTTTGTTTCAGTCTCCAAGTAATTATAACTCATAGCTTTATTGTAAAAATATGTTATATCCATAAATTTGTTCCCGTTATTACTGGCTGTCGAATAAAAAATGAGGTTTTTAAAAATCGGATTTGAAAATATCATGTCAGTATTAGGTATATGTGTAATTGATTGCTAATTTCAGTCCTGTAAACATTTTGCCGATGCAGCACTCCCACAGGTAAAGAAGCGCTTTAGCAAAAGTAGTCACCTCATTACGTAGCTTTTAT
Source organism: Gryllus bimaculatus (assembly GCA_017312745.1). Classification (NCBI taxonomy): domain Eukaryota; kingdom Metazoa; phylum Arthropoda; class Insecta; order Orthoptera; family Gryllidae; genus Gryllus; species Gryllus bimaculatus. The sequence continues at coordinate 9,883,036 of BOPP01000020.1, forward strand.
TTTTGTTGAAGCGATCCCACTCAACAAAGAAAGTTCTTTGTTGGCTTAAGTCATGTTACCCCCTAACTTCATAATTTGAAGATGACGTAAATCTGGTATTTTACATCTTCTGCAGCCTCGTCGTGTTAGCTGTCATATATTTTTGAACGATGAAGTGAAGATGAGTTCAAGCAGAAACGCAAACACGACGTATTCGTATTCGGCAAAAAATGTTTGAATGAAAATTTGCATCTAGGGCGAGATTTTACTCTTCTATGATATTCTTAAGATCACATTTCAATTCTACTGTAAGGACACAAAGAATTTAAAAAAAAGTCTAGTGTCGTCGATAGATGGCAGCTGGGTAGAGGGTGAGGGAAAACCGAAAAGGTAGCCTAGGCTAAAGAGATAAGGAAGCGCGAGCAAGATTGTGTCATTCGAAAAGACCGCTTGTTACATTTGATAGTTGGGTGACCAGTCAGGGGCCACCTAGTGGCGCAGGTGGATGTATTGTTGCCGCGAGTGGGTAAAAGTGTGTCGGTGCTGACGCGGGTCACCTTACGATGCCGCCGTGCTGTGATGACGTGTGACCGGTGCTGGAAGTGCGAAAGGAAGAGTGAGTGGGTCGCCTTTTTGCAAAAGCATGTGCTCAGTCAGCCGGATGAGAAAGCAAGCGTTCGACATTATTTTTGTCACGGCGACGGTTTTAGCCGACTCCCGTCTTTTGAAGCTATTTTCTCTCGCTTCGCTTCTCGCGTTCTTATCCGCAAAGGCGGAAACGCGAAAGGCTGTGGATAGGTCGCAGTGTGTGGCCGACGCGCGCGTCAGTCGGCGAGTGCGCGCGCGGGGACAAGCGATCGGGTGAGCGCGAGCGAGCGAAGTCGTGGGTTGCGCTCGCTCAGGCCCAGCGAGCTAATGGGTGAGCGAGGGCAAGCGTACGGCCGAGCCAATGGGTGATCGCGGTCGAGCCAACGGGTGAGCGCAGGCGAGCGAATGGGTGAGTACAAACGGGCGAGCGGTTCTGCCGAGCCGACAGGTCAGAGCGGGCGAGCGAACGAGTGATCGAGGGCAAGGGAAAGGGTGAGTGTGAATGGACGAGCGTTGCGGTGAGTGTAAACGGGGCAGCGCACTGGCGAGCTGACGGGTGACTGCGAACAGGCGAGCGTTCTGCCGAGCTGACGGGTGAGCGCGGGCGAGTGTTCTGCAGAGCCAACGGGTGAGTGCGAGCGACTGAATGGGTGAGTGCGAACAGGCGAGCGCACTGCTGTGTCATCGGGTTTGTGCGGGCGAGTGAATGGGTGAGCGTACTGCCGAGCCGACGGGTAAGCTCGGGCGAGTGAATGAGTGGGTGCGAGCAGGCGAGCGTTCTGCCGAGCCGGCGGGGGAGCGCACTGCCGAGCTGACGAGTGAGTGCGAACAGGCGAGTGTTCTGTCTTGGCGACGGGTGAGTGCGGGCGAGTGAATGGGTGAGTGCGAACAGGCGAGCGTTCTGCCGCGGCGACGGGTGAGTGAATGGGTGAGCGCGAACGGGCGAGCGCACTGCCGAGCCGACGGGTGAGCGCGAACGGGCGAGTGAACGGGTGGGCTCGGGCGAGCGACCGTGCGCGGGCGGGGGCAGCTGGGTCCGGTGGGGGTGAGCGCCGTTGGAGCCGTGTGAGGCGCCGCCGCTTGTGCTGCGCTTGTGCTCCGCTTGTATTTTTAGACGCCGCTTCCTAAATCATGACCTTTCGCTTCGCATTTTATGGCCGTGGGAGGAGACCCGCGCGACCGACGTGGAGTGCTCCGGAGTGCTTTTTAAGGTCGTGTGTCGGGCATTTGGGACGCGGTTGACGTTGTTGGAGTTAACACTCTAAAATAGGTTGTAGAAATGCTTTTTGGTGTGCGTTGTGCATATTTCATTTGTTGCCATTTATGGAAGAGGCTTTCCGTTTCGAGGCTGGGGTTTACTGGAACGAAGTAATATTCTTGGCATGTTTTTTAGGGACTGTTGTCGCCGTTGAAAGAAAAGTAGCAAATTAGGCCAGCGTATTGTGTCCTTCCTCAGAGCGTACTGCTGGCAGATATACACACAAAACGCTGGCTGAAACGTTAGCCATGTCAGTGACGCGGCTCGTCCCGGATAGCCTAGATAACACAAAGGCCGCAAGCAAATTAATAGTGTATTGTTTATTTATTTTTCTGTTTAAAACGCGTTACTTTTCGTTTTAGTCTTGTTTTCATAGGGAATATTCTGTAAAGTATTGTGAATCGCTTAACTAATTTAATGAAATTGTAATTCATTACGTACTGTGCTTGGAGAGTCAGGTTTGGATTTTTTGCTCCTAACGTTTTTGTGCGTTAGTAATGATTATTAATAATGAAGCCAAAGTTGAAAATTATGGCTTGTTAAACGTACGTTTTTATATGAAAATTTTCCTAAATGATTTTCTTTTCCACTTCTACTTTGTCTTTATTTTTAAAGTTATGTTTAGTGCCATTAGTGCCAGAAAGTCTATTACTATTATTAACGATTTGATGTTACATTGCAAGCAATGAAAAAAAGGAACTTCCAACCCTTTCTTTTGTGCGCGATCTTCAATTTCTACGCTTTTTTTGGCCATCAATACATGCGGGAATAAAAGCTCATCTGGTGGCTGCGTGCGGGTTACTTTCTCTCGCGCCATCGCCCCGAACGAAAAGGTAGCGAGCGAGCGTACGTTCTTTCCGTGCGCTGCGCCGCGCCCCCTCAAGAACGCAATAAACCTCGAGGGCTATTTCGCAGTTTTACAGCCCTCCGCGCATTGTGTCGTTTCGCTAGTCGTCTAGATCTCTATCGACCGAAATGTGTTGCTCCTCTATATCTGTACATCGTTTTATCATCGCTCCCGCTGCGGCTTTATACAGCCAGATAGTGCGTCATTTTGAGCGCGGATCGTTGCTTGGCGCCGCGCCACGTCAGATAGCTAGCGTTGGCATTATACGAGAAGCTCTTAATTATTTACTTCGGGTTTCTCTTTCGCGAAAAGGTTAGGCAGATTTACGTTGCCGCGTACGTTGGGTGGATAACGTGGCACGTGACGTTGTCTTGGCGAAGATCCGACGGTGATTTGGTTCCTTCGGCCTCATTACGTACGCCGAACACGCGCACGACGAAGTTTGTGTGGGTGGAATGCATTAATGCGCGGCACGTAATTTTGATTGAGATAAATTAATGGAATTTGCGTGATTGCCGAATGCAATGGCACCACCCATCCAGATTGTCAGGAAGATGGGATCTTAATTTAATTTCGTTGTTGTTTAAGCTTTAAAATTGCCTAAACAGTTCGTACGCAAATCTGTACGTAGTAATTGTCATTAGGTCATATTGAGATTCGTTCTAATTTGAAACGTAGGCAAATCTAAATTGTTATTGAGTTTGGCTTATGACGGGACCCATGTGAGGATTCCACGTGCATGAGTAAAACACAGAAAAAAGCTCAGTAGATTTGTTTTAATTTTTTGAGTAAAATGTAGTGATCATATGAAAGCAAAGTAATTGTTTTCATTTGCTTTTTCACTAAAAGAAAAATGAATTAGAACCTTTAGCGTTGCATTGTATAAAAAGACAGTTTAATATGTTTAGAATTTGTCATTCACGACCTCTAATCAAATAGCAACACAGTTGGTTTTATATGTTTAATTAATTGCAATGAAGAGCTTCGGGTGTATGGATATGAAAGCATAGAACTGCAAGTTTAACTTTGAAACCTTTCGTTAAATAAGATTTTACTCGATACATGTGTCAAGATATTATTCAGTTAACCTTGTAGTAAATACTGCGAACCAGTAGATTGAAATCGATTTGAAGCGAATTTCGGGGTGAGGGTGAATTATAGCTTTCCGCAGACATGAATAATGTGCATATCAGTTTCGTCCACCCACAGCACGTGCCTCAATGTTGAGTATTTCCGCCTGCGTATCGGCTTGTACATGCCTTCGCAGCGATCCGCCTCCGGTGCAGGCCGCATTGATTATGCTGATCCCATGCTAATTTCGCACGATCACATGTTGGGGCCCCTCAGTCGAAGCGCCGCCACGCAACTGGGCCGGCGAGTTTCGCAATCCGAGGTCTCTTTGGCCGTAGCCATCGGCGCCTCACCTCCTGTGGTAATCCATGAACCTTTTCCCGCCGCTGCGTCTATCTGAGCGGTCATTACTTTTTCTTCAGAGGGGAGACCGCAGAAATTGCAAGGTTGCACGTGTACACAAGGGTCCGTCAGGGCGGACCTGTTCATGTTGCTCCTTCTCAACTCCTCTTCCCCTCTTTCGGCTTCCCCTCCCACTCCTTGTGTCTCCTTTGCTACCATTGAGCGTGCACTTTCTCCCTCATACAAAAACAACCCGTGGTTGCAGTTTGGCCCCCATCATTAGCAGTCATTTCCTTCCGTTTTCTCTTTACTCTCCTTGTGCCCCACAATTCATGAAGACAGAGTCGTAGCTCTCCAGAAAATAGGACTCGCTAATTGTCTGATCTCTCGTGGTGTAATAGTTTGGAAACGTCGGACTATAGTTAGTTGGGAAGGACGCATATTTCTATGAAATTGACGCATTTTCATCATGTTTAGTGTTATGAAATCAAAATAAACTAATATTGAAGGGATGTATTGGATAGTATTCATTTGAAAGAAGTTAAGTAATTTTTTTGTGATAGTGATATGTTGCTTAAAGGGTTATCCATAAAAAAAATTACAATTTACATGACAAATCAGCTATTAAAATATAACGATTTAAAAATAACTTTGATTAACAACGATAGTATGTTGTGTTTCCTGTATTCTTCAAACCTACTGAAATTACTAAACTTGCTCTACCCGAACACTGATCGTATTGTTACACATTAAAAGTTGTAGTTGGAAACAAATGACGTGTTTTGGGGGTATAGATACTAATAGGTATTTACAACAAAAATATGCTTTTAAATACCTATTAATTATTAGTTACTGATTAAGCTATAAGGATGTCGCCAAATCCCCTTGTTTTCCAATAGTAATTCGTTATCCTTACAATAGTGTAAAGGGTGGGGGTGGGAGCAGGCTCGTCACCACGATATGTAATGTGTTTGTAACATTCAGCAGCCGTTGAGCCGAACTTGCTTTCCCTATTCACATTGGTGGAAATCGTGATCCGGGCGTCCACGGGCGCGGCATTGATTAGCGAACGGGCCTCCCCCCCCCCCCACTGTCACGTGTCTTCTAACTTCTCAAGCGTACTGGCCGTATAGATGTGGCGCGGCGTATACCATCGCGACTGCTCGCGCGCTCTCCCGCGGCGCGGCGCCGGGCGCCGCCCGCCCGCGTCAGCGGGGCGAGATAACGCGGAAGCGACAAGTGGTGGCCGGAGGAGGAAGGGGGGGGGGGAGGGGAGGGCACCCGCGCGGCGGTGCTCGCGCCGTCCATCCTTCCGCCATCGGACCTGCCTGCCTGGCGGGGCCGTCCGCCGTCGTTCCGTTCGTTGTTCGCCTGCTCCGCTCCGCCTCCGCGGCACCCGCGGGGCGCGTCTTGAGGAAAAGTCTGTGCCTTGGCGAACAGGAAGTGCGAAGAAATGGTTTATGTATATAATGAAACTAGTATGAATGTTGTGTGAATGTAGAAAAAAGAAAATTTACCATCCCTACATAACAATTTATGTAGTATATAGTAATAACAAACCTGATCTTAGTGTAACGTTAGTAATGCCAAAGTGCAAGTAAGTTAACTTTAGGTCTAGATGTTAAAATTAGTTGTAAGAAAAAGCCCCGCCTCTAGCTGCTTAAGCCGCAAGGCAGCAGCAAAGTGTATAGAACATTGAAGAGAATAAATTCCCCTTCTTCACGGGATTACTGTGGAGGGGACAAAAGAAAAAAGAAAAAAAAGTCTTGGGGAAGGTGGAGGGCGACGAGAAAGGAGCTGATGCTTGCGGAAGATAAGTCGACTGCGTCGGTATTTATGGGATGCGAGAGAACGGTCGGTCGCCGGATTGCACCGCCGGTGAAAACGAAATTAACAACTTCCGAAAGAGGCTTATAATGGAATTGATCTTACGCATGTGTTTGTAATATATCTCGTTTGATTTATTTTCGTCAAGGAACAGTTAACACTGTTTAGTATAGATCATAGATGAGTGCCATACTCAGACCGTAGACGAGGAAGATGAACTACACATTGGAAGACCTCTCCTTTCATGGGCATGAAGGATGATATGATTGAATTGAATTGAATTGAATTAATGCCTTATTTTACGTGGCGAGACTCGGGCCATCAGCCCCGCTCTTCCGTCTGACCACGCAAATTTCGCTGCGCTCCTTTCACCAACTACCAGAGGAAGGAGGTATTTCTTGGGCGAGAAACAGGCGATTTATGAATTTAGCTCAGAGGCGTCATTTAGGCTTGAGGATCTTTTACATGCAAGTAAATCTACTAACATTGGACAGCCGACTTTACTTCCCCTCCGAAGGAAGGCGTATGAAGGATTTTTTCGCCCTTAAAAATCCACGGCTTCGATCGGGTTTGAACCCGCCAACTTGGTACGCCAGTACGCTAACCGTTACACTATCGCCGCCGCGAATATAGTGATCAGCAGAGATGGAGTATATTCAGTAGAAATGTCATGCATATATATGGGAAGTGTGCATGGTATAAAAAACCAACCACATAGTGAAACTAGCTATATCTTACGCAGGTGTCGAACCCACAGCCTTAGCCTCCGCCTCCACCAGTTGGACTATATTTAAAGTCCTTGCACCCCCAGAGGTCTGCAAATATTGTATTTAATTACTTTCCTTAAGTGGTCACTGGTGGATCCGGAGAAACATAGCTGTTAACTCAGCTATTAGAGGTAATGAGAATGTGAGAAGCAGTCCTCCGGTTTAATTTTGTTTGGAATGTGTTATTAATAAGTATGCTTTGGTCCTTAAGATGGTTTTCGTTACATTTATAAGTGCAAAATAGCGGAATCTTTTTTGCCCCTTGAGACTTAATCAAGTCGTCAACAAAATATTTCAATTTTAATCGTTTGCACTATTATGCTTTTTAAATCTCTTGGTACCTTCTCATTCTTGAACTTGATTTCCAACTGCATATAATTGCAAGTGCAGTTCACATACTGAAGAAACTTACGATAACACATGATTGGCTATATTTCTAAAATAAGTCTCATAAATCATCTTATCACAATATGACATTGGAAAATATTAAACAAACGAGGCCTAAGGGCGAATTTTTTGAGTATAATAATAAAATATTACGATACAAATACCGTACTTTTTTATCTACTTCGTTAAAATTCCTATGAATTATAATTTGCTATTTAAAGTTGATTACACATCCTTCGATATACTAATGAAGGTAGTATTTGAGGATTATTTGGCCTTCTATGGCCATGGATTATTAGAACTTGTATGTAATTCTTAATGCGTCACTGATCTCCGTTTCGTAAATTTTGAATTTAGATAACTAAAGATAATTTATTTACGTTAAACAGAAAATAACGCCCACACAAGGTAATTAGATCTACAAGATTCTGAATCGACAGTAATCACCTTTCTTCTTCAACTTCTTAGAGCGGAATCAAAATAACAAATTTTTTACTAAGTGTAATCGTATAATGCATGTTAATCAATGTTATGTGTATGGCCGCTGACTGTGGGAGCAGGTGATCGTTTAAAAGGGGAGAATTTACACGAGTCATGGGGAAACCAATCGACTCCACGAAAAAATTGTCATGAGTGGAGGTGACCACTTAATAGAGATGGACTTTCACTGTATATTATAATTATGAAGGGTGTTTAAGAGAGACTAATAATCAAAAATGTGCAGAAACGCAGAGGACTGTTAGAGGGGCAAGCAAAGCAGTTTGCGTCTGTGAACTCGGGGTCTACAAACGCACTCCCTGTGTGGTCTGTTAACCCAAGTCACATTCGATTCACATGGGCTGGCCTCTGAGTTCTGCACTTGTTTCTAAACCACCCTCTACGGACATGCAATTTACAAGAACAGATTTACCTAATGGGGGGTTGTTGGACTTCGCTGCCGAATGCCATTACATACTGCAAATTCATTCCAAATATTTGTAGTAGGTACCGCATTGTGATAATTTGTTTAGCTAACTTTTTTATGTACCTACCCGAGATGTCCAATTCCGCGTTGTGTTAACTTCATGAATTTCTTTAGGAGCGTCTTCAATTAGGTTGCTCTTCGATCTTGTGTTTGCGTTTCCTCCCTCCCCTCCTTCTGTGATTATTTCTGCCTTCTGCGTTCTTCCACACCTCCGCTTCTGTTTTCGCCACTCAATCTCTGCCGTCCACATTTTCTGTTTGTAAATCTTACCTATCAAAAAAATGCTCTCATTTGCTGTTGTTACACATTTTAGTACCTCATTGTCTAGCTTTCGCTTCCAAATAACTGAGGTATTTTTATTTCTCCCTAATCTCATTGTCGAGAATCATGGCAGTGTCAATCCGAAATTCATCTTCAGGAGGAAATAGCGTTTCAAAGTTGTAAATCTTCTTAACGAGTGATCTTGTAAATATTCTGTGTGGAAGGAGTTAAGATACACTTACGTCTCTTGGGCAATAGAAAATGGATTTCATTTAGGTGCCTTTTGTTGATTTCATCTCAAAATTAGATTTCTAACCTTTTTTTTTACTTTCGACTCTGGTTCTCAATCAACGATAATAGAGACAGCGAACTTTCTTGAATTCTTTCGCATACTACCTGGTAATCATACCACAACGGATACCTTCTTTAGAATCGTACGAAAGTCCAATATTTGGTTTACAAAGCTGTAATAGGGGAACATGCATATTTTACCTGTGTTTCCTATCTGTACGGCTTCCGTCAATCTGGGTTCCTCTGAACTGTGTCGTCCTCCACCCGCCTGCCATTGTGCGTCCGGTGGCTGACGTCAGAGCGGGCTTGTTGGGTGGCCCCTTTTGTTTCCGATCGGGGGCGGCGCGCTCTCCGCCTCCGCGCCGCTCCGCTCCGCTCCGCCCCGCTCGGCATCGCACCGCACGTCCACAAAAGCGTTCGCTTTCGCGAGCGGCCGAGTTTATTTTGCGCGAATGCACATCGCGCGCTGCGGCGCTGTATCGCTGCCTCCCAGCCACCGCCGCCGGCAGCAGCAGCAGCAGCACATTTTAATCAAGTTTCGCGCTCGGTTTGTGTGTGTTTTGGAGGGGGGTGAGGGGTGCGCGGTACGCGTCTCTCTCTCCGAGGGGGCTCTCTCTCCGAGGGGGGGGCTGGCAGAGAGGCTTCCACTTATCTGCGCCATACACGCTCCCGCCCCCCTGCCGCGCGCCGTCTTCGTTTCGCGAGGGGGGAGATCGGTTGTTCGTTGGCTTGCGGTTTGCGCTGGGAGATAACTCGCGGCGCCGCGCGGGCCGCTTCTTTTCCGCTCGCTTTCGAAGGGCGGGGCTTGGTTTTCTTCTGGGCCGATGCTTCTTCCCGCGATCTTCTTTTTACGCTTCCTAACTTCTTGATGATGACACAGCCAAGACTAATATTGTTAAGAAAGGTCTTCTGCGGTAATAGACTTTCTTCCTCCAATTGTTTAACCGTTGATTCAGATTTGAAATTACCACAGTGAGTGGCAGTTGGAGCATTGGATTATCTTTTCAATTGACATAACACCTTGATGTACAGAGTTAAAGTGAGTTTATTTGCTATACAATGGAACGGTTATCTTGAGGAGAAATGAGGATTCTTACCCATTTGTTGTAAAATAATGTTACTAGAAAAATAATGCCGACATGCTTATCCACGACATTTTTACACGGCCTGAATCTTTTAAAAATAGAATTTAAAAAAGTAACTGTAATGTGAACCAAATACGAGTATGTTAAAATAATGAGCAATATGCTCATAAGAAACTCTTGAGTATTTTTACTTTTTCTACTTTCGAATGCTCAGCATTTTAAATTAAGTTATTGCTGTTATATTGAAGCAAGTTTTGTTATATTTCATCTTTTAAGTACAGCATTTAGAGTTATGCTACCATTAAATCTCATTCATGTTTTGTGTACTCTCTTTTCATTTGTGGTTCTCTTGCAATTGGAGTGTATGTGTTGCATTACAACTTTCGTAAACTTCTTGTTTTGTTTCTTTGACTCTCAGGACTTTTATTTTTGCTCTTTGTAGTCGCGGCGCATTTATCGTTGGCGTAGTTACTATTTAGTTGTGAGACGTGCTCCCGTGAACTCGTTTGGCACGGTCACAGGAGCGGTAAAGGCGGGGGCGTTCTAGAAGGAAGATATTTCCTCACCTGCCTCCTTATAAATGCATGAGACAGCCGTTGAAAGTGCCTATTCAGCTTCTGGCCTTGTGTCAAGAAGCTAATCGATCCACTAATCGGATGGAGACGTTCGCTCTCGATGTCTGGTTTCCCTGTTCAAAACGCGAATCATTTTTTGGAGTTGTGAGAAGAGAGGAAGAAAAAATTGAATTCTCATAGGAATCAAGAGATTGGTTAAATTGTTTTAGACCAAACGATTTATTTTAGAATTTGTTAGTCTTCATTCCTATTCGGCCGTTCATGAATGTTACGGGAGGAAGCTCAAACTTCTATTGAATTTGTTTTTCGATATCGCCGTTGAAGATTCCCTAATTAAACACTTCGGATGTTTAGTTTTAATTAAGAGATATTTTAAATATAGAAACCAAATTTCCTTTATTGAAGTTCACTTGTAAGCATTTGTTGATCAGGGGCGCACACTTATTAAACATTTGTGGCAATATCCAATTTCATTTTCGTTTATTAAAAATTGCTGACTCTCAAATTTTATTTTGATCAAACCAGTGTCGATATTGAAGGTACGCACTGGGATGTCGTAAATTATTATCGCCCATATTTACATTGAAGTGTGTTATATTAAGAGGGAGTCGAAACTTGTAATGAATATTGCTTGTTAGAGTTGGTAATTCGGTTATTTGTGTTTCCTCTTTCTTTCGTGATTAGACAAAAACATGTCCACGGCGTCCATTAGATTCTTCCGATTGCTCATTTCTTCGATCTGCATCCTGTCGGGAAACACTGAATCTCTCCGGTAAATATTGAAACTATATTAAAAAATCGGAAAATCGTTTAATGGCATTGAGTGATGATTCAGTGAACACCTCGTACTATTAAAATTGCACGAACAACTCTTCCCAACCAGTGCGTTTGTTTATTGAACCGAATTCGGGCAGAGAAGTTCGTATTTTGTTTCTCGCTCAAAGAGTCCCGGAGACGTCCGCTTTGCAGGTTCCCTTTGTGTGGCGAGAGGGGGAGAGTTCGGTTACTTTGATCAACTACTTTCCGAGTTCGCGCACGTGGCGATTCCGAGGAGGTTCCTTTTCGGGGTGCGCTCGACCTACTAACGAATCGAACGCCCCCCCCCCCCCGCCAGAGACGTTGTCTCCCTGCGCACGCACTCTCACGCGCCTGGGCCGCGCGAGCGCCACGCTTCGCCCACCGTCTCCATTCCGGCCCGGACCCCGACGCCACCCGCTCGCGAACGCCGCCGGCGCCAGAGCGACTGTCCTATATCCGCGGGCGCGGGTGGCCGTTTGTGGGCCACGGGAGGCGGTCGCCGCGGGGGCGACAACCCGCTAGCACCGCCGCCGGAGGTTGGTCGGGGAGGTTGGCAGACGTGCGGCGCGAGGGGGGC
>BOPP01000020.1:9895985-9910319 GCA_017312745.1 Gryllus bimaculatus
CCCTGCGCCTCGTCCCGCCTCGCCCTGCCTCGGCTCGGCTGTCGGGCTGGTGGTGGAGTAGGCTCGTCTTTGGGGGATTGTGGAACTGTGCTGGTCGTCGACCACCCCAGTCCCCGTTGGCTGTTTAATTTGCGTTGTGCGTGAACGTAAGTGGGCGAGTGTGCCTGTCTTTCTTTGCTGCCTAGTATGGAATTGTATGTTTCCGCGACCGTGCCTCTGCGACATCCTCAAAACGAGTTATGCCCCACCACACTAAGCTCGGAGAGAAAACGATTATCTTATTGTCCTTGAATGGTGGTGAAATTCTCGTGTTGTTTGTTATTAGAATATTGTCTCGTTATGAATAATCACTCTGCGTGTGAATGTTATTTTCGTTTCTATATTCTTAAAGCACTGAATGTGTGTCCCTGCAACATTGTAATGAAATAACCCAGTAACCTAATGTAGCATTCTGTGTAGTATGGAATAGGTGTTACTGCACCAAAATTAGAAAAATAGTATTTAGTAAAAAAATAGTACTTTATTTTGGTTTAAAAGAAAATAACGGTCTACATGCTATTTGATAATGTTTCTAACAATTCAAAACTTCCTTTGTGTAATATATTTTCAACACCCCTACAGTAGCTGATAATGAATATGAATTTGTGCCTTGTTGAAGGAATTAAATTGGGGTGTTAATGTGTCCTTCATGAATGAGAATCATATTTAGTAATAATTTAAACACAATTTCTTATGCAGCATTAGCAAGGTCTCAATAAATAACGGTCTCAATAATGGTCTCAATAAATCAATTTAATTATTGGAACTGAAAAGAGAATATACTAATCTGAAGAAAAAAATGTCGGAATAACTCTCAATGTTTGAATATTAAAGTAAATAGATAAGTAGATTTGAGTTTTTAATTTTTTTTTGTTGTCATTTTGCATGCTTTATATATGGTAATAATGGCAGGCTTTATTTCATGAGTAGACTGAAATGTTTGGAATACTGAAATGAATACTTAAAAATAAGTGTTGTAATTATTGTTTAATATAATTTTTTCATAATCAATGACAAGGTTTTACTTTATATATATTAAGTATACTGTAAGTTGTTGTTTTCTTATTATTTTGTACCTCATCATTTTCTTATTAAACTTCTTTTTTTTATTTTTCCTTTTTAAGAAAATTTATTAATTTTGAATGAAATAAAAAATTAGATTGTAGAAGAGTTCTTTCATGATGGCATGATGCATTGTTAGATCACTTCAGACAGTATTGAAATGTACATTCTATGTTTTCTCTAGAAATGCAGGAACATTTTTATTATGCTGATAAGTAGCAGCTGTAGATTAGTTAGCTTCATTTGCATAAAATAGATTATTTGGTGATCTTTATTAATTAAAAAAATTCACAGTAGTTTATTGCAGGCAGGTGTTTATTTTTATGACTAAGTGTAGGGAAACTAAGTATATAATTCAAGAGAACAACACTGCCTGTGCATGGAGTACTCTGCATTGACCACTCAGCTTCTTGGCTGTCAGATTGTTGCTTGCTTGTTCCACGGCGCTCTCTCTCTGTTCAAGCAGGTTCCCCAACAGCAGCTCGGAGTCATCAAGTCGTGAGCACCCCCCTCAACAGCCTGGGGCCAAACGGTGAGTCTTTCCTGGCATGGCTTGCAGCTTATTTTGCATGATCCTCACAAAAGGCTAGCTGTTTGATGTTTTGGCTGTTGGATAGGTGTACTTATTTGTGACATATGATGTGGTTCTATATTTAGATTATGTAATTAGGTATGTATATATACATATCTGGAATATATTTTATATTGTGTATTGAACTCTGTGATTGTTTCTATACTGTTTTCTTGAATTGATGTGCTGTGGTAATTAATGGATGTAAATTTTCATGTTTTTTGTCGTAAATATATGCGAAATTAGTGATATTGAATCATTTAGGCAATTAATGTCAAATTACTTCATAAATGCATCGTACAAAGTTTAAACAGATGAATTTTTACATGAAATTGCTTGTTAGTGTTTTTGTTTTTTGTTTGTTTTTTTATTGTAATGTCGTGCATGAGATTAACTCTTCAAATAATTTTGGAATATTCTCAGTGAAGTAGTTTAACTTACACATCCAGAATTATGAAAAATTATTTTAATTACTAATTGTAACTTTCATAAGATTTGGTTTCCTTTACCTAATTAAAGTTCGTTTAGAACTCAAGAACTAAAGAGTGTTTTGTAATCATATTGTTTGCCAAGAGCTAGAGAAATGAATTTCACTTTGCTCCTTTAGTTGATTTTCTAACAAAATTATACAATTTGATAACTCACTAAACTGTCACATTTTCTGGAAAGTATTGTGTCAATGATACATGAATGATATTCAGTCTTAATCGCATTTATGAGTTTTCTAGAGAGGAAGAATCAAAACATTATTTCATTATTTTTTATGTATTTAGTACTTCACTCTTTTTCATGAATTATTCCTAATAGTAATTAATTTTATTGCTCTTAATGTTAATAATTAAGTTATTTCTTCAATTTTATTTGAATAAATTTATACAATACTTTATCTAATACTAATAATTCCAGAAAAGTGATAAAATGCTTTTATCAGTTGTTATGGTATTTCATTCTATTTTCATATTAAATAATGAAGTATGTTTTGACATCAAAATATATTTTTAGTGGAAATTAGTGCCGATTGCACGATATTTTACTTATTTTCTTTTTTTAGCTTCGATGACACAAGTTCAATCTCAAGTGGGGTATCAGAATCAGCAGGAGATTTCTTTCCTGAAGATCTGCCTTCTAATCCTAACAAGGTAACTTCATTCAATTGTCACCACCTTATCACATTATTGGATAGGTTTATATATTGGAAATATAGCTGCTTAGTAATTAGGTATAGTAAATGTCTTTCATGATTTGATCTTTACCATGTTACTATGTAACACGACTATTTAAATAATACAAATTGTTCCAAAAATAGTCTCCCTGACTAGAAATTGAAATCAGGCTTATGGTTTACATCCTGTTGCTTATAAGACCAATAGTAGTAGAGCAACTGTGTGTTAATCAGGAGACCCGGTGTTAATTCGTGAACAGGGTGACAATCTTTTGGTCCACTATTGGTGACCCAGTTGCTGTACTACTATTGGACTTACTAGCAACTGCATATAAACCAGGAGACCTGAGTTCCTGGTCAGGGTAACAAATCTTAAAGTAATTTGAATTAGGTAACTTCTTTTGATGCTAAAAAATGTGAAATAGAAATAATGTTTGTTATTTTATCTTGAACCTAACAAAAAGTATTAATTTAAACATACTATAAATAACTGTACTAACGTACTATAAATAATAATACATTTGAAGAATATGCAAAAATTGAATGTGCAATCTATTAAAAAATAAAAGTAATATTTCTGACTGAAGAACACCCATTTAAAATAATTTATTTCTTGTCTTACATTAGATGCATATGCTGAGACCATTGCTTTTTAGGTTCTCTTCAAATTACAAAGCAAATGGAGAATTTTCTTACCATTACGATTGCCAAGTGTCTTCCTCCGATTTAAAACACTTTAGTTTTGTAGGAGATTATAACTTTTATTAACATGCTTTTTTCATTGGTGAAGAAACTCTTCTCATTTTCTTATCTTTTTTTCAGAGGCTGATACAAAATAATAGGCCAGGACTATGTGGGAAGTCACAAAATACACAGAAGACTGCTAACTCTCCTTTCAATTCCTCGGAGTGTCCTCAAGTGGTATACAGAGTTGTTAGTTCAAGATCTCAGGCTAGAAAATCTGATAGTGGCCAACAGACGGACTACAGTGCCTTGAGGTATTACTTGTATTCAAGCCATACTCACAAAAGAAAAAGAAAAGAAAGAAGAAAAAGTAGGGAAAAAAAAGAAAGGGGGGGATGATAGATATTAATTGTTTACACATATTTTTCTTTGAAAACTACTATTTATTGAATTTGGTTTTTTCCAATGGAGTAAAATGTGTTTTTAAATTGTATGTGAAGAAAAATTAAAGATAAAAACAATGTCAAGCCATAATTTGTTGTAATATTTGTTTACTGAATGTATGTTATATTAGTATTTTAATACTCTATTTATATAGTAAAGAGAAGGTACATTTGTGAGTTAATGAGACACTTAAATTTTTTTTTTATTGCCAGTATTCTTAATAAAGAAAATATTTGAAAAATCCTGTTGCAGGCAAATCACCGATAACCAGTGGAAAAAATATGTGGAAAGTAGCCGTGCAGGCAAAGGGGAACTGGAAGCTGTGAAGGTACGAGAGAAGAGGCCGTTGGGCCCAAGCCCATGCATTACAGGCAGCAGTAGCAGTAGCAGTATCAGCACGAGCCACAATGGGCCCAGTCGAAAGCCTGAGAAGAATCTGGAGAGACATCGTAAAATGGGTGTGAAGGACGATGTGAACAGCAAGGAGAAGGAATATGTCAATGGGGAGAGGCAGCCTAAAACGGAACGGACCACCCCACACCTTCCTGTGGGCATGCGTGCTGGGGGAGAAGGCAAGAGCGGCAAAGTCCGCGGAGTTCCACAGAGTTTTGGGTATGTGAAAAGACCCACAAATGGCACTGGTGGAAGTAAAGGAGAGCCAAGAACTGCTCAGGTGTCAGCTGTTCCTCGAACAAAGGTTAGTGATTGCTCTTGTTTCCAAAATTAAAGCAATAAATTTTATTCTTAATGTAATTTTAAGCTACTTAAATTCTGTGATGTTTCTTATGAAATATAGTAGTTATATTTCTCATGACAAAAAACTTTACCAGTCGACTACTAAAACTAAAGACAGCTAATGCTAATCTGTGCATTAATTTTAAAATCTACAGATCAAAGTATCTGGAGGTACACAAACGTGTACAAGTGATTTGTTGCAACTCCAGCAACATCAACAGCACCAGCAGCAGTCACAACAGCAGCAGCAGCATCAGCAGCATCAACAGCATCAACATCAACATCAGCAGCATCAACAACAGCTCCATCAACAGCAACAACAGCAACTTCATCACCAGCAGTCTCAACAACACCAGCATCAACAGCAACCCCAGCATCATTTCAAGTCATTCTCTTTAACAGGGCCAGCTGCTAGCCAGCTGTCTCAGAGTGTTCGGGACAGGCTGTTACTTGGCTCACAGTCTTTGCCGAAGCCTGGCTCCAGCGAGTACGCTGCTCTCTTCCATCAGCACCGTGTTGGTGGGCCACCTCGACCCCTTAAACCTACCGATGGCTCTCTCTCAGATACAACATATTCGAATTATTCAGAGCTTCATGGTGGTGGATATTATGGGGCTGGAAGTCCTTACAGTTCGTGGCTTCGGCACAGTTCCACTTACACAGCTTCTCTTCCTGCTCGGACAAGTGCTGGTATGTACTTTTTATTCCAGTTATTATTTAATACTGCATTTGATTTTGCATAATTCAGAATGTAATTAGTGTAGAAATAAAATTCTATGAAGTTGCAATTTAGCATTGTGAAAAAAATTTTAGATTTCTGCAATACAATTAAATGCAATTCTGCAATACAAATGTTATTTAATGAATCACAAAGATGAATATGACAGCCACTTTACAACCAATTAATAGACATTTTTATCGTAGCTAAAAATCTCTCTTGGGGAGAGTTCTAAAATTCAAGATGAAAATTATGCAGACTTTTAAAAAAAGTGTAACCTGATTATGAAATATTGATGCCTAGTCTTTCATTTAATGAGATAGGAAAAAAATGGGGATATTATTTATTTACAGTTATTATTTTTATAAAAAATGTTAAATTAAAAAACATGTCAAAATCATGAACTAGAATTAATTGACAATTTGGTACTATTTTTAGCTTAGAATGGCTTTAGCCCCCACTCCCCCTAGATATGTGCCTTGTTGAACACAGCAGTGTATTTATATTTCTGTATGTTATCTAATTAACATTCCATTAAATGATAATTTTTTATTGTTAGTTAAAGTTTTTCAGTTTGGAAACTTTCAGCAATATGATGAAACTTTCTTTTAATGAGTAAAGATGATGGCTGTTTTAGCCAATTTGCAACCAACTGATTGCTGAATCCAGTGCCACAGTCAAATATTTCTTTGGAAGAGATCAAAGTTTTATGAAACATTTTTTACATTCCTTCTCTGTCGCATCATTTATTTCAATTGACTTCATGATTCAACTGTAAAACTAATTCACTTTATCTCGTGTCTATCAATATCAAAGTAAACTGAAACTAATTCACTTTATCTCGTGTCTATCAATATCAAAGTAACCTGAAACTAATTCACTTTATCTCGTGTCTATCAATATCAAAGTAAACTGAAACTAATTCAATGCCAGACAGGATTAGGTTTGAGTTCAATAGTGGTCCCCCAAGCCTTCCCTGTAGCTTAGAACATGGTTGAGGATAAATACAATTATGTAATGAACATTCCATTAATTATAAATAATACGAAATATTGATGTATAGTCTCTCATTAATGCAATGGAAGAAAACTAGGATATTATTTATTTATGGTAACTATTTTGCTAAAAAATATTAAATAAAAAACATATTTGCAAAACCATGGCAAAACATGAATTAATTAACAATCTGGTCAAATTATTTTTAATTCAGAATGGCATTTGCCCCCACTCTTGTCTAGTTATGTGCTGGCTTCAACATAACTGCAGTATATTTACATTATTGTAAGTTATCTAATTAACATTCCCTCATATGATAATTTTTTATTACTAGACTGTAAACATTTTTCAGCAGATTTCTTTTTAAACTTTCAGCAATATGATGAAATTTTCTTTAATGAGTCATGATGATGGCTGTATTAGCCAATTTGCAACCAACTGATTGCTGAATTCAGTTCACAACTAAAAATTTCTGTGGGGAGATCAAACTTTCAAGTCTAAACTGACAGGTCTCTTTGAAGCTAATATTTAAGGAACCCATATACAATATATATTTTACATTCTCTCTCTATGAGATGTGAAAGGTCATAATATCCTCTATTCACATTATTTATTTCAATTGAAACTGTGAAATTTATTCACATTACCTCGTGGCTTTCAAATAATAGTGGTCTTAGCTCCCTTCCCCAAACTTTCCCTCTCGCTTGGTTCTAACCTAGCTGAGGATCATAACTATTATGAGGAAATAAATAATCCATTAATTATAAATATTTTTCATTAATTATAAATAGCTAGCTGGACTCAAGCAAACATTCCACACTTTATAAATTATCGTTTTGAAATTGAAAATAGCTTCGCACTGAAACCCAAATAATTTTTACTCTTGAGTTTTCTTTGTTCAGCAACATGAGGAAACTTTCTTTAATGAGTCATGATGATGGCTATGTTAGCCACTTTGCAACCAACTGACAGCTGAACTGCAAAATTTGAATCGTATTTGTTCTTTGGATTTTTAATGAATTCTTAACAATACCCATTAGATTATCTTATTACTGAAAATAAAAGTTAATAATGTAGTGAAATGTAATAACATTTTTTTGTTTAAAATAAAAACTGGCCACACAAAAGATTAGGCATTCTTTTCCTTGTTTAGTGGTTTGTATCTGATGCATTAAGTTTTGTGTTTGTGTTGTTGTTATTCTAATGCTAAATAAATTAGTTACGTCTTACATCTAATTGTTTTTGGTAAATCCTATTTAAGTATTCCGTTTAATGTACAACTGCTCTAGTAGTGTTTTCATTACGAGTATTGATGTGTGTGCTCCCAGCCGCTGGCCTTGTTGAAGCAGATAGTGTGGAGTCTCTGTGCTCCCTGCCAGCCCAGCTGCAACACAGGGCCAGCCTGACACACGCTCGACTGTTGATGCACCAGCGAGAGAGCAGTGCCTCCCCAGTGCCTAGACTTAACCGCAGCAACAGCATCAGGTGAGGACTTCTTCCTTTTGTAGGTGTTAGCCTTTCGATCCACCTTTTCGGGTGGAGAGAAACAGTGTTTTCTGAGGACTGTAGAAAATGAAAGATTCCTGTGTTACATGATGACATTTCTTTAAGTGATATATGATGATGGCTATATAAGCCTTTTTGCAACCATTCTGATAACAGGACAACTAAGCAAGATTTGTTTCTGGAATTGTTATATGGTAGTTTAAAAGTGTGTAATTATTCTATGATGAAATTGATTAGGTATTGTAATTAATATTATGTAACTTGATTTAACCTGCAACTAATTGGATGTGGTGTGTGTGGATGACCTCATTAATTGTCATTAAGTGCACTGTTTCAAACTTGATCAATTTCTTTGATAACAAAACAATTTTTTCCAGCTTGTTAGATATTACATTTGACTAGAGAATCATAGGTATAAGAAGTAACAACTTTAACACTGTTGTAAGGATAAAAATATTTCATGTATGTTTTCTTTCAAATGTAGATAGATTAGATGAGGACAATTTAATGATTTGACAAAATAAAGTTTCACTGTCTTGTTTATTGATATTCCTGATTTAAAAATAAATATTACACAAAATAGATGTTAATAAAAATGAATATATGTGTTAGTGTGTATAAAATGGAATACAAAATTTGTCTCCCTCTTCAAATTTTAGTTTTTATATTCTTGTCATGAAGTACTGTTTTGTTTTCTTTATTGCAGTTATGCATACTTAGATGAAGCCATGTTCACTTTGCATTGGTTATTGTTTATTATGCCATTGATTGTTGTAACAACATTTCATGATGAAACTGTCAGGTCTGGTGATTCTCCAAGCTTTGGTTATTTATTTTTAGTTTGTGGTTTCTGAATTGTATACATAATACAAACAGTGGAAATACATTTTCAAAAATAGCATTAAAAAATACATTTTCAAAAATTATAGATAGGAAGCCTTTTTTCTCATGGACAAAATTTGGTTTGGAGATTTCCAACCAAACCTTGAAGTATTAGTAGAATAAAAGTCCCAATATTGTAATGTTATGTAGTATTACCATTAATGGGAGAAAATATCTGCTTTAGAAGCACAACAAGTTTACTGGATGTGACATCCACTGTTATAGAGACTGATCAAACTTTGTACTTCAATTTCTTGCAACCCAATTGGTCAGATCTCCAAGATTAAGCATTGAGTGGAATGCATTAATATTTCACCATATTCCTTTTAGAGATCAGGAAAATTTGATTCTTTTTGTGGCTTTGAATTGGGTCATTGCAGTTACCAAGCAGTTTTATGCGATGGTTCTTGGCTGGGAGGGAAGAGGGAAGGTGAGATGCAATGACTAATGCATGGGAAAATCACTGAATAGTTTTCAGGCTAAGGAGAGTATTGTACAGGGTAAATGTTCAAAAAGCCTTGGCTTAGGCACACATGTATTATTATTATAGCAGAACTAAATGAAATATAGAAACTCTTAAGTTCAACAGTTTTGTAGTCTATTACTCTGCAAACAGAGTGATTCGGAAGTAATAACAAGTGAAGTTAGGGAGAGAATGCATGTTTGGTATTCATGTATTCTATAAGTATTGTATTTTAATGATTCTAGCAATTCCATTTAATTTTATGTGATATGTCATGTTAAATTTACAAATATCTCACTTACAAATATTTTGAAATTCAGCTGAAATTTCTTGAGTTGAGTTCTTCAAAATATTTAAATGTATGCACTTCCGGCTACTCTAAAATTATTATTTACTTGCATCAGTCTGGAGGGAAACTAAAAGAAAAAAATTAAAAACAGAATACCTGATTTAAACAAAAGAACACTATTGTTTGGTTTTTATTTTATATGTATTTTTTTAATCAATTCTGTTGAATTAATTTGATTTTTTATCCCTTTTTGCATAGGATATAATGACTATGGTTGTAATAACAACCTTAGGAAAATATAACAAACACAATTTTTATAAACAATATGACATATAACAATGGAATTGACAAGGTCGAAATAAATGATATTCACTGTAGAACCTAATTTCAATTCTAGAGCTCCAAATTGAAGTGAGTTTATTGTGTCCCAGTGCAATCATTGCTCTCTTATTCATAATATTTGAGTGTTCTGAAATTTTGAAAAGAGAAATCTATGAAAATCTAAAAATTCTAGTGATAGTTGGTAGTCTTTGTTTCTTATGTTAATCATTGTGAAACACTTAGGTCAAGGAAAGTCACCAAAAATACTTCTGGGTTTTTCAAATTAGGGTATGATTAATATTGCACTTTAACTTCTGGACACAATCACACAGAAGTAACATTGCAGGAAAATTTCATCCCATTAACACAAATATATGTTTCCTGCAGCCATATCAGGGAACGGACTTTTCCAAGGTATTGTAAGGGCACTACCTGTGCTTCGTAAACACTATATTGCTGCCTGCACTGTTGAATGGAAATTCATCAGTATTGCAATTCATGTTCAGAATTTTCTGGTTTGCTATGTGAGCTTTGGATGGGTTAAATTGTTTAAATATATTAGGTATTTGAAGGAACTGGTAAGTTTCACAGTCCATTGCCCATTCTGTCAACCAGAAATGCTGAATCCATGCATTGAATATTGTGTTGGTCTGTGCTATTGCTAAACACTTATGCTTCTTGTGCTGTGAAAGTATGGCTGGTTAAAAGAAAAATAAACTAATACTAACCCTAGTTATTTAAGGGCCAGAAAAACTATGCTTCTGTTACCTTGGAGGTATTCCCAATCAAATTTTGTTTGAAATTGTTTATCATTATATCATATGCCCAAATGTAACAATTTTTTGTGCTTTTGTTAACACTTGCAGAATGTTGCATGAAACACCTGGATAATATTTCAACCTGAGAATGGTTTTATTAATTTTCACGTGTGATCTTTGACTTCAGATATGTAGGCAAACTAATGATGCTTTTGTGTTCTTGTCTGCTGTTGCTGAGCAGTGTATTGTGCTAATGTGAGAACATTATGCATGCGGAATTTCAGGATCCAAGAAAAAAGTAGTAAATTCTCAGCATGGTAGTTATTATGGTTAACTCTTCTTTGCTCGTCTCTTCAGAAACAATACAAATACTAGTATCTTCATACAAAATTGAATGTTTATTGTGTATGTAACTACAATATAGATTAATGTCAGAAATTGTGTAGAATTAGAAACACATTGGTACTTGAAATTTCTTCTTATAAACTTTTTTCTGTGTTAATGTCATAGAAAATAATAAATATTATTTCATGATGTAATATTTATTAAAACATTTTTATATATTTTCTTTACTCAGTTGAAAAATAGTCTAATCAGAACCATGAATTTCATTACTGTAGGCGCTAGTTTACCATTACAATTGTGTTAAACCATTTTGTGGTAGGGTAATAAAACTAGTTTTTAACGAAAAAATTGGCGAAAAATCTGATATTTTTTTCTTGTATTTGTAGTATAGGAAATCAGATAAAATTTAGTTTAGATGTGCATCAGTTGGTTTCATTAATCAGTTTTTTTAATGCATTATCTATTTTGGTTTGAAGATATTACTCGGTGCATTTTTGTCATGCAATATGTTGTGTGAATGTATTACTTTAGAAAAGGAATCTATATTTTATAAAACATATTCTTTGCATTGGAAAACAAAATTTTATTTTTAATATTTGCTTGTATTTCGAAGGATCCTGAAATAAGTAGATGTGTGCATAATGTGCATAATTTTACACAAAATATGTACATTTTGAACTTACATTAGTTTGTGTAATATTATTACTTCCTTATTAAATTATTATTGGTTGTACTAATACATGTTCTTGAAGTTGCATTGTATTATGTATCTGCTTTTGTTTGTCCTGTTGATGGTGTGTGCATTGTTGCGTGTAGTATTATAACTATTTTTGGTGCTGTTTGTTTGTTATTACAGCTAGACGAAACATATTAGTTGGAATCAGAAAAAATGTAGCTAGAACTAGTGTGTTTTGTAAATTAACAGAGAAACACACGAAGTTAAAGAAGTAAAATTTTGCCTCTCAGAGAAAATGTTTACAACAAAAAAAGACTGCATTTAATTATTTTTTTTCAATGGGTTTCAAGCAAGAATGTTCATTCTGTGTTTCAGATCCACTAAATCTGAAAAGCTGTATCCGTCCATGCTGCAACGCTCTGAGGAACTGGAGCCATATTACTGTGTGCCGATCGGAGCGTCGCCTTCCAGCCAGCACACGTCTCAGCCCACCAGCCCCACCCCCAGCCAAGTCTCACAGGGTGCTCCTACCAGGTACTTTGATCTTCCTCGCCTGTCAGTCTGCATTTCTTCTGCTGCTGACAGGTTTCTTTTTGTCTTATATGTGAATATATTCGTCTTCAGGTTCAATTATCCTCTTTCACCAATCACTTCATCTGCCTCTAGCCACATGCTTGGAAGAACAGGCATGTCTCCGTACTCAGGTCCTCTTACAAAGACAAATTCAAAGGATGATGAGAGTAAGTATGTCTCATTGGTATTTTAGCATTATTATGTGCATTTGTGTTCATTGCACTTACTTCAATGTACTAAAAACATGTATTAATTATTACAGTTCATGGTTCATCAGTAAGCTTAGTCTCCACGGCATCATCTCTGTATAGCACAGCAGAAGAAAAACAAGCCCATGAAATCCGGAAACTGAGGAAAGAGTTGCAAGATGCTCAGGAGAAAGTTCTTACTTTAACCAGTCAACTATCAACCAATGTAAGTACTTCTTACTCACTAATGTATTTAAGATACATGCTTTGCAAGGGTATATTAAGATATTGTATTTTTCCCATGAAAAATTGGTATGTATCACTCTCTGTTCGTAAGCTTGTTGTAACATATTCCTGTTTAAGTTATCTTGCCTGAATTAGAAAATATATATTGTGGATGAAGGAAAATGAGTGTTGAATATCATTATCGTCATCATCATTGCTTCTTAGGATATTTTCAAAAATAAATCCTACAAAATCGATGGAAATGTAAGCATAGCAAAAAATATGTTAGAAAGACTTACACACTATAGTTGAAATTATGTTTAAAAATTACAAAATGAAATACTAGAAATATAATTGGCCATCAATCAAATACCGTATCTTTTGTTATCTTTTGCATGCACGGAAGTGAAACTACGATTAGGAAACTTAGACATTTTTATGGAAATGGTAATTTTTGGAGTTCTTAATACAAACATTTGCATACATTCACCCTGACAACTACCTTTCACACCTCTAATCCAAGTATCATTGTGGTCAGTACTGTGTATGAAACGTACTTTACCTTCCTTGAAAAATATATTAATATATGGTTTTGGGGAATTATCTGTGTGAGACATTCAGACAAGTGATGCTTTTTTTCTATTTATTACGTAGTATTTTATTTTCATTATCAGGCCTTTTTTCAACCAAAGACAGTTTTTCTTTGTAGCCCTGTGAGTTGTTTCTCATTGCTTCACTCGTCCTCAGGCTGAACTCTGTAGTATGTAAGGCTTCGTGTGACAACCCCAACAAAAGAAGGTTGCAAAGCAGGATTTGAATGTTTGACACTTGCACCAAGATTTTGGTCTGTATCAGCTGTAGCCCTTGTGTTTATCAAACAGATTGTCTTGCCGTATTCGGAATCATAGTATTGAAATTATTCTAGCTTTGTGACTTTTTGTCTGTGTTATTCGTGTTTAAATATTTAAGAATTTCTTACGTTTGCATCTTTACTGAATGATAACACAGTGGAGTACAACACTGTCTATTTTTGCTCTGAGATGAGATAGATAATGGCATTGGTGAAATTAAGAATTATGGGGAATGTTTTAAGGATTACACCTAGAACAGTATTTGATAATTTAGTAGTTGATTTTTTTTTTGTTGTGAAGCTAACCATATTTCAATTTCTACTTAAATTCCCCTTGCAGTTTTTATTGGGCATTTGACCCTGGACACTTAAAGAAAAAAAATCATTTAAAAAAAGTGTACGGTCCCCAGCCAATAAAAAAATAAATAAATAAAATCAAACCAGAATTGAAACGCCATGTATACTTTTCGTGTTAGACATGTACCTTACCGCATCGTCCCCGCGACCAGTTTCTGCCCACGCGCGTGCCTGTGCGATGACTCCGCCTTGACTCGGAAGACGAACGATTCACCCCTTCGCCAGGCACCACCATCCACCCGCACGGCACGGCTCCCCCGGGGAGCGGACACCGTCTGCCGCGGGCGGCGAGGCGCCCAGAGCGCGCGGCTTAATGGATCGCCCGTCGCCCCCCGTGACGTCATAACGAAGGCTAATAAGGCGTACTTAGCGGGTTATCGCTGCGCGGCCGGCGGGCGGGCCGACGCTGTCGGTTGTGTTGCTGCTGCCATCTGGGCGCTGCGTCGTCCGCCGAGTCGCTCGCGAGCGCGTCGCGTTCTGCCTCGCCCCT
>BOPP01000020.1:9926337-9959638 GCA_017312745.1 Gryllus bimaculatus
GATTTAGCACTTGAGATATATTTTGCTTTTCTTTAATTCTGATTATGAGTTCAACTTTAGAAAATTTTAGTTCATGCGTTTCTTAGATGTTTCTCTCCTAACGGAGCATAGAAGAATCATACTCTTGGGGCCAGTGAACTGGAAAACGACCGTGCCAATAAGATCTAGCAGAATTCCTTGTTCTTCGGGAAGAAAGAGTCGACAGCTGAAGCCATGCTACTTTCAATAAGTATATACAATTTTCATTCAACTACCTTACAATTAATGAATGTGCCCCTGAGGTAATCACGCACAGGAGGTGGGATCCGAACAAATTTCATACATTAATATTGTTATTCGCTTTAACTTGTCATTTTCAAAAAAATATTTTTTAAATAATTAACATAAAATGATGTTCCTCTTGTCTACAGGAACTGTGAAAGGTAAGTCTTTTGGAATAGTTGTTGAATGATCTGAGAATAGTTTTGGCTTGCACTTCAAAATGGAGCATGGTTGTAACAACTGGCAGTAATGTGTAATTACGCTTTTGCTTTTGGGCAAATCTATTGTCTCGTGTAATAACAAACACACATTTATGAGACTATTCTGTAGACTTGAGACCACTGGATTGTGCAGATTTTTAAATGCTCTATACGTAATTTATGTCCTTCAAAATGTATTTCAAGGTTGTTTGTTTTGTATGTGTGATTTTCACAAATGTAAGACTCATGTTTATCATGATAACATCAATGTGAATTTGTCTTTTTAATCTTTGGTAATATCTTTTTATTTATTAGGTTATAAGAGAAAACTAGCTGCAGCACCATGTGGAAAATGTCATGTGAGGTCTTATGTTAGTTATTTTAAAAGGATATTCATCACTTCAGATATTTTTGCAGTATTAAAATTAGTGATTGAGTGTTGTATGTGAACAAGCAAGATTGAATATAAATTTATACTCGTGAGAGAAATGAGTTGATACAATCTCATTAGCTTCAAATAAACCTGTGTTTTTTTATGTAAGAGTTGCATGGGAAATGGCAAACTCCACCGTAGAGCAAATTTTTTTCCTCCATGCTTCCACCAACGTAGATAGTGTGACATTGATTTCTGAAAGGCACTTCATTGTACTGGTAACATTCACTTTGAATCACATGTTTTTGGTCTTGGGTGGGAATTAACGTAACATACCATATTCAAAGGAAAATTAGGATCAAAATTCAGTAACCCAACCGCAATGCAGCTTCTCCCAGACAACCGCGAGACATGAAGATCTGTGTTTCTTACCTGTAATGCGTTACACATAACTGCATAGTATTATGAATTCTTGCATATGTCCCACGTTGTATCAAAATGACTAAAATATCTGAAGGTCTTTTTTGGCACCATTCATTTTTGTTCAATGAATATTGTATTCTAAATTTTTAAATAAAACGATTGAGTATTTTAAACTGTACTGACTGGAAACAGTGTTTCAAACATAGGTGACTGAAAACAAAACTTAAAAGTGGTCAATACAAGTTTGCAAAAATTAATGAATATCTTTCAGATGAGAATAATGAATGAACTTGTATATTGGTATAATGCAAAAATTGAGGATCCGTGGAAATGCATTCAAAAGAAAAAAATTTACGGTCTGGCATTATTTTAATGACAACTGTTCAAATATAATTTTTCATTTAATTTTTTGTCAGCTTCCAGAAAAATAAAATATTCGAAATGAGCGAATATATTATGTTAATTTCAAAATTGAATTTGAAGTACATTATTGTCATTTCGGAACTTGTACTTTAATTATATAAGAAACATTACAAATTTTTTTTTCAATCTTTTGTGAAAATAATTTGACAGCAAGATAGGTAACGGATGCCTACACATTTTAGCAAAATACAGCTGAATCTTCATTGTGTTTAATAATAATGATTTACCACCATAAAACAAAAACAAAATCAATACTTCTTGGTTATCTGCTTCAATTGCTTCATTTACTTTCCTATGGTTGTGCAAATATATGGTGGATTTTTAAGCACTAATGATGCCCTAAAGCATTCAGTTTCCAATACATATGAATGAAAAAAATGAGTTAATCCAGTTAAATTAATAATTTGATTCAATAGTTTGTTACATTTAATGCAAACTACAATGTCAATGTTTCATATCTGCTTTCATGCAAACAACCACAATATTTACATCCACAGAATCATTTACAAAATGGCCGAAATTAATA
The DNA here is from genome assembly GCA_017312745.1 of Gryllus bimaculatus. NCBI lineage: Eukaryota > Metazoa > Arthropoda > Insecta > Orthoptera > Gryllidae > Gryllus > Gryllus bimaculatus. The sequence goes on from BOPP01000020.1 coordinate 9,928,544, forward strand.
TGAGATCCAAAATATGAATGTTGCATGAATCATTCTTCAATAAATAGAAAGTGAAAAATAACAATTTACGAGTATTACTGATAATTGCTTTTTTAAAGAAGTAACATAAACAGATAATGGCTACATTTAATATATTCATATTAACAGTCTTGTAAAAAATCTTATTGTGTAATTTCTGAATTATCATATTTCTGCATATTAAAGTGTTTCTTCTATTTGCTGTCTGCAAAATTCACTTTCGTTTTTGAAACCAAAGTTGAAAACTTTCTTTTATGACTGAATGTAGGAACTTGTCACTTTTCGTTCTGTTGTTTCTTGTTTGAAAATAAATTATAATTTGATCTTTAGCAAATTTGAAATTGCTTTTAGTTGGCTTTAATTAATTGTCTTCAAATTATGCATGTGAAACAGCATTGATCACATTTATGTATCAAATAATTTTTTGTATCACTAGTCAAGCATAGAGATACACATTACAATTTAATACAATTTGTAAGAAATGCATTTTAATATTAATTTTCAGTATATGCAGATAATTATCTGCATAAGGCATGATTGTGTATTTCAGCATGTAGTTCAGGTTTTTTCTTTTAATAAATGAAAGAAGAGCTAAATTTGCAGACCTTTTAATATTTTTCTGTTGTCTATTGATACAAGTCTATCAGTGATTATTTATTTTCCTTGTATTTATACATCACTTTTTATTCATGAAATGAAAAAAAAAAAAATCATAGAATTGAATTAGCAACATATACCTTGTATACCACCCCACTTTTTTGAATTGAAAATGAATTCAGAATTGATCTCATGTTGCAGAAATATTTGTGAAGAAAAAATTAATTTTCCGGAATTAATTTTTTACTGTTGGTAATATTAATATATCAAATACAGAAACATGTAACAAATGAAATTGGCTATTTTAAATATACATTTACTGTATTTTATTCTCAAAATTTGTGACTTTTATCTTTTAGTGTGGACCCACAAGAGCAGCAAAGAGCTTGAGGCAGTATTTGCAAACGTGGCAGAACATGTGAAAGCAATCTTCTGACTTGCCTTCTGTCATTATCCTTGACAATCTTCACCATGCAGCCTCACTTGGAGAAGTATTTAATGTTTTCTAAATGCCAAGTATGCCAAGTGCCCTTACATTATTGGAACTATTGAATCAAGCAACTTGTTCTACAACCAACCTTCAACTTCACCATAACTTTATATTAAATACATTTAGGAATTAACTTGATTTGTAATTGTATTGCTTATCCTTACTTCATATTTTTATTCATCTGTCTATTTAAACTTATTTCAGGTGGATCTTTGTGCTAATCATATGGAACCTGAAAGGATTCCTGGGTCGTTATTACGAAGGCGACTAATGAGACTGAAGTACAAGAGGAATACGCAACAATGACTTAATTAGAATTTTTGATTGGATACCAAAAGTGTGGCAACACTTAAATAAATTTTAGAAACTCACCAGCTCCTCAGATGTCACCATTGGTAAGCAGAAACTTGTATGATTTTCCACCATTTTCTTAAATCTAAATTATTATTTTAGTACAAAGAACCCTTAGAAATTATTTCAGCTCAAAGATGAAATTACTTCAAATTAACATTGTATATATTTCATTTTAAACAACTAAGTAGTATGGCATTATCAGAGCTGACTCAATGTCTTCTATAATCACCCTGTTGCTTCCCGAATCATTGTTAAAAATATATGTTTTACTTGTGTGAAGTATTGCAATTACAACAAATGAAATGTAACAGAAGAAATTCATAGTACAACTGTTTTCTTGTTGACCACACACACCACACACACACACTACTCTGCTCTATTATTCAAATCTTGAAATCCCATATTTGAAGTTATCATGTTTATGATATTGAAAAAGAAATTTTGGATGTGAATAATAGAAATAATGAATAATTCATTTGGAACAAATGTTGTTTAGTTCTTGAGAACAAATATTTGTAAAAATGTGTCTACTTTTGTAAAAGGTATGTTATTCACCTAATGACCATTTTGACTTTCAGGCCCTCGTTTGTTCCTGTCTTGTCCCAGTGATCCTGCAGGGTCGCAGGTTTGGTTTACAGACCTGTGGAATTACTCAGTTGTTCCTTATCTCATGGAAGCTGTGCGTGAAGGGCTGCAGCTTTATGGGCGACGAGCTCCGTGGGAAGACCCATGTGCTTTTATCTCTCAGACCTACCCATGGACAGGGGACATTGTCCAGGGTGGCCCTGAAGCTTTGCTTAGGTTAGTTGTTAAAATAAAAATTAATGTAATAGAAGAGGATTATTGTTAAGATATGAATATTAAATTTCCCTGTTGTATGTTTGTGTTTTATTTATTTTTTTTTACTTTTAGACTACGCCCAGAAGATGTGGGATATGATATTCAGCAAACTAGTGGAATAGGAGGAAGTAGCATAAAGTCCATGAGTTCTGCTCAGAGTGACTCAGAGGGAGATCCTTTGGTATGTAGCGTGCTCTCTCTGTTTTGTTATGTATTTTGATACTTATTTGTGGTAGATTTCTTAATTTGATTGGATGAAACAGTGCTAAAATTGAGTTGCTTAAAATTAATTTAAAAAGGGCTGGGATACATTAGGTTGAAATCCAATAAAATAGAAATGTCAATATCAACTAAGTACTGTAATTTTCAAATAGTTTCTTGTGAAACAGTTGTGGGTCTTTGCATATTGTATTATAAATATAGCTTGGGATTGTAGATTTTTTCTATGATGCTCTTCTTGGTTTTTATTCTTGTTTTTGCATTTGTTTTCTAGTTGAATATGTTAATGCGTTTGCAAGAGGCAGCTAGTTACTCAAGTCCACACAGCAATGATTCTGATTCAATTAGTTTGGACTCTCATGCAAGCAGCATTCACACTGACGATAAAGGAAATACAAGAGTTGAGTCAACTCTCTAGGTAACCAAAACTAGTCATAGATGTAGGTTACATATAAGTAGAGTAATGTTTTATATAAGGAGGGCAACTTTGGAAGAACACACAATTCATTCTGCTATGTTTGATTTTCTTATATGATTTTCTGTAAATTAGTTTTTTTCTCTTGCCAGTAGCCATTCATTTATGAAGCTAAATGTTAAAGTACTTAATGCATAACTAACCCAGCGGTAAATTCAAAATTCTTTTTTTATATTACCTTCTTGAGTCTTGAATGTTAATCAACCAGTATCGTGCATTTCTGAATTAATTATATTTTAAATTTTGTCCTGTCTGAAACATTGGAATTCATTTGCGCAAAGAAATCAGAGTTCTGTGGTCTTCCAATTATACATTTAACAAATAAAGTATTAATCTCATAATCATTTGACAATACTTCTATTAGAGTGTGCATTGCAGATCAATGTATTTCAAGTCACTGCACAAGCTTCAAGTATGATTGGCTGTGTGTGATTCAGGTTTGAATATTTCTGCATATTGATATGTGCAATGGTACTCTAAACCAAATACTATTCTTGATTACTAATACCTTAAAATGAATGAGTAAAAATGTTATAAAATCAAAAGGTAATATAATAACATTTATTTCCATGACACAAATTAGCATGGAAACAATATGCTCAATACATTTAAATGGTAAAACTGTTTACTAGATAATCCCTGTGCAATTGAAGTGCTTATGGTTTTCACACTTCCTTTATGGTGAGGATGAGAAGACTGATTGAAAAGGGTAGTCATGGTGTACAAAATGAAAATCCTTGAAAATAAGTGGGTATTTGACATTTGTCAAAGTTGCGGAGAGACTTTTAAGTGTGCCTAGTTGTGACGACTGCAGAGAGTGTGAGTTATTTTATATATTGTATAGAGTGTTGATGCATACATATGAAGTCCTTCTTGCTATGATTTTCCAACTGCATTTTAGGTGCAGTGTGGATAAATTTTTATCTGTCATGTAATTTTGTAGTCTTATTGCTTTTGTTTAATTTAAAGCAGCGTGGCCTTGAAATAAGACTATGATCTTGTTTTAAAAACTGTTGCAGGACTTGACAAATCGAAAATTTTATGACAAGCCCTGATAACAGAAAATGTGAATAACATATTAACTCAAAGTTTTGGTGATTATATATTTAAGAATCTTAAAATTTAAATAAAAACGTGTACAGCATGAATGGCACATTGTATATATGCATCACCATTAAATTGTAGACATTTAAATTTGAAACACAATGAGGCTCTTTCTCCTGACCATTAAAATAAACATAATATTCTTATGTCATATGTCTTCCTATTTTAAATATAAATACCTTAAAGAACCAGCAATTATATGTATGTACTTTTTTTCTGTATAGTGCATTTTAAGATCAATGAGGCTTGCAGTGGCTGAATGTGACTCATTCATTTGTACATATGTATTTTTTCATGCTCTGTTATGGAGTACTTAATGTAACTTATGTTCTTGTTTTATAGTTTTATACTTTATTATTGGCACTTATGTGCATCTGGTCATACCTTTTAATACTCTTGTAAATACCATCATTTGATAAATGTTGCATGTTGCATTAGCATAGATAAGAAATTTTCATGTTGTCTGTATCAACACTTATGAATCATCATAAAAGAATCTTTGATACCATGTAACATACAGTTAGCTTCAAGATTTTTAAAAATGTTTATATATTTGTAAAGTTGGCCTTCTATCAGTTATTTGATAATGCATACATGTTGTATTAATTAAGACTCTATACACAAATACAGCGATATGAACAGATTATCTTGGACTTTAATTGCACAATTCCTGTCATATTGTATGAACCTCTAATCTCCATTTTCCTGTGCTTTTCTTTCTTTCCATATTTTTTAAAATATGAACTGGTTGGGGGGGGGGATACCTGGAGCACTGCTGGGGTTCTGGGTTCACCATTATTGCATGATATTTTGTTATTTGTGGTTAAATTGTTTCGTTGGTTAATATCTTACCTCCATGAGTTTCTGGTGATATCTAAGACCTTGTTTGATTAATCAATTGCAAGTAATGATGTAATTGAAAATATCAAACTTGTCACTAGTGGTGTACTATTAGTTAGAAATTGTAATTCCTTGGGAAAGAACAAAAGAAAATTATCAGAAAATATCATGTAAAGAGAGGGTTTATCATCATTATTCATGATGGAAAATATTTGTTGCATTTGTAAACGTAAATGATTTTAATATTTTGTGTTCAAAAAAAGTAAAATTTGTCTTCATACTAACCAGCCTTCACAATGCTTCATTAAATCTTGAGACACAACATTGATACTATTTTATGGTTTTAAAGTTTCTTTATATTAATAAGTGAAGAGAACGCTTTTTACTCGTTTTTAAGCATATTGGATGGACGGGGATGTGAGAGTTTTGGGAAGGAAGGTGAGGAAGGTCGCAGAATGGTGACTGAAACGTCGGCACCTTCACCATGGACACGGTATCTTTCTGTCAGCCAAGTAAATACTGACTCCGGCCGTGGAAGCCTACGCTCTCACGGGGATGTGAGAGATTTGGCCCAGTTAAAGACTGCAGAAATCTAAAATTTATATATGTAATAATACAAGTATATTTTATTAATTTTTTTTCTCTTAACAAAGCATTTCAAAAAAATCAAAGGGTTCTCGGGACAGTATATTTCCGAAAGACTCTGCTCTGTTGGCGGTTGAGGTCACAAGACCAGTTTCCATTGTATTTCTCACCCATGTGGGAGTGGTGACAAGTCCAGTGATTCTCCTCTTATCATAGGTTTTCAAATTTCATGGGTATTGCAAGGAATTATGGCAAACAACACATAATGACATATTTGTACACACTGGCAGATGACCACAATATTATTAAAAATTTAATGAATTGTGATTGAATTTTGACCACTCGGAATTTCGACCATATATTTATTTCAGTTTAAAAATAAAGTATACATTTTTATAGCATTAACTGGTTTATTAAGTATTAAAGTTTAATGCCAGAATTGTTGTGGTATTTTGGTTCAATTGTATATTGGTTTTGGTCAATTGTATAGTGGGAGGGATAAGTTTCTTTAAATCACTGTTCAAAACAATTTAACCATGCTTTAAAACATGTTTGACACATGCTTTAAGGATCTTTCTTCTTTGTTTCTTTTCCCTTGCAAATGGATTTTTTAAATTAATATTAGTTCCTTTCAAGAATATTGTGTATTGTGCACTGTTTCATCAGATTCTTTTCAGTGAGCAGGAAAAAAGAAAAATTCAATATTGTTGGCAGTCTCAAGGAGGATCACATTTCACACAGTTGTCACCACAAAATAAAAAAATTTAAAAAAATAAAAAAAAATAAAAACAACATCAGTTTGATTTTTAAATTCAAAAAACTTTTTGCAGCCTTGGAAAATTGTGGACACTGTCAAGAGTGGGCTAATGCATAAGCAGACTAAGTTCATGTTAACATTTTAAATTAACCAGTGAAAATAATGTTTAAAGATTTTTTTAATGAAACAAAAAATTAAAAAATATATATACTTTAGATTTTACAATTTCAAAAATAATTTTGGTAAATTGCCATAAGTAAATGAAGACAATTATTTTAATGTTCTTCTATATGTATAATACATTGTATTTCTTATTTTTTTATTCAATTTTTAAATTGCAAAGTTTATAAATTAATTTTCATATTTATTTTGATTACATTTATGACTAGTATTTCAGTTCTATGTGATGACTCAACAATTTGGAAATGCTTTGGACTCTTTAAGCTATACATAGTACATAGCACTATCACTTAAATAAAGCAAATATTTGAATTTTTGGTAATTTGACATTTATTTCAATTTTAAGTCTACTGATTAAAATTATATAAACATCAATGTAAAATACTCTTTTAACATTTTGTTTGTTTTGTTTGTTTGTTATTTTCTTCTCTCTGTGTATGTCAAAATGGCAGTCATTATGAGTACTAGTCTCACATTTATGCTATATCTTTTGAACTAATACATCTAGAAGGCTTTAGTGATCACTTAATACTAAAGAAAAGTTCATTCTTTAATGTTGCCTGTGCAGCAAAACAATCTTCTATGACTAATTACATGACGAAAGTATTTTTATTTACTTGTTACCATATTGGTGACTGGTTTCCTAGGATTAACTTCGCTGCTGCTTTCTGTATATGACATTTTGGAACACATTTGTCCCATTATCTCTGTAACTACTCAAGTGATAATTTGCAATTTGTTGTTGGATATCAATGAAGTAATAATTAATTTATGGAAGCAAAATGAGTTATAGCCTACAGTAAGTTTCATACTTCATGATTTCTGTATAAAAGTACAGAAAAAATTGCACTTTTGCAATTTTCAAAAAAACTGGGATTTCAACAAACATGAGTCATCTCCTTAGCATCCTTTACACTATCACAACAAAATTTAACCAAGAAATTTGGACCCATGTTTCCAAAAAATTTGAAAATGTTTCAGGGGCTTCATGTAAAGTAACTTTCAAAATTAAAATATGGCATTCGAATTCAAGAGGCTACGGCATCAGCCAGATAGATTGGGGAATATCGATTTTGGAGAAAATAGGCTGAATGGTTTAGGCGCTAGCGTTGACCACAGACAGACGTTGTGACGTTGTGCTGTCAATCAATTTTTCGGAATCAACGACCTACAAAATATGGATTCTGATTGTACAACGTGCTAGAATAAATAATTTACTGTACATTGAGAGAAGATTTATCCACATTCTCGTTACCAGGGCCCGGCGATAACAGGTTTTGCATGGAAAATTCCTCGTTTTCCCCTCCGGCATTACAATACTCTCTCACTACTGCTTTAATATAATAGAGAAAGTAAAATCGAAAAAATTTTGAAAACTTCCCAGGCGTCTCATGTAAAGAACCCCCAAAACTAAAAAAAACTGAAAGTTTTCAAATTCGTTTGGTCTTGACTCGTTCAGGGAATATTTATTTTGGACACAAGGGCAGACGTTTCGGAGAGTAAACAAACAATAGGTATCAGAGAACCCCGTCACTCCGCTGCGAGCAGTCACTCCAAGCAGATCTCGGTGTAACGACCAGTAGTACTTTGTGATTAAGAGTGGTTGATAAATTAAACACTACGTAGTGCGGAACGCATGCAATCTAAAGGGCATTTTGTAAGTGAATAATTCTTCAAGAACACTTGATAGTACTGGCCTGTGCCAGTGCATCGTGAATGCCCTAACGTAGGATTATCAAACAAAGGGCCAAATCAATGCCATCTTTCTGGAAGGCTTTGGGTAAATGGACGCTTTTCATTTGGCCAATTGGAAGGCAACGACCGTGAAGTACCAGCTCTAAACGCACCAGTTCATTTACTAACATCACAAACAACAAGCTTCATCATTCAGCACTGGCAGTGACCTCCATGCAGGTAATAAGAATTTTCAACCAACCTAGGACAGTTTGAATGTGCCAGTCCAAGACTCAATCTTACCTTCATGTGATCTCAGCGCAAGTGTCCCAAGTAGCAAACGAGAAAATAGTGATCCAAATCTAGCCCTAGTTTTCGTTGTCACTCATTAAACAAGTAGCTCATGTAAATGTTTAAGTTTGCTCCGGATTTTTTGAAAGTATCTTCATTTTAAAAAAAACTGCATCAAAAAACTATGCATCTAAATCGGAAAAAAAGTTCGGTAATAGTAGAGCAGATTATTAAAGAAAATTCACCGATTTTTGATATGAACCTATTTATTGAAAATATTTCTGAGAGTTGAAAAATTACATGAAATCTGCAGGTTAGTTGTGCCGACCACGCAGATATTGTCGTGATTACGAAAAGCTACAGCCTAATTGCAACAAGTCTTGCATCCTAGAGCTTTTGGTGCGTAAGTAACAAAAATATCTTAGTCTGTCCAATCTTTTTACTTGTTAAGCTGGCTGATACTAGAGCTACTGTTGCGTGAATTACGAGCACAAAAACGAATTTCGAGGAATATGTTCTATCGCACTTGTACATAGGTGGTAAAAAAACGGGGTAAAGTAAAGAACGTGAGACCCAGGCATGCATAGCATTTTAGCTGACCTCGGGAGCCGAGCATGAGCAACTTGAGTGCAGACCCGGACCGCGTGGATGGGTGGAGATAAGATTCGGGAGCGTAGGCTTCCGCGGCCGGAGTCAGTATTTACTTGGCTGTCCGGGTGACGCCGCGTCCATAGCAAATGTGCCGACGTTTCGGTCGCCATTCTGCGACCTTCCTCAGGGCGTAATGCCCTTGCTCAGGCATTACGCCCTGAGGGCCTCAAGGCATTACGCCCTGAGAAAGGTCGCAGAATGGCGACCGAAACGTCGACACCTTCGCCATGGACGCGACGTCTCCCGGACAGTCTAGTAAATAGGGATAATATTCATTCTAGGAGTGGGGACCACCAGTGAAAATGCGCAATTCGAAGCGCAGCGCGTAAATTGAAGGAGCAATTAGAGAATGCGACGGACAATTACATATTACTATCATTACCTTTTATTTTGGAAATGTTTGTTGTCGATGCATGACAATATGAACCTAAAACGAATTAGGCATACATATTTGATTTGGATGCCAGTATTGCTTGTAGGGCTGATAATGTAAATTGCTTTGCTACGATGTCATAAAAAAATAGCGTGCTGCTAAATACAAAATTATTGAAACTTTTTTGTTTGATGACAGTAATAAATAATTTTTTCATTAACCGTGTTTAATTGATTAAACGTTTCTAGCTAAATCAAAGGTAAAAAAATCTTAAGTCTTCAAAAATCATAATTAATTTACGTTCTAATTTCCGACAAGAGTAAATTATATATTTCTGATTTCAAATCAACGATCTCTATTTATTCATAATTGATTAAGACATTGTATAAAAAAGACTAAGCCCTTGGCGTTCTATTTAATAAGACTCATTCTAATGTCATGATTGCCCGTAAAATATCGTAAGAGGTTTGCTCGATATCTCTTATTCAGCTTCATAATGAGGGAAAACCGTCACAAATAGATGTGCTACCAACCATTCCCCTTCTTGGAATTGCCTATATTTCTTTTTTTAACAATCTCGAAGTGAGAGAAACTCTCAATTTCCTCCGTTCTCCTTCATTTGGAGATAATTCTTAGTGAAAAAATCAATGATTAAATTGTTCATTTTTGTTAGGTAAAATTGCATAATACATTTTAGAAGAGACCACTGCTTTAAAATATTATTTATGATTTAAAATGAGCATGAAGTAAAAATAATGTTGATACATAGCAGTGCACTGAAGTACATAAACAGTGAAATATGGCCATTTTAGCCATATAGCCGGTCGCAAGCAAGGCACTGCAGTGACATTTTTTGATAACCTGCGCGATCTCTTCCGGTGCTGTGGTCATCAGTCTCGTTAGTATAGTGAAAATAATTTTGACACCGGGGGTGGCGGTGATTCCTTCACCGTCGAGTAGTAAGTACGGGCGCCGATACATATGTCGGCTTGCGGGCCATTTCCCCTCCTGAAATCTCCTCCCAGCGAAGCACTGCCCCAGACGAGAGAACTTCTAAGCGCCCGCCTGGTTTTCCGACGTGAGGTAGTGTACTGCGTGTAAGAGTGTGTGTAAGGAGACACGATAAGACAAGGAAGATGACGGGAAGATCGCGTGCGTTCCGTGGCCCATTCTTTAGATTACTGCTCCGGCATTCGCCTGCTATTGATCGGAGAAACCACGGAAAAATACCGATCAGAGTAGGCAGCCACTTGAATAGTCTTACAGACAGAAGCTGAATTCGCCCTAGCCATGTATCTAGCTTTGAAAACCCGCCATCGACGGGTCTCGAACTTACGACCTCTGGTGAGAGTCGCTGCAGAGTCAGCGCAATGCTGGCTCAGACATGAACTCCCGGTAGTAGTGTGTTCGGTTGGTGTGGTTCATGCTAATATTTCTACCACGCAGCGCCACGCCGGCGTGTGCCCCCTGCGGCGCGCTCGTAGTATTGAGGTTACTGACACTACGATAATTTCGTTGAAAGCGTTGAAGATTTTGTCGAACCTTTGAGGCAGGTCGCGGCGCGTTGCTGGTACATCGAAAATGGACGCATAGTACGACATATCTGAGTACTACGACATATACTTCATATTTGAGAATGCCAGTGCTGTAGTTACGGATTGAGCTGAGAGGTAGGCAGACTGCACGGCACTACACCAATCACATATTTCTGCACCTTAACGCTCGAAAGCGCGCATGGGAGAGATCATGACGCTGACCATGAAGAAACTTGAGAGCGTAGGCTTCCGCGGCCGGAGTCAGTATTTACTAGGCTGTCCGGCTGTTCTGCGACCTTGGGCATTACGCCCTGAGGAAGGTCGCAGAATGGCGACCGAAACGTCGGCACCTTCGCCATGGACGCGGCGTCACCCGGACAGCCTAGTAAATAATGAAGAAACTTGCGAAAACGACGCTTCAACGCGCCGTGCTCGAGGTTGTGCAATTGTGCTGTCGCGAATTTGAATTGCGACAGGAATTTTGCGACCCATGCCTTTGCATGTTGCTACATGCACGGGGACTATTTCAAACAGTATTCCAATGTTCCTGTAAAATGTTTGTTTATGTGTATGATATAAATAGTGCCGCAGGTTAAACGTATTCCGTGTTGGTGGTACCTTGTTTGTATGGCCGTACTGTTACTTTTCCATATCCGCTGGCCAGTGGCGGTGCTCCTGACCGGATTCCATTTATATGACTATACGGAAGGTAACACTTCTGCCAGGGTTTGCGACCGGCCATATACTAGACGGCAGAGAAAGAAAAGATAACATTTTCTCAGCAGTATAGTTCTGAGGAAGGCCACAGCAAGATGGCCGAAACGTCAGTACAATTGACCGAGACGCGGCTCATCCCGAATATCCAAGAATGCATTGACTCCGGCCGCGGAAGCCTACTAACCCTTGTCGAACCAATAACATTTTCTCTATGCACACACCACAACAAAGAATGCTTCGAAGTATTCAAACGCAGGAAGGCGTAATGGATGATTGGTGTATGGGGTATAAACTCAGATACTCCGGATGGGGAAGAATACTGCCCCAGAACAACAAATAAAATAATTTCGTATAACGCTGCAATGATTTAAATATTTTAACAAAAAATCTTCACGAATACTGGAATAATTTGAAATACAATACATTTTTTACACGTCAAGAATGTTAAACTAGTGCTGCTACAGTATGGCATAGACTGTCCCGTATTAGTTTTCTATTTCCTTTGGTCTCGGTTGGCTATTCCGACTTGTCACATACTCTGGCCAGCTGCCATTAACCTCCACCAATAATACATTTTTCCATTTTCTTAATTTTTCGGTTCCTTAATAATAGAACGGAAATATTATTTTATGAATATTAACGAACAGTAAAACTGAGACCTAAATTGCAAATTTCTTTGAAAAATTTGCAGCCATTTTTAAGAAAATGGCGTTTAGGCGCTACTATTAATTAGAAATTTGAAGCTCGTTTCACAGAAAATGTTTTAGTTTTCGAAAAACTTCATTAGAAGACATTTGAAGCACTTTAACTCACAAAACAATTGTGTTTACAAATTTCTGGGAATGTGCATAACGGCAAGAGAGATCTTTAAAAAATAATTTTTTGTGCTTTTTGGAAGAAAAAAATGAAAACTACGTTAAAGAGTGGAATTAGTACTATCCGTTCAAAAAGTTTGAAGAAAACATTTGAATCGGGAAACATTTGTTTCGAGAAAATGGCGTTTGATCGTGTCTGAAAACATGAAATTTTGAGCTAGTTTCGCAAAAAACGGTTGATTTTTCGAGAAACTTTATATGGCATCACTTAAAGCACATGCACTCATAAATGCAATTGTGTGAACAAATTCCCACTAATATAGATATTAACGATATGGGAGACGAATCAAAAAATTACATTTTGTAATTAAAAAAATAATAGAGCAATGTGGCGTATATGTCATCTTATAGAGTAGATTTAGCACTATCCCTACTAAAAGTTTAAAGAAAACAAATTGAAGCAGTCTTTGAGGATATCTTGTTTTTGTATTTTTTTAAAGTTGCACATATTGCACGCAATATTACGCGAAAACTATTAAGATCGTCAAAAAATGAACATGACCTTAATAAAAAGACGCACTATGGAGAACAACTTTTATTTGAAGGAAAATTATCTATCTTTAATTTTGTAATTGTAAAATGACACAAAAAAATCATTCTTTTGAAGTTTTCCAAAATTCAGAGTTAACCGTGAAAATTGGACCTATGCCTTTTATAAGTGTATGTTACTCTATTCTTACTAGAAATTAAAAAAAAAAAAATTGGAGCCGATTCTGAGAAAATTTTGTAAATGTCCGGAGGCCTGTAAAGTATGTAATGTCAGGAGGCCTGTAAATGTAAAGAACCCCCAAATATTGAAGAATGTTTTTCTAAATCTCAAAGTTTTTACTCAAATCAGATGGGGTTTTTCAATTTGGAAAATATCCTAGGCATGGTTTAGGTGCATGTAGTGTTCACAGACACAGACACAGACAGGAGGACGTGCTGAAATAAACCACTTTTTCGGTGTCAGGGGACCCCAAAAGTGTACTTCTGTTAAAATCTCTAAAACGATTTTATGCAGCAATACATAACTTTCCTACGTCCTATGTATATTACTCCGTGGGGTGTATAATTTTCTTTCAATTTCTGTGTGCATTGGAAATTCATAATATAGATTTCAGTCTCCATTAATAGACAGGTTCATGATAATTGGTCTACAATAATGGGAGTTCTGATTAAATGATTATATTTAAGTAATAAACATATTTATTCTCGTTGGCGGACATATGCATGTTTATTTAACCAGTACTTCCGTTTTTACGGACCAATTGCTTTGTACCATCTGCCTGCATTACAATATTAATTGTAATAGAAATATTTCTATGAGAAGCGATTTCTTAAGCTGAGTGAAGGATATAGTTTTTCAAAAAATCGTTCTCCTTGTTCTCGCGCCAGTAAGTAGATTCCTTCACTTAGGGCACGGCGTGGGATTTTAGCCAAAATAGGTTCCTCATTTGCCTTCGAAAATACTTTTTATTACACGGCAGTAAATATTTTCTTATCAATTCTTGCTAAACACACTATTGCCAATGAAAATGTAGTGGGAAATCTCATGTAACACATGTGACATTTGTTCCTTAATGGTAGGCGGCCCATCGTGTATTTGTATTTTCCGGGCAAAAAGTCGAACGCAGTAAAGGGAGAGTGTAGGCTTCCGCGGCCGGAGTCAGTATTTAGTAGGCTGTCCGGGTGACGCGTCCATGGCGAAGGTGCCGACGTTTCGGTCGCCATACTGTGACCTTCCTCAGGCATTACGCCTACTAAATACCGCAGTAAAGGGATTCCAAACAACAGTGAAAGATGAGATGATTACTCATTAGGAGCAAGTTTCACACTTGTAACTTCGCATTATATTGTCCACCGTTCGTTCATTGGTCAAAAGTGATCATTTTCGACCCTTTATGTGCTCTAGAAGTTAGTGACCTTTGTTCTGAGACAGCGTGTAGATAAAAGATAAGTATGGAGATTTGCACTGCTTCCTAAAAACATTGCGCTCGCCCCTTTTTTTTCCTGAAAAAAAAGGAAGGGCAGCGCAAATGCGTATGGGAACGTACGAGCTCCAAGAATAAGGTTCTGCGCCGGAGGCAATTTCCTGGGAGGGCCGACGAGTTTTAATCAGTGCCTCGGGCGTGGGGGTGGCGGGTGATCGAGCTGCTTAGAGGCAGAATTAGTCGCGAGCGCCGCCGTCTTCGCCGCACCTAACGGCCACTTTGCATCCATTGGCCGTGCGTCGTCGTTTGCGCACTGGCGTCGCGCCGCCGCCTCCGCCACCTACAGGCCGGAGCGCCCTGCACGCCCCGGCCTTGCCGCCCCGCACGCCGCCCCCGCCCCGCCTCCGCACCCGCCTCGCGCCCCCGCCACGTTCTCTAGCGCCGCCCGCCGTCTACCTACCACCGCCCGCCCGCACCACTCCCGACCGTCCACGCCACTCCCAGCCGGCCGGGGCCGCCCCGCCGCCCCCACCGCCGTGGCTGGCGGTGGATCCTTGTTTAATGAAGCGCGGCGCGTCAGGAGATCGACGGCGGGCAGTGTAAACACACGTGTGTTGAGCACGTGGTGCGAGCGGCAGCGCTTGGATTTAGACGCAGTATTTAACTGAGGAAATATGAAGGTGCAAATGCGAGTTTTCTGGCGTTTGTTTTTTGGTGCGATGAATGTGAGCGTAGTAGAGATATTTTTTGTGTTGTATGATTCTGCAAGTTTCATTTTTAATACTAGTTGATTTTGTATATTCTTTCCCCATTTAATATTTTGTTTCTCTTTTCCTTCTTCCATTAACATATCTTCTCTGTATTTTTTCTGATTATCTGTTTTTTATCCGTCCTTTCCTTCTCTTTGTTTTCCACGTTCAATTTCCTGATTGAGATTCTGAGATTCAGTCTGGCGAGCAAAACTTAAAAGCCGATTTTTAGCGATGTCGTCTGGGCCAAGAAAATTGAGAATCCCGGGCTAAATTAGTCGACGAACTCTCGCTTCATTGGCTATTGCGTTAAAGAGATTCCTCTACTCTTCCTTATTTGTGGCATCTACTATGACCAATCGACAATGGTGATGATGATGATGATGATGATAATATGGTAAAGGAAATAATCTTCACAAAAGTTTTAATAATTTTTATTAATAATTTTCCAGAGTTAACTTTCGGGGAAACACTTTTCCCATCCTCAGTGGATCTCTAGCAAGATCCAATAGAGATCAAGCGCAAGATCTAGAGATTCACTGAGGATGGGAAAAGTGATTTCCCGAAAGTTAACTCTGGAAAATTATTAATAAAAATTATTAAAACTTTTGTGGAGATTATTTCCTTTACCACACTGTGGATTACCACAAGATATCTGGTACCACCAAGGAATTTATAATAATAATAATTCTGAGTGAATAAATAGGTTTGAACTTAAAAGCCATTTTTCATTTTGTTAATAAATTCAGGCTCGATCCATTTACAATGCTTTCTCATGCAATGCTTCTACTTCTGATCTAAGTATTAATTCTCAATCTATTAAGATATTTAATAATTTATCGTAGTTTTCATGTCACTTTTGCGTAATCGAAAAAAATACAGTATTCAATCAGCAATGCTGAAGAGTTATTGCATTTCACACCAGAATAAATGCAATTATTGAAATTATTTATAATGTAACTTCCAGTCAATAGCACAGCTATTGCTTTGAACAAATTTATACACAGAAAAATTTTTTTGGGGAAATTTGGTGTTGTTTGTAGGTAACTACAAATTGTTTAATTTCTTGTAAAATTAATATTTAATGACGAACATTATTCGTCTTAAATTTCTTCGCACTGTATTGAATTTATCTGTTTTTAAATTTTATTTCAAGTCTAATGTAAACATTAATATACAAAAAATGAATAATGAAATAAGTACACGTAGAGATCGCTGTGTCTAAGAGTCCGCAATTGAATTTCGAAGTAATATTATTGCTTTCGAAGCTTTCATTTCAACGTTAAAGTTTGACGTGTGCTGTTATCTGTGAAGTTTGCTTTGAACGTTTTTGTTTATTGTGAATTTACGGTATTACAACATACAGTCGCTTATCGCATTCGAGTTTCCATTTGCTACGATCTTTCCTTGCAGGTTTCGTCTGTCCATCGCTTTTGTTACTCCCGTTTGTACTCGGTCTCTCTTTTCATCTTATTCAGCAGGGATCCGTTCTATCATTTTTTGGCCACCTTCCATCATCCATTCGACACTCGTGCCCATACCATCGCATGTACTTTGCCTCTACAGTGTCTGCAATTGTGATCCCTACGTTTAGTCATGGCTCGGTCAGGTGTGTTATATATCATTTAATATCATCTGATCCCTAAAGAATTTACTGCGTATTGAATGAAAGAAAAACGATGAAACGCTATAGGAACTGTTATCTTACGACGAATGGCACTCAGAAATGAGCAGCCAGAATTTGTGTTACTATTTTGATGGCAATTGCATATATTCTAATTACTGTGTTGATATTATTAGCCAAGCGAATGCATATGGTTTTGATAACGCTGCGCTGGCAACAAAGCGTGGCTCACTACTTGGTTGAATTGCACATTTTTTAATAATAACTGAGGTGTTATATTAGCAATTCGCAGAAAACGCAATATTTCAATATTAAATAACTGTCTCCAATAACGCGAGAAAGTATGTGCTGTTGGAGAACCACTAGTTTTCAAACGTCTTACCATGTTAACCGGTTGCTGGTTATCTCGCCTGCCAATTCGTAAGCGTGCAAAGACACAAATTTGAATATTTTACTTAATATTTAAATACTTATCCAAAAATATTACAAGATACAACATTTAGATAACATTTAAATTAAAGCTATTATATGCTTTTCGCTTCTTTATAATTGATTATTTTGTTTCATTATTGTAGTATTTGTTTGCAAATTTGCATTATATTATTTCATTAAAAACTTCTAAATTTTTCAACTTTTCCCTTTCTTGCACTTACGAAGAATCTTCTTAAGAAGAGAAAGTTATGTAACTCTGCGCGAAAAAAACGGTGAATTGTCGGCAGATAAACTCTTACGGACGGACGGACATTTTTCCGTCATTCGAATTTTCGGCAACAAGGACCCACAAAACATAGATTCTGGCTACACCATGTGATAAGGATTTTTTCTGAGTGTAACAACTGGATTTATCCCCCTTTTTGTCTCCAGGGGCTCTTTAATAAGTTTTTCTGCCGAGAATTCGCCGTTTTATTTCGAAGCATTGCGTAACATTCTCTCTACTCCGTAGGGAGAAAGTAAAATATAAAGGAAGCGGGTTTGGAAGACTCTTCTTTTTTAAAATTGCCCAGAGATTCTAGAAAGTTTGAGGTATGAATTTAAAATGCCATGTTCAATAAATTAGTTGTATAACGGGGTACAACAAAAACTAAAGAACAAATTCCCAATCGTCGGAGATTTTATTTTGAAAAAACAACGACAGTGATTGGTTTACCGTCTCATACATCCTTGGTTGATTTAGGAGTTTTGTTCACATCCTGACAGGTTATGCCGAAAAACAATTTTCAGGTACAAAATCTAAAAAGTCTTGTATTCTGACTACACGATGTATTAATAAAGGCGATTTACTATAAATATGAGCAAGAAAACCACATTTTTACGATATGAGGGATCCACAAGTGTGTTTTGCTGTAAAAAAACAGAATTTTTGGCTGGCAGCATTAAGTAATTTTCTCTATACTACGTACATTACTCCATATACACGAACGAATATGAAAAAGAAAAATTATTCAAGTATCAATTGAAAAAATATTTACTGTCCACAATGCAATTAACTACATGAGGAGCCGATAATAAAACTGGAGCCAGTGTGCAAAATGTGAGCTATGGAGGTATTAGGACAGTTGTTTATTTGATGAAGAAAATGGGTTCATTTGTGAGCTATCCTTAAGGCGTTTTCTTTTGGAAATTTGGAGGACTTGAACTTAATGGGTGAGTGGGCATTTTACATTTTATTGTTTTCTACCAATTAAAACAAAAGAATGGGGCGAGTTTAGATCAAAGCCAGCATTCCCCCTGACTCTTCAGAGACACTGACGGCGAGGCCTTAAGTACATGTCCCGGCGGTGGCGGATTTGTGGCACTAGCTTCGTCGCTATGTTGAATTCAGTCGCTGTCTCGAGGAGAGTTCTAGCGGCCGGATGCTCTGATTGGTAGTTTTCCGTGGTTTTCCGTTCAATTGAAGGTGAAAGCCGGACAATATCCTAAGAGACGGGCCACGGACAGCACGTGATCTTTCTTTCCTCTTCTTAGTCCTACCCTCTCCTTCCCCCCCCCCCAAACACTTTCGTGCACCACACTATCACAGGTCGCGAGGCCAGGCGAAAGCTCAGAGACGTGTAGGTTGGCGCCGAATCTCATCAACCATTGGGGGGAGGTGCACCTACCTCCCAAGATGAAATAATCACTCCACTAATACGAATTATGATCATAGCAGTTAACATGCCCGGAAACATCTATCAATCAATAAATGAAAAACAAAAGTATTATTTCATTTATGCTCTAATTTTATTACAATGTAGCTGAAATGCTAAAAAAAAATTTTGTTAAATTAAAATTAATAAATTAATATCCTATTCAATTATTCCAAATGAGAAAATTTTTTATTTTATTTCTGCTTTCTATTCTCACCATATTTTACGTGAGAATGTGGTAAAAGAAATATGAATGTTTGAAAATTACATCTTTATGAAAAGAAAACATTTTTCAATTTCTTCATTAAGAGGCGTGCTTAGTATCAAGAGATGCGAGACGTAAGAAAACACAGTAAAATGAAAGAAAACATTTCTGGCACGTGTGTACGGTTTAAAAGAAGTTCCTTAAAATGAGTGTTCAGAGAATTTGATGATAAAATTCATGGGCAGGCCAACAGCAAAAGAGGAGAAACGCGAATGAAAAAAAACTGTATTTTGTCACTGACCTTCCTTATTTCCGTGGAAAGATTTTTTTGATAAGGTATCTCGCTTGTCATTTTCCATTCGTGTTCTAATAAAATTGTTTTCCTTTATTTCCAGCGTCCTAAAAAATATTCCAAAAGAACGTCGCAGTTTGAGTAATAGTGTTAGAGGCAAACAACAGACGTCACCAAGCAGAAAATTAATCTTATCATGTCTTTTTCGGGACCTACAATGTTGTTATACATGAAGTGGTCGACTGAAAATTGTGTTATTTTCGAACGGGATTTTCAAATTAAATTTTCTCTATAAAGTGAATACGATATAAGACAAGAGAAGTCCCGATGGCTGGAAATATTCTTCATAGTTTTAACGAAAATTCCGTTGTATTTCGTGCAGATTGAAGTAGTATTAAAAGTTTATGTGATAATAGACCAAGCTACGTGTAAGGTGGCCTCACGTTATATATTTCTTGAATGCTAGAACTCTGTTCAGTTTTATTTTACAGTTTTATTTATTTTATTCCTGCGGTACCTTAATTCTAGAAGGATTTTTTTAAATATCAACACATTTTTATGTTTCGAGAAGATAAAACAGTGTTTAAAATTTGCAATGGGAACTATTTTTTTAATCGCACTTAAAAATGAGTAATTTGAATAAAATTGAAGCTCACATTTACTAATTTAATTACGAAATATATCAGTGCACTTTAATGTTAGTTTTCTGAGTGAAAGTATTATTTATATTTTTATTTGTTTCTTTTAAAGGAATTCTGATGAGAACATTTCACCAACGGAGAAGGTAAATTGGCTGATTTAGATGTCTGTCTCGTCATAAAGTTCTGGTTCCCCATTGGTTGCCTTTCTGTCCTCATGTCCGTTAACAACACCAGCGGATAAAGTCTATGCACGGTTTTTAGGAAAATTAATACTACTTACTCGACTTAATTTTTGCATTTCAAATTCGCAATCGCACTCTTCATTGAAAATGAACAATATGCAATTAGCAGATGCTTAGATAACAACATTTCTAGGTCTCTCTTGTAATTTGTAATCTTGCAATTTTTCAAAAATTGCGCAAATAAATATTGAAATATTATTAAAATCTGCATAATAGTAACAATTAATATAATTGTTACTATTTTAATAGAAAGTAGGTGCTGTACCCATTAGTTTTGTGAAGAAGCACTAGTTTACCTTTTTACATGTAACGTTAGAATGCCTTAATTAGAGATATACTACACTTTGAAGCATTGAAAGTTAAATAGATCTAGTAAGCCATATTTTGTATAAAAAGTCTATTTTTCGCGAATTTCAATTAGAAACTGCATATAGCAGCTTTTCTTCATGCAGTATGATGAGTAGGCAACAGATGACGCTACAGTGACTGATTTCTCATAATAACATATACGTAAGATGTTCTGTAAACTTGATCTCCTGAAAATTCTCGTTCTTGGGGCTAGCCTTTTTTTTCTTAACGCTTCATTTAAATAGTAGGAAGTGTATTTTAATAAAAGTACCTAACACATTTAATGCAATTTTTATACATGATAGGAATTTTAAATTATGTCTTAATCTTATAATATATTTTTTAATGTATATTCTGATACATTTATAGAACGAACTGCAATCGAAAAGAGTGTGCAAATGAATGGGGACGCAAATTAATATTTATGTAGCATTTATTCATCAAAAGACAACAATAAGTATATTTTGATTAAATATTACATACTTTGTGCGCATATTTTAAATTTCTTCTTATTAAAGACAAAGACATATAGATATTGACAGTCTCGAATTGAAATCAAGTTTACTCCGACCAATTCCAAGTGGAGAGCCAAAAGAACTTAAAACAGCGAGGCACGGACTGCGCGCCATCCTTTTCTCGTCATTCTCTTCATATTTCCTTCCTTAGGGTCAACTGATGGGCTAATCCTTTATCCCCACAATGGACATTCCAGTGCCTTCAAAAGACTAGCAATTCTGGGAGTACGCGAAGTGATGATAAATTTCGAATTAGACTGCAGCCTCACAGAAAGAAGCGTCGTTGGTGTGTCAAATAGATTTTTTAGAATTGTCTACTCGCCCTTTCATTTGTCATCCTCATCTCCAAAATCAAGATAACTGAGCTTTGTTTCCGCTCTTAGAAGATGAAATTCCATTTGGGCTGCAGAGGTCACGGTAGTCATCGGACGCCAGATGAGTAAAATCCCCAATGAAATGTTCAGCGGGTTTGATTTTCAAGCAATGCATTTTTCATGATACTCATTTTCTCACTAATTAGTAAATGTTGATGCAAACTCTATAGAATCAGATTAAGAGTATACTTCTATTTATTTTTTCTGAGTACTTATTAAACAACAAAATCTTTTCATCATTAGAAAATGAAAATATATATTTTATAGTTAATTTAACACTGTAAAATCGTTTAATTTGAATCATACTACTAAACAAATTTTAAAACATATGATCTCTTCTTTATTCCTGTATCAAATGCTGAAATGGTCCTTTGCTTTACCCCAGGAAACTCGGCGTGTCTTTCTCTTTATTTTCTTATATCTAGCATTTTTTTACAAATAGGCGAAAAATATGAACGTATTTGAATTGTACCCAGAAATCAAGTTTACAACTGAGCCATCCAGGAAGACAGAATCCCAACTCGCTTGCTCGAACGTCATGATGCTCCATACTATTCGAAATACAGCTTTACCAAAATTAAAGTGCTTATTTGAATAGGTGAAAATCAGAACGGTATAGGTGATATTTTATAAATTCGAGAAATCTGTTTATTTAAGTCAATATTACTGTAAAGTCGTGGTGCTTTGTTTCATCATTACAACCACGGCATTTTAATTGTTCATCAAAACCACGAAAATACATTTCCACTAAAATATAGGCAAAAATAAACATGTTTTCTCAAAATTCATGAAATGTCACTTATACCGTTCTGTTTTTCACCCGTTCATTTGTGGAATCTCTCTTATACAGAACTAAGACGTAAAAAGATTTCTCTGGAACGAATAATAGAAAAAACGTTTCTGGTAAAAAATATCGATGTTTTAAAAATATCGTGTTTCTTTTTTGCCATCCCTAGTCTTGCTCCCTTGCATTAAACGAGAAAAATTGTTGTTGCACAAAAGCGTTTGTTGTGGATGGTAATCAACATAGTGATGCGTCAAAATAAAAGATTTAAAGGAATCTTCTTTAAAATTCAGATTTTGTAGGCTAGGGTGGTCAACCAGTTTTCTGATCCAGATTAAGAGTACACAAAAAGGCCATGATGGTCATCATGTGACGAGCGCAATTGCAGTGAGAGTATGCCGTTACCGAGCGAGCACTCCTTTTGGTCGATATTGAGTCTGTTGGCCGGAGTTAAATCAACCAATTTGCCGAAGCAGCGGGGCGCAGGTACGAGCCGAAGTAGTGAGAGATGTCATCACTGCCGTAGGGCAAGGGAACATGACTAGGGATGGCAAAAAAAAAACCGTGATGTTTTTAAAACATCGATATTTTTGACCAGAAACATCGATATATTAACATCGATGTTTTACTTTCGACGTTTTCTTGAGATCGATATATTTATCCAGAAAGATTAATGTTTCCAAAAAAATTCTCTTCATATAAATACAACTTTCTGTATCTAAGTTTTTTGTGGCTTACTGGCAACCGCCAATTAGCAACTGTCACTATTGTCGATCCCCAGGTGACACGCAACCGTTTACTATTCGCAACATTTCTCCAGTGTTGTTACCTTTTTTTATAATGTTGTACGCGATAATATCTTTAAACTGCTTTTTGAACCTTAACTACATAGAACATTAATTATAAAATTTTGATGACAGTCAAATTTTAGGCAGAATGTACTTAAAACTAATATTGGCCTGTTATATATACATGAGAATCACGATGATTACATAGATTTGTCAAAAAAAGTAAATAAATAAAAAATAGCAAATTTCTTTAATTTTTATTTTCTTCTTTACAATCTGTAAACAATACCATTTACATATTTCTTATACGTGACCAAACAATAAAATATAACTGATTTAATTAGGTATTATATTTAAAAATGACATATAACTATAGACAGTTTAAAATTGGAAACTGAGCGAGAAAATACTACCTGTTTTATGTTTAAAAGATGGATATTTTAAATATTGATGTTTCGTCGATGTTTTCATTGACCTCGAAAACCTTTTGGTGATGTATTGAAGTATCAATGAATCGATGTTTTGCTAAAATTTGCCATCAGAAGTTCCTACGAACTGACACGGATGCATGCACAGCGGCGGAGACGAAGCGTCGAAGTGACGATGGAGGCGGGGCAGTGACGAAGGAGGTGATGGCAGTGATTTGTTTGATGTTTACGATCACATCAACTACTATAATTATTAGCCTTATTAATTCCATTAGTGTATTGCGTGGTACATCACAGCTTGCTAAGCTGTTAAGCTCGAACTGGCCTTCCTACATATCCGCAGAACTTTCGAGCATGAGTGTGAAGCGTGAGAGGATAGGATAAGGAACAGGAAGGAAACATCGCGCGCTGTCGTTGACTTGTTTGTTAGGGTGCTATTACGGCATTCGCCTTAATAGAGAGAGAAAACGCCACTCGGACACTAGAATTCTTCTCCAGACAGCTGTAGAATGCGACTTATCTTGCAAAATATCTCTAACATCGTCAGCTACCCACTTCAAACACCGAAAACAGAACCCTCACTGGCAACTTTGCAAAAGAAAGCTGTCCAGGGAATTATTTGACTACCTTAAGCAGACTAGACAAGATTAGTCTTTTCTTACAATGTAATGTGTCTCTAAATTGTAATAACTACAATAATAATAGTAATAATAATAATAATAATAATAATAATAATAATAATGATAATCATATAAACGTACTTTAAATAAATCAACCAGTGTATTAAGTATCAGTCAAATACGGCTGCTGAGGGCAACAGCCCAATTATAAATAGAAAAAAGAAAAGGAAGAGATGTAGGAAAAACGAAAAAGAAATAAAAAAACATAAGAAGAGGAGGAAGAAGAAAAACCGTAAGAAAAACAATATTGCAGTTAATGACAAAAAAGTGTTAGAATTGTCAGTGAGAGGAGGGTGGTAAATTATTGAGACAATTCTGAATTGACTGGAGCGACAGCTATGAATTGCATTGAAGGACTCACTGGGGCTGAGGCCTCAGGACAAATATTGTTGACACCTATATGACACTATATTAAGATTCATCAGATTGTCAATACGAATGTGGAATCAAATATTTTCACTAATGCTGATTATAATGGTTTGTCTAAAATTAAATTACGTTTCAGGGAATAGTTAAATGTATTGCCACGTATGTTCTTTTCCTTACATTGTTTTTTTCTTACCCTTATTCGTATTACGTCCTTCTTCCTCCTTCTTTGTTCCATTTATTCCCTCGCCTTTACGCGCCTCACTATCACATTTTGCCTTCCTTTGGTTTTCTGATTTCGACGCTGAAAGTCGATCTTAGAAATGTCTGGCTTGGAGTCCCTGACATTATTTTTATTTCATCGTGAATTTCACTTGTGATTTTTTAAATGTTTATCCTTCTTTCTTTAATTATTTATTTAGGTTGCTTTAAAAACATCTAAGGTCATTAGCGACCAGTATTGATTTTCACCAGAAATACATTTTGTAAATTATAATAAACAGAAATATTAAATAAAATAAATTTTATAATAATTCAGATCATATTAACCAGGTCAACAATATTAAGATAATTTAAAACTGACTGATAACCCTCAATTGAACTAAATATTTCATACATTTCGTTTTTGATGACAAGAGGGATTATCCTTGAAGGCTAAGTTCAAGGATAATATGAGACGTTGAGAACATTCCTCCACATTTCAGATAGACGGTTGAGAAGGGTTTTTATTAGACGGGAATGAGTGAGGGAAGAATGGCAAATTCTTAATCTTGTAATAATTTGATATTTTCGGGGATTCTAGCGTAGACTTGGTTATGAGAGAAGTGCGATGTACATTTTTCGCCTACGTCATCCCCACCATTAAAGTAATCATACTGCCAACCCAAGCGTAATAAATATGAAACAGGAATGGATAAGGAGTTAATAAATATTCGACCCAATCATATTAATTATATAATCGAATTATTAAATTGAAGTAAATTGAATTATGTATTAATGTTCAGAGTAATATTTCCTTATATCTTCTATCATTGCCAAAAATGATCTCTATTTAGTCATTTACAGTCTTTTCTTGAAAGATATTCAGCAAGATGCATCCCCATATTCTCGTGACGCTACTTTCAAAGACAAGTTTTCTCGCTTCGCTCACCCGGCTCCAAGTCACGGCGAGGCTCGGGCCGTCGGCCCTCGTGATCACAATAAACATCCTTGAGTCTATTCACCGCATAATTACCAATTCACGTTTATATGATAGCACTTTAATTGTTAAGTTCACTCTTTGAAATTAATAAAATTGAAAACTCACCATAGTTTGTTACTGGATAAACGTATCACCAAATCGGTATCCTGCATTACGTCACTGTGGTGACTGACTAGTAAACATTGCACAGCGCAAAACCCTCTCTTTTAGAAAACTCTTATTTTCTTCTTAATGTAGTGTTTGGGATATTTGGGTCTTTTACAGATTTTCGTACATAATGGAGTTTGGACGTTGAACCTTTCCATTGGTGATACCATACCTTAATAATGCACGTTTTTAAAGGTCTTATAAAATCATTTGAAAACCATGTATATGCTGGTTAATATTCAATAATTGGGTTACGTTTTTAGTAGTTAAATCAGTTTTTTTCATTTCCAGTGATTTACTTATGAGAAGGGAGCCATGACTGTGATCTTAAAACACGTTAGTTCTTTGTTGTAAAGATTTTGGATGTTTTAAATGACTGGATATATGAAGAATCTATTTTGGATATCTCTGGGTGTTGACATGGAGTCAGAAAATGGCAATTTGGCTGTTGTCTACATTTTGGGTGATGTATTAAGTGGTTTTGAAGACAGCCCAGGCCTCACAGTAAAAAATACAAAAGAGATCTAGAGGCTGGCATGATATACTGTTTGAGGATGTTGTAGAGACTGCAGCACATTCAGATTTTCCGTTGAGTTTTGATCCATCAGTAAACTAATTTTGTTAGTTTTCGTATATCTCATTATTGAAATTCATTAATGTAATTCAGAAAATGAGATGTAAATATTGGAATTGAATATTGGTTTAATTCAAGTTCTATGTTCGGAGTGAAATGTTCCCTTGGAGGAATCGGGTGGGGATGTCTTGGGAATAGAGATGTTTTTTCAATATCAAAATCTTTTTCCTTTCTTTCTTCTCAAGTAAGTCTTGTGATTAGTACTTACATATTAACATGTATGTACCATTTATGATTTTATTGTCGGCATACAGTTCTTTTTCATTTGAATATTATATTTAAATTGCAACTGTAATTCTAATTTTAAATCTTGCTTAGCTTGTATTATTATTTAATATTTTATTTTTTTATGTTGAAGTAAACATTTTTTATTGTTAAAACGTCTTGATTATAAAACACCTGAAGATGCGACCATATTGAGTCACGAATTGTTGAGAATGTAGTAGATTAATGACATGAAAATAATTGTTAAAATTAATACTTGATTTGATTGTATTTAATAATAGAGGATACCACTGTACATAAAAATATACAATATAAAGACAATTGGATTCTCTTTAATTAAGAAATTGAAAGCTCATAACACAAAAAATCATTGTTGTACGTGATTTGAAGATAATTAAATTTGTCCACATCTTACTATGTTTTAGCCTTTATCGGCGACCCGAAAAAGAAACATTGTTTAATATTCAGCCTAAACTGCATGTAAATTAGCAAAATAAGTTGTTGGAACCTCGTGTGTTGAGTGGTCCAGATTTGTTTTAGCATTCTGAATGATTTTATGATGTTATGTATATCTCCTAAATGAGCTAATTGCGCTCTCCCTTCCACAAAACGGACACACTAGCAAAGGTTGCAGGTGTGCTATGCACACCTGTGAAACGCACAAGACCATGAATCTTCCACTTTAAATTCAAAAATAATCTATCCTCTCTTTACACATTCCCCACGTACACCATTAACAACTTACGGAGGTGATCTATAGGCAGGAGGCAGAAAGGTTGCCAATTCCCTTCTAAAACTGGAGGTCATCTTTAAAGGAGTACATCTAAAAAAGGATCATCAGAACTGAAATTGAGTTTATATCGTTCATGAGCTACAATATTGGCTCTCGAAAAATGAAGTTCTGAGGTAAACGTGTTTGAAGTTTTTTCTGGCGATTGAAAAGTAGGTATCACAGAATAATAATTGATATATTCTTGAGTGAGTTTTACTAAAAGTCTTCATAGGAGATGTGTTAAAAATAATTTAAATAATATAACAGCCATAACTGAAAACTCGTAATTTTCGAGGTGTACCTGTATTGAAGCCATCAACAATTTGTTTCATTTAATGCTACGAGTAACATCAATGTTGAAATTCACATGTTTATCATAGTGCTGTCAGAGTATTAACAAACTTCGAATATTTCAATAGGATTCCGAAAACAACTAGAGATGGGAACAGAAGGAAAGTGCCAACAAAAAAATATTATTATTATTATTATTATTATTATTATTATTATTATTATTATTATTATTATTATTATATATTAAGAATTAAAAAAATAATTTATATAAATAATGTGTATTATTGCTGCTGACTCTTCAGAGGATAAGGTTAAAATAAATGATATTATTAGCAATTAAACAAAGAAAGAAACTAGATTTTTAACGGTGTTTAAATTACATTAAGAAAATATTAGTAATGACTCCCCTGTGTGGTGTGTTGTGAGTTGCTCTTACGCCTGCATCTCTTATATTGTAATCTGTGAAATTGTGTTGTGTGTAGATTTTTTCTACTTAAATTACATTGCAGACATGGTGAAATTACCAATCTAACGTCTTGGGTTTTATCTTCACAGGTGTCTTTTAACTGGTAAAAATAACCGTAATTTTTCCTTAGTGTGTAATGCGAACACATGGTAGAAATGTGTTTCTTTGTTGTTTATTTTTTTCTTGAAAATTTATGTAAAATGAACAATGATTTATAACGATTGTTCTTTGAGCTGTTAAAATTGATGTTAAAAAGTCATATAATTTTATAAATATATTTCTTAATTAAAAAACAACTCGCAGTTTTCTCAAGACATTTTCTCCTCTCTAACGCCTTTGCTCACTTCTACCGCACTCGCGTGAGCGAATCCAGTCTGAAGGTCCGTCGCGTACTCCTTCGTTGCGATTAGAGACGAAATCCCATTCCCTGTTTTTTGAGATGTTTGACTAACATCATGGAACTATGTGCCTTTCAACATCGCCAACCTCTGCTGGGTGTATACGGTTTGCCGTCACCCAGGCTTTACAATTGTGGGCGTGGTTAGCAGTTTGGAGTGAACCATTCTGCCTGCAGAGTACGCACGTTGCTCGATTTAGCATATCTGGCTTGCAGTTAAAGGGAGACATTTGTGAAGCGGTTAAGATTCACAGTTAGGTATAGTTGTTCATAAGAAAAGTTGTGCGAATGAAAAAATATACTTATTATGTATAACTAATTATATGCTACCACTAGTACGAGCAGCCACTGATATTTTCTCTCTAAATAACTTGTCTATAATAAATATCGCCCAACATTTAAGCAGCAAGACGCACGATTGACAGTCAATAGTTTCTGCAGGTTTTAACGAAAACGCACAGCAAAAATCATGCTTCATATAGCAAATAATTAAATATAATTTCTTTTCTCGCAAATAAAAATGAGTCTTTCACAAGGGATGGGACAGAAATATCAGTCGGCAGAATACTTGCATTATTTGAAATTAAATAGACTTTTGAAGACGTCGTGTAGATCGACCACAAATTGAAATAAATTATATCAGAAATACAAATGTATTTTACATGTAAAAAAAGAAATTATCTTCAGAAAATATGAAATAAAATAGTTCTTTACGTAACAAGTACAGAAAGTGTGTCTTTGGCGGACGAAAGACATTTTAACGGACGAGGCGACAATGGGAGCCGAGTCCTGTATTTTGAAACGAGTACGCCAAAGCCCCATTTTCGTACGAGTTGCGTACATTATATTTTAGTAAAATTTGGGACACTTATCAGTATATTCTCTAAGAATAATTTTCAATTGGCTAGGCGTCAGTAATGTTGATTAATATCAACCTAGTGCTCTGTTTACCTTGAAGTACCCAGTATTTTATACGTCCGTGATTTTGGTCCGCAAATTATTACTTTCCAATCAATAAACAGTGGTGGTGAGTGTTAGTTTCCAGGACATGAGTTTTGAAAAAAAAAATCTTTAAAATTTTAAAAGTTTTACTGCAAAAAATTGTATTCATGCTTTATAGTTTACGTGTAGTAATAAAAACAAAGTAACATTGATATTGTCATTTCTCTAGTACGTTATCACAAGATTATTAGGGGAGTCTAAAAAGAAGGAAGAAAGAATGCCGTCGTAAGAATATGGAATATCTATGGTAAGTTTTATTGGAGTGAAAACTGCAGTGTACTGCATTTGGAAACGCGAATTGCTGATGGGAGGAAGTGAAATGAGACGGAGATGATTGTGTATTGTGGAAAAGTTAGCAAGGTTGTTATAAAAGTAGGGCAGAAGCAAGAATGACCATGGTGCCAGAGAATAATATTACAGAAACCAACGACCGCTCTGCTGAATAGTAGCAGTGGACATCAGTACATGCCGGTTTCCAGCTTTTAGCGTAGAATTTGCGGTGGGCTAAACAGCCTTTTTTAAACTCGCTTTTCAACTGCTCGGTCATATAGCGACCACTGAAGCTTTTTTTTTTTTCTTTTAACTTTGGGGTAACGATGGGTGAACACATACTGACTACATACACAAACATCCATGCCCGGGCGAGATTCGAACTCGCGATCATTCAAGCCAAGGCAGTTACCAATTCAACCTTAGTGACTTTTGCTCTCCAGACCGGCCGTAAACAGGTTAGCTGCCGTACACAAAGATTTTTTAAAGGTTCTTCAATTTTTCTTATCTCCCTTTCCACGATGGTTTGCAATGTCACTGATCGGGAGGTTCAAGTTCCGTCGGTTGCAGGACTTTCGTCGCTAGCTGCATAGCTAGATCGATTTAAGCCGCTGTCTGAAAGAGAATTATAGTAATCGGCTGCTCTGTTCTTTTTTTTTTTTGTGATTTCTCCGATCAACATCAGGCGATTCCGGAGGAGTGCCCTAACAAACGGGTCTCGCACAGCGCGCGATCTTTTCTTTCTCTTCCTTGTCCTATTCTCGCCACTTACTTACTTACACACACACACACACACACACACACACTTACATTCACCACACTACGGCACATACCGGAAGACCGGATGGGAGCTTAAAGCTAGTACCGGCTGGCGGCTGGAGCGGTGCCACGCTGGTGGGAGATACCTAGTTGGGGAAAACCCGCAAGCCGACGCGTAGGTTGGTGTCGGATCTCGCCACCTAGTGGAGGAAGATCACAGTCTTCTCTCTCTCTCTCTCTCTCTCTCTCTCTCTCTCTCTCTCTCTCTCTCTCTCTCTCTC